>OX608079.1:94859638-95310656 GCA_951509765.1 Sphenella marginata | reverse complement strand
CATTAGAGCGGGTCAAATTGTATGGATGGATTTTTTTGCATTAGGAGTATAGCAAAAACGTAATCTACAGATGATTCTAAGAAAATTTGCCCAAGGAACCATAGCTCTAAAACCGATTTTGACCTCCCGACTTTTGCAAAATAGATATTTTGCCATATGAATGTAGGGTTTGGCCAAAAAATGTTCATAACTTCTGATAGAATTATAGGAAAAACATCACATTGGGCTTATTTTAAAGGTATTTTACGTACGTTTCAGAATATGTACTAATATATATAGTGTTTTTGAATTTCAATAGATAAATCAGCCTTAAATTATGAAAAATTAGCCTAAAATGAACTTTTAACTACTATATTATAATTTTTAACAAATTTCTCACGGAAAACTTTTCTTTTCTTACAGCTTAAATAAGTTCAGAACATTTCCAAGAACTTTCAGTCAGACAGTTTTTCTTTTTTCGAATTCGTTTTAGTAAAAAAAAATAAAAAAAAAATTTTTTAATTTCAACTAATATGCAAAAAACACAATTTTTATAATTTTAATGTAATTTGTTTAAAAAATAATTTTTTTACTTAGAATTGACCATTTTAGAGTATTATTATCATTATGAACCAAAGAATTGATTGGGTACCCGTACCCGCTGTACCCGGTACCAATTATCTATGCGATGGCAATTTTAAATATTTTAAAATGGTCAATTCTAAGTAAAAAAATTATTTTTTAAACAAATTACATTAAAATTATAAAAATTGTGTTTTCTGCATATTAGTTGAAATTAAAAATTTTTTTTTTATTTTTTTCTACTAAAACGAATTCGAAAAAAGAAAAACTGTCTGACTGAAAGTTCTTGGAAATGTTCTGAACTTATTTAAGCTGTAAGAAAAGAAAAGTTTTCCGTGAGAAATTTGTTAAAAATTATAATATAGTAGTTAAAAGTTCATTTTAGGCTAATTTTTCATAATTTAAGGCTGATTTATCTGTTGAAATTCAAAAACACTATATATATTAGTACATATTCTGAAACGTACGTAAAATACCTTTAAAATAAGCCCAATGTGATGTTTTTCCTATAATTCTATCAGAAGTTATGAACATTTTTTGGCCAAACCCTACATTCATATGGCAAAATATCTATTTTGCAAAAGTCGGGAGGTCAAAATCGGTTTTAGAGCTATGGTTTCTTGGGCAAATTTTCTTAGAATCATCTGTAGATTACGTTTTTGCTATACTCCTGATAGCAAAAAAATTTGACCCGCTCTAATACACATACATACATTAGACTATGGACACTTTTCTATTTTTTAAAATACCATAGAAATGTTCAAAGCTCAATCGGGACGAACTTTTTAGAAACTTTATAGAAAATGTATTTCCTTAAAAACTATAGATAGCTCTATATTTTACTTCAATATTGAAATAAAAAGGAGTCCGAAAATACGATATGCAGCTTTTTCAGCCTTTTTTGTTAACCATTTTTTTAATTAAAAAAAATTGTTTGGCCCGGTCTAATGTGCGCACATATGTACATATGTATATGCATGTATTTGTTTGCATATTTAAATCTATTTTATCATACTTGTTCTACCTTTGCACGGCACAGACATCTTTATTTCCACACTTTAGTTGCAAATAAACAAACAAACAAAATTGTTGCTACTTTGGTAGCTTTTAAATTTTCCGCATTGTCTTCCCAGAGAATTCCTCAGTATGTTAAGTGCACGGAATTTTCATCACGTGAAATCTTAAGTGTGTTGAAGAGCGATGTAAAGAAAAGATGAACTGAAGCTAGAGAACCGAATTTTTCAAATAGCCAACTATCTTAAAGCTCTGATAATGAATGATAAGAAATGATTTTAACATGGTTCCAAAGGACCAAAATGGGAATGAAGCAAGGTTCAATTCAAAATACTCAGTCAGAGAGTTAGAGAAGCACATAATATAGAAAAAAAGAAATTGAAATTAAAGAACTAAAGATAGCTCTTGAAAGTCTTATCTGTGACCTACTGATCTACCTGATTAATTGGCTCTTCGGCGATTAAACGGTTGTAGCCATTATACAAAGTGAGCCAGTCGCATATTTATTTGCTATCAAGACACGAAAGGGCCTCAAATTGTCATCCAATTGATCGTGTTGCATGGGGTATAGTCTCCAACTCTCGGTGCTTACGATGCGGTCTGTCGACCATAATAGTTTTGAAACCAGAGCAAACTGAATTTTTGTTCTTTTTGTGAGTTTTCTGGCGTATGCGATAAGCTTATTCAACTCCTTATTAAGTTTTTTCAGATCAGAGTCTCCAACTCCTCAAGGCTCATCGATTTTTCTAGAAACGTTTGCTTGAACTAAACCCATATCCGTTTCACCATATATTGTCAGCGTCGAAACTTTTGTAATATACAGCACGGAGGGACCTATAAACTATAATTCTTGTTCGCTCGCAAATGACTGCTGCATCCAAAGTTATTTTGACTCCGAAGAGAAAAATCAATCATGCCCTCGTCCGGCCATGTTCTTCTATTCGGCGCTTTACCAAAAGTTTAGCATATATCTCAACGCCCGAGACGACCAGATTGTTTTCAAATGACGGTTTTATTATCCGTAGTAAATTTAGGTTATTTCATTGCAAGAGTTGGTCTCCTTCTCTGGATGGCTGCTCGCTTTCTGTATTTATGAAAGTTGACAAGTAATTCCCCCATGAAAACTGTCAGCCTAGATGTACTCTCGCAATATCTTTAACCGGAGCATCATTTTCATTCTAACAAGGATCCACCCTTTGGCAGGTACCTATAATAGAAGTGATTCATTTAATCCCAAAATCATACATCGCTAGTGTGGATATGAGAAATTTTACGCACAAACACAGACACGTGCTGTTGCCATAAAGCGTATAGGGCTTACGGCATATGGCTGACGGAAATGAAGCATAAGTCAAATACGAGCAGAAAAGGGACAAAAAAAAATGTTGCGCAATTGTTTCAAAAGTCATATGGATGTTACAAAGAAAGTGACCCAGTAGGAAATGCCGTTTTAATAATTTTTTTTTGGTCAATAAACAAGATTCTGTGCTGGGGTTTTGTTTATGGATGCACAAAGTCCTGAAACGGTCTTGATGCAGCTTTCACAGTAGGCTTATTAGGTCAACGAGTAAGATGGGCATTGGGTAATATTCTGTTATAAGATGTAGTTTTATTCTTAGTAAGAGAAGATCTTGGCGAATGTTGTTTTTAGGAGCAGCCAGCGATTACTCGCCTTCTTCTGACTAGGTAGTAAACTAAAAAATAGGCACAAGTTAGGAACTTAATTCCAAAATATTCCTATTGGTTATGTTTTCTTCCATTCACCATGATTAAATAGTCTTTTAAACATATGAGTTCAAATATATATGGTAGTTTGTCATTAAAGTGTAAAGTTGTTACATGAGCGCTTGACTGCATTCAAAACAACCCTGATTTAAAGATTTTCATAAACGTTTTCCGCTCACCAAAAAAAGCTACTTCCTTATGCCATTCACTATTCAATCCGCCCATTTTCATCAAGTTAACAAAACGTTTCACACATCCATACGCTAAGTTGCCTTTGTTGAGCGCATAAGCGTACAAAACGCTTGGCGCCTGAGCGAGATTCAAGAACAAAATAATAATTTAAATGCTAATCACATTGTTTGATTTTTTGTTTTTTTTTTTTTGAGTGCGAAAAGTGGTTGAGTCTGAAGTTGAGGTGTTAATAAGCTGTTAAATTATTGTATTTTATGATAAATATGCCTGCGAGTTGTCAATCGCACTATGCACAAACATTGAAAAAGGCGTTAATTTGATTTATGCTTCAGGAAGTAGCTTTGCGCCTTTACACACAACCCTTCCTCCGCAGTCTTTTCCTTTTATTAGTGGCTTAAGGGATGTTAAGGTTACAAGCGATCTGGATGGGATGCTAAATTAGAAAAGGAAATTAAAATCTTTTGGCATTTCATGAGTTTTCCTGTTGCGTTTATTGCAAGGAAACTGTTGCTAGGTTCAAGTAGCAAATCAGGTAACAACAAAGAGGTTTGAAAAAAGGTTACATCTCGGAAGAAAAAAAAAGTTTCTCAGCTGCTCGGAGTTGGTATAGGTCATGTTATACATATTTATTTCCCACCCAAATTGGGAGATTAACTCGACCCTAATTTACTATGATTATTATTGGGATTAAGCTCTTCGACATCATAAACCGTTCGAAAAGGCTTGCATGATTTATTTCAGTTTTTTTTTTCGAATATGCTACTCGACTCAAGTACTGAAAGCCGGTTACTAGATTACTTTGTTCTAGATTTGTACTTTGGAACTCGATATATGTACATCTCCGGACTACTCGGGTAAATGGCTGTCCATCTTGTTAAACTGGTAGAAGGATAAGTTCATCATTTCCACATTTTCCTCTTGACACCCGGAGTCGGCAGTAGAGGTGGGGAGAGGACCCGGTTGAGTTAAAAAAACCGGTGGAGGATGACTCGAACACGCTTGGTGTTTCCATTTTGCTACAGTTGTCGATGAAAAGAGATGACTGATACAGATATTATGTGTCAATATAGAATGAACAATCTTGCTGCATATTCTCTACCACACTACGAGACTAACCACATAATTTACTCCATATATTATTATTGTTAGGTAACGAAGAGGGTGAAAATGTGGAACACCTCATCTGCCGTTGCCCTAAGCGCCGACAGACGATGTTGCCAGCGAGTTCCCTTCGTGAATAACCTCCGCCAAATTGTGGGGTCAGGCCTTCGAAATGGTTCGAACGTAGATTTACGGATAAGGATAATTTAATAGGTATCACTAGAGCCACTTATTTTTGTACCTTGTCCCTCCCATCGCATAATCCTACATCAAGATTTTTATTTATAACCACCCTCTCAAAGATTAAATCGATCGAGCGATCTGTGTATTATAAGAGTAATAGAAGGACTCGGCAGACATTAATCTGCCCAAATTTATAGAAAAAATCGCACGATAAATAAAAAAGTTATGAATTTTTCGGTCCCTGGTCCGCTTTCCGGAAAACAAGAAAGCCCGAATTTTAACAAAAGTAAGGGGCTACTTTTGTATCAAATTTGAAGAATATCGCACCATAAATATAGAAGTTTGGAATATTTCGGTCCCTGGTCCACTTCCCGGAAAAGAAGAAACCCCAGATTTTAAAATACGCTCACAAAATTTCATGAGAATCGGTCAAGCCATTTCGGCGGAGTATGGGAACGAAAACCTTGACACGAGAATTTTATATATAAGAAGATATATCTACTAAAGAACGGTTCACTCAAAATCCGGACACACTCAAGTGTGCCCCACAAGGCTATTTGTAGAGTGTTTCGGAAAATTTGGGTAGGCTTTGTTAGATAGTGTATGTAGCATGACATAGTTTGAATTTGACATGATTTGCTTGTCAGTTAATTATTTAATACACGATGGAGTTTGCTACTCGAAAAACAACATGGTCGGGAAGAAAGATTGCTAAAGTGCTAAAACTTCCTAAAAGCACCGTGTGTGATGTTATTAAACGTTATAACCAGACTATAAGCTGTGAAAGAAAACGCAAACAAAGTGATAAGAAAAAAGCATGTGACTTAAAATTAAAGGAGAAAGTGAGTGCCTCAATCGAAAAAAATCCTCAGCTTTCTGACAGTGATCGCCCGAAAAAATTTGGAGTCAGCAAGAGCACAGCCCGTCGAGTACGCATAAACGCAGGATACAAGTGCTACCGAGCCATTAAGTACCCAAACCGGTCCGATAAGCAAAACAAAACCGCTAAAAAACGCACTCGTTCACTTTACTGTAAAGTGTTAACGAAATTTAAAGGGTGCATAGTAATGGACGACGAAACCTATGTGAAACTTGATTTCGGACAGCTTCCAGGCCAAAAGTTTTATAACTCGAATAAGCGCGGTGGTGTCCTCTCCAAATATAAGTATAAAAAAGTAGATAAATTTGCAAAGAAAGTGATGATTTGGCAAGCAATATGCAGTTGTGGCCTTAAAAGTCGAGCGTACGTAACATCGGGCACTATGACCTCTGATTTGTATATGAAGGAGTGCCTAGAGAAGCGTATATTGGCATTTATACGTCATCACAGTATTCCGGTGAAGTTTTGGCCCGACTTAGCGAGTGTACATTACTCGAAGGCAACGATGGAGTGGTATAAACGAAACAAAGTGGACATAGTGCCAAAGGAGCTAAACCCACCAAATTGCCCCCAATTACGCCCAATTGAAAAATATTGGGCAATTGTCAAATACAAAATGAGGAGAAGTGGAGGAGTAGTCAAGAAAGACGAATCAATGCTTCTGAAGTGGAACAAGTTCGCTGCCCAGGTGACCAGAATGGATGTGCAACGTTTAATGGCGTCCATCAAACGGCATGCCCGAAATTTCATACGCACGAGTGAAATATAAAATATGTATTAACGTTGTTTGAGACCTTAATAAACGACCTTTTATTTGGGTTATGAGTAATTTTTCTGCGAGTTCTTTTCTTAAAGATATTACAGGTTTCTTGTGTCCGGATTTTGGGTGAACCGTTCTTTACTAATTTTTTTTGGAATGGTAGGACAATGTTGTTGCTATAATTTTCCAAAACCTATAACAACACCCACCGCCTATCCCATTGATTAATTATTTACGTACTTAAAAATTCACAGACGAAATTATAGCTCACATCAAAGCGAAATTGCGGTTTCGAACAAAACGTGTGGGTTTTGACAGGCATCACATTTCTCGTTTTATTATACAAACAAAAACCTTGAAAGCAAATAACAACTTGAGGTCGTTTAAAACATTTGTTTCTGCTGCTTTTGATTGTATGCAAATTCTTTTACATTTTCTGGGAAATAAACATCGTTTTATATTACGTAATTTGATTTGAGCAACGGGAACTTGAACTCAATTTGTGACGGTAAATTAAAAACGTAGAAAAGCACACTCACTTACGTATAAATACGTACCCACTAACACACATGCATATGTATGTCAATTTGTAGGTAAGTAAGTTGAAATTGAAAAAGTAAATAAATTTGAATTTATTGCGGAATAAAATAATAAAAAAAAACACGAATAATTAAGCTGCAGCGAAATGTAGTACGCCAACGTTGATGCGATGCCATGTTGAAGACTGAACAAGATGCTTGCAACTTTTCATATTTCTCGTGTATACTGCGGTAACTTTTCATATTTACTTGGCAGCCAATGAAATGAAACTATTCACTGTGGGCTAAGCTGGAAGAAATTTCACATAAATAAATGAGTTTGGAAAAGCGAGCTCCCAAATGAACCATGCTTAGCTGCTTAATGACCAAGGCCCCATTCGGAGGCTCATGCACAATCTAAATCATTTTAGAAAATTAAATTACTTTTATATTTGAGCTAATTATTAGGGCTGTGCCTTCATTTGATTAATCGAGTAAGTTGATTAATCAAATTTTCAAATAGTCGATTACTTGTTGTGTTGTCCGATCTCGAATGGGCAAAATGTCGAAGATGCAACAAATGGTTGAAGTATCAAGGAACTTCTAAATTTGTGCCGTTTTAATATATGATTAATCATTTTATTCAAAAAACGATTAATTAAAAAGGCGATTAATCAATTAATTTATTTGTTTTTTGATTAATCGCGTAAACACCCTTTTTGATTAATCAAAGATCATAATTAATCGATTAATTGAATAATCAAAATTTTGATTAATCATAATTTCGATTTCTCAACTAATTATAGTCATGGATACTTTATGGATATGTTCAGGCCGTGAAAGTAAGAACTCGATCGCATTGTGGGTATACAGCACTACTCGAAGGTTTAGAGCAGTGCTCCTGGTGTAAATAATACTTTGCAGGAAATATTTCCGCACTTAACTACTAGTACTATCCTGACTGCGAATGATTTGACCTCAACGAACGATGACCTCATAGATTCTAAGCACCTTTTAGCTGCTGGGGATAACAAGGTCACATATCTGTATGGTGATACTGGGATGGGATGACTTCTTATGACACCGGATTGCCATACACATACATAGCGAATATAAAATGGAACAGGACTTAACGAGACGTTAAGTTAGACCTTTCCCGGAAAAACTGCTAATCCCAAGCTTGTTTTAGTAAAAAGATTGTCATTATAACGACGCCACAAATCCATGGAGCAACTTCTTCCATTAACATTACTAGACCAGCCAACTCGCATCTTAATTCGTTGAACAATGGCGATATCTGCGTGGAGCTCATACAACTCATCATGAAGTCTTCTTCGGTAAACTCATTCGGCATCGTGTGAAGTCCTAAACCCTCGAAGAACCTTTCTCTCGATTACTTCAATGGCTCACTTAACTGTGGCTGTCATCATCCAAGCTTCTGCTCCATATCTCAGGACGTTATTATAAGCAACTTATAGAGCTTTGCAGTCCATAACGTGACACTTTACAGTCAATCCCATACCGAATATAGGACACGAAACCAAAGCAAGTTCATTTTTGTCCCTAATTTACCCACTGTGCGCGCACAAAAATTGGAATGCTGTGGTTTTTCGCAAACAAAATAAAAATCACAGCAAGAGCCAAACGAATCAAAAACAGACAACAAATAAAATTATACGAAAGCAAGCAAAATATGTTACATAAAGTGTAGTTAAAGAAATTGAAATGTGTGCAAAACACTTGGCGCAAGTTTATCTGATTTACGAAACTTTCAAAGACTTCACATCACTTGCCCTGCATATGAGTAACTAAGTAAGTTTCTCACATTTTTCGCCTCATAAAATTTCATACAAACAAAAGAAAAAAAAAAACAAATTCAACGGCAGGCATACTTTTCTAGGTTAGATCAACGCACAAACACTAACAGAACAAGGCAGTTCAGTTTATTTTATAGCCAAAAAAGTGTAGGCAACCACAAAATGTCAAACATTTGCCAAGTAGGTTAATAAATTTATATCACTGCAGCCCATCTGCGCCGAAAATTGTACACATGTTTGGAAGGCAGCGCTTTTTCTTCACTTTTTATATGGCCTTTTAATAACTTAATAACACAAATTTTTTAGTTTTAATAAACAAAGTGTACAAATTGACATGCGCGGCACTTCAGGTATCAACTAAGGTATGTGTGTGTGTGTGTATGTGTGTGTGTTTGTAAGATTGTTTATGAACGTGCGAGAGGCATCAATTTCCTAACTTGATTATGTGTAGGAAGCATCAATTTCCTAGCAAAACTTTATGGCCTACTACTTTCTTATATGGAGCTCGCTCTTTAGGGGCAACACTGCGTATGAGCAACTTTGAAGCGTCACTTGCAATTAGCAGTAAGCAGGGATCGCAAACAAAAGTTGTTTAAACCCAAAAAGTGACATATTTACAAAGAATAAGTCTATTTGATATATGATGATGAAAAAAATATTTTGTAAGTAACGAGAAACGATTTCTCTCCTAGAAATACATACTCTCAGGCGCATGAGCTTCAATAGTCCAATGTGCGATGACTTCCTCAACTTATCAGAGTGTAACTTATTTTTAACAACTTCTTATGGAATGTAAACCCTCCTGAACTCAAGGACAGCTTGCTCAATAAGCCGCCTGAAATCTTGATAAAACTCAAAAACTTTACGGCAACTGCTTGCAAGTAATATATCAGTATAGGCCTTTGTAAGCTCAAAGTCACACATGCATTAATAGATGCATACATCCGGGTATAGGAAAATTCTAATTTTCATGATAATATGCGTGCGAAATCTTTACGACCTGCTAAGATACAGTAAGCTTAGTAAGCTTGTTTTCTACGCAATGCGCGTGAGTGCGTTTGTTGGAATTCCGCAAAATATCTTAATAACTTAGCACACAATTAAAATTAGCGATTTATTTCCCAAAACCGGTTTACCACATATTCTTTTAAAAAGAATTTAAAAAGAACGTGTTCGAGTCCTGGAATAGTGCTAAATTGAGAAGGCGCTGAAACTACAAAGAGTTTTAATTTAAGTCAAGAACATTTGAAATCAGCGGATAATTTTATATTGCATATAAGAAAAGTTATTAATTCAAACGAATTATTCTGGAATCAAAAAACAGTTGAAAACCGGTTCAAAAAGAACCGATACCATTACTTAACCAATAATACAACACACATATAAAATATTTGATAAACAAAAATTGCCAAAAAACAGAAACTTTTAATTACTTAAGGATTTTTGGCTTGACACGATTTCGAGATGTTCGAACTTCCTGCAACGGCTTTGTAAATGTTTGAACATTTTTCGTGTTTAACATTAAAGCTTGACAATAGATGAGGCTTTTGAGGTTTTATTTTAATTTAATTTAATTATTGAGATTTTACACAAACAACAAGCTTGTGTTTTCCGGTCTTTATATTTGAAGTATCCTGGTTCGGTACGAGCTATAGACCTATTAATAATTTTTTCTGCAGCGAAAAATTATTGTTGTTTTTGGGTTTCTTAATAATTTTGTTATTAATTATTAAGAGTTTTTGTTGAATTCAACAGGAAAAATTTAGAGACAACCGAAATAGCTTTTCTTGTAGATCCATTTCGGAAGTTGCTAACTTCACTCATCAGAGAAATTTTGAGCTAACAATACGCTGGGTTTTTTGCCTTCTAATTTAACTTAATTTAATTTATTTAATTTTGTTTTATTTTATTTTATTTTATTTTATTTTAATTTTTTTTTTATTTTACTTTATTTTATTTTATCTTATTTTATTTTATTTTATTTTATTTTATTTTATTTTATTTTATTTTATTTTATTTTATTTTATTTTATTTTATTTTATTTTATTTTATTTTATTTTATTTTATTTTATTTTATTTTATTTTAGTTTATTTTATTTTAGTTTATTTTATTTTATTTTATCTTATCTTATTTTATTTTATTTTATTTTATTTTACTTTATTTTAATTTATTTTATTTTATTTTATTTTATTTTATTTTATTTTAAAAACAGAAACTTTTAATTACTTAAGGATTTTGGCTTGACACGATTTCGGGAGATAATGTTCGAACTTCCTGCAATGGCTTTGCAAATGCTTGAACATTTTTCGTGTTTAACATTAAAGCTTGACAATATATGCGGCTTTTGAGGTTAATTAATTTATTTAATTTAAATTAATTTAATTTAATTTAATTTAATTTAATTTAATTTAATTTAATTTAATTTAATTTAATTTAATTTAATTTAATTTAATTTAATTTAATTTAATTTAATTTAATTTAATTTAATTTAATTTATTTTAATTTAATTTAATTTAATTTAATTTATTTTAATTTAATTTAATTTAATTTAATTTAATTTAATTTAATTTAATTTAATTTAATTTAATTTAATTTAATTTAATTTAATTTAATTTAATTTAATTTAATTTAATTTATTTTATTTTATTTTATTTTATTTTATTTTATTTTATTTTATTTTATTTTATTTTATTTTATTTTATTTTATTTTATTTTATTTTATTTTATTTTATTTTATTTTATTTTATTTTATTTTATTTTATTTTATTTTATTTTATTTTATTTTATTTTATTTTATCTTATTTTATTTTATTTTATTTTATGTTATTTTATTTTATTTTATTTTATTTTATTTTATTTTATTTTATTTTATTTTATTTTATTTTATTTTATTTTATTTTATTTTATTTTATTTTATTTTATATCATTTCACCTTATTTGTTTTCATTAATTTTCTTTCACTTGCTCTACCCCTACAAATTTTTTTTTGTCCAATAAATGAAAGAATTTCGTTTTCATAACTCATTTTTGCTGCTATAATTATGAAGTTACGTACCGCCTTTGAAGTTATATGCACTAAATTGCTTCATTTCATTTTGATGAAGTCTAATTAACTGACTAGCTAAAACACTAACTTACAGAAACTTAGGCTACACAAACAAACATTTAATTACATTTACAACATTGTACCATTAGCAACACTATGGCTGTTTGATAATTTCCGGTGTAGTGCTTAGATTCAATAAAAAATTCATAAATGTAGGAGCACACATACATACACACACACCTAAATGTGTTTGACATTAAATATTAACGTATGTACATGGGCTATGTGCATGGTCGGAATACTATTTGCCTTTTAGTCTGGCGTCATTTACTTTAGCTTAGTGACTTTGCTTAAGGTGTCTGTAACAATGCTTTAAGTACTTTTGTGGGACCAACAACTAAAACACCACCTAACTAGTTCAGCTTATAGGTAACGGAAGTACACAATGAAAAGTAAGTTACCATGTTATGTCGTAATGTAATTAGCAAAAGCCAAGTAATACCATGTGAATATCGTCGCACAGCCATACAAAGTGATAAATGTATGTACGAATACAGTGGAAGGCAAAACATTTGCAGTTAAAAGAAAGTCGTATATCATTTTTAAGCTCAGACTTGCCAGCTCTGCCCTTTAGGCCGCGCACCTTGTCTGAGATATTTTTATAATTTTCTCTTAACAATTCGAACTTTTATTGAGCTGTATTTGGAACTAGTTTGTGACTGTTAAATGTCTGACTAAAATCTGACAATTGACATTTTATAGAACACCGAATTGTTAATACTCGTAGTTACTTATTTGGAAAAAATCATAGTTGTTTGGATAGTTACGTGCAATGTCCATGCGACTTCTAAATCAGCTTACAGCTAATTAGCTTAAATGCTCTTGTTAAATAAAAATATGAACATTGATATGGAAACATTACACTTTTGTTGCAAATATTTATATCGATACTGTAGTTAATCCTTTATAATGTTACAATTTCAACCAAGTCCAGAAGCTTCGATTTATGTTAACGACACACAAACTTAAGATCGCCACGCATACATATTGACAGCATTTAAACAAGTCATTTGCATATTAATTTTGTGCATTTTCATTGTTGCTTACTCATTCATTTTTTTTTTGTATTTTTTTTTTTTGTATTTTTTTTTTTTGCTGTAACAACGTCCAATAACACAAATTTGTATGCGCACAATCATGGCCGTAAGCAGTTTATGTATGACGTCGTGTCTGCATGTGTACGCGCATGTATGTGTGTTTGTATGTTTGTTGTTGTTCTTTTTAATTACAAATGATACGAAATTGCTTTCGCCATTAATTCACGTTTCTTGAGTACATTTTGTTGCCTCACACCTGCAAATGATTTTTGCGTTAATTATGCCAATTACGAATACACCGCTGGCAAATGATGAAAAGTGAAATATTTAAGCTGTACAAAATAACAAAATCACTTTGCCGTAGGTCAACAAATTTGGATAATTATATTATGGCAAGTGTGGCCGATTAATCTGTTAATTCGATATAATAATAATAAACAGTTTTGCCAAAAAGTTAAATTTTCAAGTCATGCATGTAGGGCGCCGTGCTGATACCACATCTCGTGAAATCACTAATAAGACCTATGAAAGAAAGATTTCAAGGACCGTGTTGGTACTCCCCGGACTTAATATCACAAGTTCTGCAAGGCTCACGAAAACAGGTTTCCCTAGAAATTTCATAATGATCTGGTAGTGCTTTGGACAGTATCGAAACCGGTTCTCCACCGACTTCTCTGCCCTCTTAAGATTGCAACTGTGATCGAGCTATTGTGCTCTACACCCATCCGTGCTGCATTCCCGATAGTACAAGGCCCATGAGCACAGCAACTTATCTGAACACGTCACTTCTATTCAAACTCAGAAGAGTCGAAGATGGTGTTTAGTTGTAGGAGGGCCACCGACTACTTGGAGCTCGCTCTGCAGAACAGCACCTCGTCTTAGCTTCCTTAAGCCAGTGCTCAATGCTGAGAGATCCGACCTCTGATGCATCAAGAACCAATCCACTCTAAAACTGTCCTGGGGCATATGTAGTACGTTCTAGTTTTGATATTGGATGATATTCCCGTGTGGTTGGTTATTATAGGTCCGGCCGATGGCGGACTGCATAAAATATGTTTATTAGTTTCCTTAAACCATATTCATATCTTATACAGCTCACAAGTAGTCTAATGTAGAGTTTTGAGCCAAATCCCATCACTTGTCTTATAGAGCTGTCTGCGCTCTCTTGTTAATCCGCTTGCTCTTTAAATGCTTACATTAAAGGCCGATTACCTATTACTCCTTTCATTTCACCCGCATTATGTCATTTTCCAGCAATTGTCCAGCTAGAAACATTGTTGCCTGTGACAATTTCACAATCTACTAACCGTTGTCACTCAGCTACAATCTCATTGTCAGCAAGGCTGCGAATGTATGACGATATCTAAAGCTTGTACATTAGACTGGGAGACATTTTTTTAATTTCTAATGTTGGTATTATTTTTCAAAATGAAAGTGGAGTTATTGAATAATATTTTGTTTTTTCTGTCTCGACCCAAGAAATGTATTCATTTTAAATATATCCTCGGCCATAACCTCAAAAAATAAAGACCAAAGCACTAACCGCTTTTAAGGTGGAACTAGAGCTCTTGAAAATCGACTAATCGATTAGCTGACTACAAAAGCTGACTGCAAAAGTCGATTACCAAAATAATCGATTACCACTAATCGACTAATCGTTTCTTTCCAACTAATCGATTTTTCGTCCATAATCGATTATTCGTCCATAATCGATTAGCTGTTTGCATTCGACTACTTGACAGAATCGAATATTTGATTAGTTATTTTTTCACGATCAATGGAATTTGTGTAACACAACAGTTTTTGGTCACAGAAAGTCACCTCTCATTACCGACTTTCTATTTCGTGACCGAAGAGGGGGTTAAAAGACCTCGAAGGTTTCAACTGTAATAGCAAATCGTTCTCACCCATTCAAATACTAACAAAAATACTAAAAAAAATACTAAAAAATTTTATTAAAAAAAACTATCAGTAATCGATTAATGACAGCTAACCGATTGCCCTGTATGCCCTGTACGATTACTTGTTATTCGATTTTCAACCAAAACAAAATTTTGCTTTCGACTATTCGAATAGTCGATTAGCCAGATAATCGATTCTGAACAAGAGCCCTAGGTGGAACATATAGCAAATTTTAAATTCTCATATCCGATTCGGACCCAGCAGTGCACTACATTTTTTTTGGCCCAGTCTATTGTTGTAGGAGTAGTGAAGATAAACTGGAACGTTGTGATCTTAGTCTGGCGCCGTTGACAACATCAACCTCAATGCAAGTCATTCCACGTTGTAGTCGAGTACGCCTACGTATGTACGAGAATTGACTGAGATACCGTCTGTAGTCGCATAAGAAACACAAGTACTCGTATGTTTGTAGAACAATATTGTCTACTTGTCAGCTCGTAAGTAAGCGTATTTTTGTATGTTTTAGTTTCAGCTACTGCACGAATCCATCAACAGACTTGCACATTGACGTTAAGCAATTGTCAAGTGAGTAAGTACAAGGCAGCCAAATGAGCAAGTGGACAAGCGAGTAAAATAGCCAGTGTTGCCACAGTCAAGAAAAATGTTTGCAAAAAATTTCCAAAAATATAAAAAAAAAAACTATTATTACTTCAAAGAATTTTTTTTACAAATTTAAATAGAAGTCAAAAATCTCTTAAAACGGAGTCATGGAATGGCCTAGAAGGTGCGATGCCGTCTGATGAAATGATAAGCATCACAATCGAGTCAGGCAACGAAAATCCTCCCCCAGCATAAGAAGCCATCTACGCAAACATTTCGATGAGATCCGGCACCTGATTTCCACGCCGTTTGATCCTAAGGTGCACCGGCAAGCCCTCACCCTCATGCACACCGATTTGGTAAAATCCTCTGTCAGCTCTCTTCCAGCGAACGCCGTTCTTCAGGCAACAACTCCACCCGTTGCCGAAGAGCAGCGCGAACTGCCTAGGGAGACAAGAGTGATGCTGGCCCAACTCCGATCTGGATACTGTAATAGGTTAAACTCTTACTTATCCAGACTGAATCCCGACTTGCCGAATGTTTGTCCGGCTGGCGGCTTGTCCTCCCACAACAATAATCATATTTTTGTCTGCTGAACCGAGCCTACTCTTCTAACACTCATTTCCCTCTGGTCCACCCCTGTCGAAGGCGCTAAGTCTCTAGGACTTCCGTTAGAAGAGTTTGATGATACTACTGGCTACCTAACCAAACCAAACTTGTGAAAGCTGCTTATAAAGAAAATTTAGCTTACGAAACCTGAGATGTGAACTATTTTTTCTGTTGACAACGATGGCAAACTTTTAAGGACCTCGATAATAGGACATGTACCTATAGTGCCTGGAATCTATCAAGCTTTTGAAGTACCGTTTTACATGAAATGCGTTGGACATGGATGGGACGTAAAAGCAAATTAAAGGGAAAAAAGACTCAGTGTAGTCAAAGCTCTAATATTTATGTCCCTTTATGAACCATTCGAAAGTTTTAAAAACCCTCAAGAATTTGTGCTTGACGACCTGGTAACCCACGTGCAGGGCGTTGAAAAGTTTCACAGGAAACTACTCACCTCCATTCTAGACTAGATGTGTGCTAATGAGCCCAAAACCACAATGGACATAGCGTTTCCTATTGACAACTTTGAAAAGGTTTCGGTTTGTGTGTATCGCCTATGATTGAAAGTGGCAATGCGACTGACAGTTGGACAGATGCGCAGACATTTTCCTTACATACATATTACAAACACAGAAACATGCAGACCAGCCGTGAAAGTGGCGAAGTAAAAGTTAAGTAAAATTCTTAAAATTCCTCAATGGAATTTCTTTTAGATGCATTTGTTGTCGTCGCATTGTTTTTGTTCCACAACCAACAAAAATGCAATGTCCATGAAATTTTTTGCCAACGAGCTGTAGGGCACACCAATAAAGAGACAACCAGAAGCTTTTGCAATCATATTGCATTCTCTCATTCTAGGAATTGAAAACGAATTTTTCTGAAATTTTTTAACTCCGCATGCATGAGTACATATGATTGTTATTAAGGCGCTTATTTTGCAAAAGTGGCTTTGTTTGTTCAGAGAATGGCCTACGCTTTGATACCACCACCTTCAAGCACTTCGAACTGCATCAGGTATCGGTTTTGTATATGAGTGGCTCAGTGCCATCCTTGCCTTAGCCTCAATTTAGTCATTTCCTAATAATTAGTGACAAAGTTAATAGGTAATTAAAAATTAAACAGAGTTTTTAGGAAGGTTTGAAACATTTAATTAATTTAATTAATAATTTCGTTCAAAAATTAGGGATGCGCAACTTCGGCACTGATAATTTGGAGTATTTCTAAGTAGTATAGCATAATAACTCCATATATGAAATTTCGAGGGTTAGGCAAGGATGGCACTGAGCCACTCATATGTCAAGGCTCACTATTTGTACACCAATTGGGCAGTGAACTATCAAAAGCCGATCGCCAATGATAAATCAGCCTTGATGAGCGCAATGAGAATCGCAACGACCAACCACCAGCCAGTAGGATAGTGTAAGAAACGGCAGAAATATTTGCTGTTTTTGTGGAAAGAAAACAGTGTCCGCCTGAAAGCAAAGGAGCCTAACTATAGTTAACAGGGCCACTTTGGATTCGGTAGATAATTGGAAGACAAGAAAACCCTGTGGGTTAGGAGTTTCGAATATTTCAAAGATAGAAAGGCGCTTAAAATGCACAACTTAATAGTTGATTTAAGAACATGATGCCTTTCACCTCTCATTACCTATGTATGTTCTCCATCCTTGAGATGACCTAGAAGGTTCCACTAGTCATACCAAGTCGCTACGGTAGCAGTCTGGTATGTACCGCACGGAAGTACCGTAGCTAACGGAGCTCATATCGAGCAAAGGACTGACACTATCGGCAACAATTTACAAAACCTTTTCAATGTCGAAGTAAAAGTACTCGAGACAATTCGTGGTCCCTTGATGGCAACCACATCTGAAACGATGATCTACTCTTCCAGCTTCGGTGAATCGGTCTTGTTACGCGAGTGAACAAAAAAGCTTCACGGGAAATGCGCTTAGAAGCGGTCGAAATTTCTAGAAAAGCAAAAGCTTAAACCATCCACACCGCTTTCAATTCTTTTGCAAGATGCCAATTTCAAGCGCTGCCCATTTAGCAATTTCATCAACACACTTTCATTTCGTTCAGTTTCTTCACTTCAACGTGATTAATTAAACTGTAAACTTAACTCTTTACAAAGCAAGCCAACGACCAAGAGCAACAATTTCCGGTAAAGCTTTGGCCGCGACTTGTTTCATTCAAAGAAACTTGCTTAAAAGAAAAGTAGCCAACAGATATGTTGTACCGAAAATTAGCGGCTACTTAGCACATCCGGACACCCCGCCATGCACACTCGTCTCTGACTTCATCATCAGACAACTTGGGTTGTAACTAAACTACTTTATTCGAGCGGAAGGAAGAGCACAGCGTCAAAGTAACGAACAAAATAAGTGTAGCTACATAAATGGAATTTTAGAAAATTAAATGTAAAGGTTTAAAGCGTGTGAACAGCAGCCAAGTGAACCATTGCAGCAAAACAAAGTGAAGTTTGGTCAAATGATGGCATGCGGCACAGCAGGCAAAATAGCCAACCCTACGCAGTCTACGCTGTTTGTAAGCCAAAAGTTAATCGCATTTATTGCACTTTGAGTAGCGGAAAAACGTCGTTTACACACATACACACACACTCACATAGGCGCAAATTCTTGAAATACATACATATATGTACTGAGTAGTACGCACCAAATGGCTTGACATCCTGCAGCCCTTTAGGGAAAATCTTTAGTTCGGAACCAATTCAATATGGCGACTTTCTGGGCCATGGATAAATAACAAATTAATTTATTTATTATAATTATATGTATGTAAAAAGTTTGTGGAAAACATACAAAAGGGGTGGCAACCCTACTCCATTTTTTTAACTAATTAACCTTCAAAAATAATTATATAGGTGGCAACCCTTTCACCCTTTTTAGCAGCAGCTATATTGAAAGCCTTAGAATGTAGTTCACTAAATACTTGTACATACCAAATTTTAACCAAATCGTCGTACGCTGCATAGTAGAGCACATACATAAAAGCTCGGTGAAAGCTTTAAGTTATGCACTTTAAATTGTAGGACTGTACTCTTCTTGTTGTACGCAGACAGATCAAAAAGACAGGGCATTAGTCACGCCATTGAAGCCAAAGTAAATTTGTTTAGAGCTTTTTGTTTATATGTCTCTGTGTTTGTGCGCACATCATTTAAAATTCCGTGTAAATATTATAACAAGATATGTACGAGTTTATTACTAGATGTATATTTTAAAGTTTAGAACGCTTTTTCCAAAGATCAAGCATTTGCTAACGTAAAAAATTGAAACAATAAAAATATTTCGCTCAAGGATAATCTAAGAAGAATTACAAATTTTAACAATGCAGATTTAAACTGCTAATGCTCACTATTGAATTACTTCTAATTTAACCTTTTAAACCTAAATCTGAAATTAGAAAATCATTTTATTAGGGACAAAATTTTCCTCCAAGGATGTTACAAGCGACGCACTCCCTGTGACGCTGTTGCATCTCTAAAGAATTCCTTTAGTAATTAATTTATTTTAAATATATATATATAAACAGACAAAGTTGTTGCGCATAAAAGCGTTTCAGATGCCAAAAGACAATGAATGCCATCGGTGCAACGAGGTATATGACCACCGTCAAGAATGAAAAAGTCCAAAAAATGTTAGAAATATTTTAGTGCAAATTTGTGTGCTCGTAGCTCATGCTATGATTCTTTTGTCTACGTGCGCACAAATACTTCATTGGACAAAACTTTAGCCAACTATTTTCTCCTAAGCGCGCTTAATCAATTTCCTGTTAAGTTTTATCAGGTGTAAACATTTTATTTCAATTTCATTTATATTAGATCAGCTTGGAATTTCATTAGGAAATTAATACACAAGAAAGTTTTTTAACAAATCGACATAACGAGAGGAGTTTTAAATCTTTTAGATATGAGCAATGGTGGTTGTGCTTTGAGGTATGTATGTAGGTGCCCTGAAGCTCATTAGGTTCAACGCAACTTGAATTACGCCATTCTTAACTTGAGTTAGCTGACGAATTTTGTGGTAATTATGCTTATACGGAAGATCTGAGGTTCAAATTTAAGAAACTTTTAAATCAAAAAAACCACACAAAATCACACAAGACAATTCTCTTGCTCTAGCGCTACTGGAGCTCGCTCGGATTGCAACACATCCGCTGAATCAGTCCGAGATATGCAAGTGTTGGGAAGTTTTTCAGAAGTATTCAGTTCCAAGGCACTAGAGAAGAAAATCCCAAAGATCTGTCGTAGATCAATGATAGTCCGCTTTTTGATTTAGTATAAAAGTCTTCACAGTGAGTCCACAAAGTACGATGTCACCATTAGGATGGTTTTAAAAAACTTTCCTTACTGGTAAATTTTATTCTTTCAAGCATACCTTAGGGAGAGCATATTCAAAGACCTCTTGCAAATTGTTTGATCCTATCGTGTCTGAAAATGTTTCACAGACAAAAATTTTATAATTGACGTAACTTGGCTTGCCATCTTGGAATACTAAATTAGCTTAGATTCACTTGGCAATGGCTTGACGGCAGACACCAGATCTCAACTAGTTGTGCCTCGTAATAACCAGATCCAGCAAATACTGTTGGAAAGTCCGTTTGAGTCATTATGACTAGCTCTCGTTAGTTATAGTTATTTAGGCCATAGAATAGCATATTTATTTAGATGAACCCAAGTTCCTAAGCCAGAGTACAAAGGACTGAAAACGGTGTAATAGTGCCAGGCTAGTAATTATGAACCGCTCATGGGCGAAAGTAGCTCTCGCGCTTGACACGAAGATTGATATAAACCGGAAGTTGTGATGTGTCATTTGCTTATATCAATAGAATAGCATATTAATAAATACAACAAATACTATATATACCGCTATAAACATACATACATAAGTAAATCGGATTCATAAAATATTGATATGGTGCGCAGCCCCATGAATAAAAGAACAATCAATTCACATAACTGTTATGTATCCATGTGTATGTGTGTGTGTGTGTGTGTATTATATACGAAGGCATGGTAACCACTAACAGTCCATTTGCCTCTTGTTTATGACAGGATATTTGATATCTCATACCATTCAAATGTAATCCGATTGCATATTTACTCCATTAATGGTGTGGGAGTACTATGAGTATACATAAATGTATGAATGATTTTCTGTTTTGCGCGCCATAGAAGTTCGAATCTTTGCATTCGCCAGCATTGCGTTTCCTTTCATTTTGCTGATTTATGATGAATTATGAGTCCCTTTTGACTCGTTTAACATTTAATGCTATTTACATGCCAATTCGCACAATCCTTGTAAGCAATCTTTTTGTGTGCACACACACATATACATATACATTCAAAATATTGCTTTTCTGCATACATCTATATGAGTTTTTTTCTTTGGAGGGGGTTTCAATAAAAGATTATTTAGAAATGATGAGAATTTACGCGTACCGCTGAAGTCATAATGTGAAATTCGTTCCCTATATTTTCAAAATGAGCAATTCAAAAAAAAAGCGTAATATTTTAAGCCAGTTGCGCCATTTAAATTATTTCTTATCATGCTCAGTAATTCCTTTCTGAATTTATCAAATATCCACCGAAACTAAAGAAGGTCTTCATATCCATAGTCAATTGTATTGTTATGTTCTAGTTTGATCGGGCGACGACTATCAAGCGGCCCAAAAAATTAATTGAACAATAGTATGTAAAAATAGCTGAAATCACAGTAATTTCAACGGATCGTATACATACATCGTATCTTATATGCCAATTCTTACGTTGAAATTTTACTTAGCTTGTAGGCTTGGAACTGCCCACTTTTCAAAAAATTTACATATGTAGCTTCGGTCATACCTAACAAAGCTTTTAACGTATTGGGAAAGTTTAAAAGAGATCGACCATAAACTTTGGACATTATTGAAGTACAAATAAACACAAAAAATGTGGGCGTGGTACCGCCCACTTTCCCAAAAATTAATATAGCCTATGCTTTAACCCATGATCCCAAGAATATACTTTGAAAATATCATAAAAATCGGTTGGCGTCCATCTCGCCTAAAGCATGTGACTTTGTCAAATGGTGTGAAAAATGTATAGTAATTCATCAATTGACAACGGCTGGACCGATTTCTCCAATTTTCCGACTTTTCCGCAGGGTTTTCCCAAAATTTTCTCCTAGCAATTACGAAGAACTGAAAACAAATTTGAGCCAAATCGGCAGTTCTCAATTGATGATTTACTATAAATTTTTTCCCACCATTTTTATATACATATATATGTAGATGGTCCCGAGTGCCTTCGTTTTACAGTACGAAAAAATTTAATTTACAATAACTTTAATATTTCAATTTATTGAATATTTTTAAATAGGCTACAACAATTTTACTTTGAAAACCAATTTTACTCTCTTCCATACTCAACTTCCAATGCTTCTCATCTCTTTTGTTTTCTTCATCTTTTTTTCTGTATCTTAATTTGTATCTTCTCTTTTTGATTCCCTTCCTTTTTGTCCTTTTCTAATTTTAATTATTAATTTTATTCT
Organism: Sphenella marginata; assembly: GCA_951509765.1. NCBI lineage: Eukaryota > Metazoa > Arthropoda > Insecta > Diptera > Tephritidae > Sphenella > Sphenella marginata. Next base: position 95,288,102 of record OX608079.1, on the reverse strand, counting down.
TTCCTTTTTAATTTTTTTTGCTTCCGCTTTCTCCCCTCTGTCACACTACTTCTCCCTGCTTCCTTGTTAAGATCTATAGCTTCTGCAACACTCCCAAACAGAAGCTTCCGGTTCGCCAAAGATATTTTGAAAAATTTCAAAATAAGACCGCTGATTCCATATAACTAAATGAATGAAATGAATAAATAATCGCCAAACGCCAAGCTACAGGAATAATTTCCAAGCCAACAGATGAGAAGGCGTGGTAAATCAAATGGATTTATGATATTCCAATATCTGGTGGACTTGAAACTGCATCAAGAAATTTCTACATTGCAAAAATAAATAGGTGAATGGAGTTTGGGTCAATAAATTTAAATTCCAATATTAAAATTTTTCTTAAACAAGTAACATCCGTATCCACTTCCCTAACCGTTGAAACTTTCTTGTACCCCATTATATATTTTTCTGTTTGGTCTGTTTTGCAACCATTTTGCCTGTTGCTAACTCGCGCATGACACTCAAGGGTCTGTTCATAAATCATTTCTCTATGAAGTATGTTCGTTTGCTTGGTTCTAATAAAAAAAAAGAAAACAAAAAAGCGCGCAATGTGCAAAAATCAACACAATAAATGAAGGAACAAAGCGAAAATGAACACTCAGCGTATACGTAATAAGCTTCAAATTGAGAAAATATAACTTTTACCACAATCAGCTGCTGGGGATTTCACCTGTCTGACTTCTGCATATTACCAACTTCAGTTCGGATTTAAACTTTTTGCCTTAAGTGTTTCTAATCTATGCAAATAACAAAACGTTTAAGTGCTCCATTGCCTACTTAAGGGCAACAAAGTTTTTAGGTGCATAAATGTTACATTTGGGAGCAATTGGGTATATTTATTTAACTTCCTATCAAATTCAGTTGATTCGTGTGTAATTCGAAACTGTGTTTGGCACACATTTCATTTGTAGCATAGTGTAATTTCTTCGTTTTTTTCTTCTTTTTTTTTGTCAAACAAAAATAAGATCTTACTATGGGGATGTTCTTAACCGTGTTATAGAGCCTAACATCACTCCAAATCCATTTCCGTACTAAAAATCTATCTTCTGCATTCTGTCAAGAAATTTACCCAAGGCAACTGCAGTCATCATAATTTTTTTCTTCTAGGCATTCTCTCTAGTTCAAGTGTATGTGCTCGCCTTTCAAAGCAAAAAGCTTTTAAGTTCTCTCTCCAAATCATAGGGCTCGCTGTACAGATGATGAGTTGCGCCTGCTAGCGGGTGTTTGTTCATATTATTATAAAGATGTTTCTCAATATCGGAAAGGTTTCTGCGTCGAGCTATCCATCCACCTAGAAGCTGTTTCTGCACTGAAAAGTTTCTGAACTGATTTAATGTTATTTTGAGCTGAGAAGCTATGGAAATCCCCTCAAGGCGAACACTGCTCACAATGATGATCATGCCCAGAAGGTGTTCTTTGCTACACTCCCCTTTTTTCAGCAGAGTAAATTAGGATCCCACACTAAGGTCGGGAAAACATAAAAAAACATCCTTACAATTACAAATCAATTAACCAGTTATTTGAATCAGTGCAGACTAGTTTGTGCTCAGTTTGCGAGATATTAACTAAGCTCGTGTTGTAGCAACTTTTTGCATCGGAAGTCATAGCTTTGTCGAGATTTAGTTATTTAACATATGTATGTTTGTTTGTATTTATCTAAAGCTAATCCACCTCTCCTTGGAGGATGGGTCCGCGTGTAGAAGTCCACGTAAGTGGGGAAAGTTTCTGATCGCCATTCACTTGGGAATGGCCAGAGCGATTCTTTTGCATGCGGTCCAAGCAGCTCACTACTTCCGGGCGCTTGCGTCCAAGTATCCTCTGGGTAGCCACCGAACACCCGTTTGGTGGTGAGCTAAACGTGAGAAGGCGACAACCTGGCAAGGCCACTCCGACATAATCGGTTTAAGGGCTTATCAGGGGTTTACAAGCAGCGTCTGATCACCTAGTGGTGCGGCTGTAAGCGGGCGTCTGTCTTGGATCAAGCGGCTCGCTATATAAACGTGCACTTAAATTACAACCTCCCGTGGAACGGGTTGTGCGTTGGGTTTGGGACCCACCACATAAAACAACGTACCAATGAAATTCAAAAAAGCCTCGGATATGAGAACCCCCTTTTTAGATGACGACACACGCAAACGAAACAAGGACTACGATTTAAGGGCATGCACCTGGAATGTCCGGTCCCTCAATGGGGAAGGTGCCGCTGCCCGGTTGGTTGAGGCCCTGAGGAAGGCTAAAGCTGACATCACCGCCATACAGGAGATGCGATGGACGGGGCAAGGTAATATGAACAAACCACCTTGCAACATTTACTGGAGTGGGCATGTCGACAAGCGCAGATTTGGCGTGGGATTTGTGGTGGGAGAGAGACTCCGTAATCGAGTACTGTCGTTCACACCCGTGAATGAGCGTCTCGCTACAATCCGCGTAAAAGTACGATTCTTTAACATCTCGTTTATCTGCGCCCACGCTCCGACGGAAGAGAAAGACGACGTGGAAAAGGATGCATTCTACGAGCGCCTGGAGGAAACTTACGAGCGCTGCCCCCGTCATGACATCAAAGTCGTGCTTGGTGACTTTAACGCCAGGGTGGGCAAAGAGGGTGTATTTGGACCCACAGTCGGGAAGTTCAGCCTGCACGACCAGACTTCGCCAAATGGATACAGGCTGATCGACTTCGCCGGTGCCCGAAACATGGTCATTGCCAGCACCAGGTTTATGCACAAGAAGATCCATCAGGCTACATGGCTGTCTCCCGATCGAAGAACGCGAAACCAGATCGACCACATTGTGATAGACGGACGGCATGCTTCTAGCGTTTTAGATGTTCGCACAATAAGAGGTCCAAACATCGACTCCGATCACTACCTAGTAGCAGCTAAGATTCGTACCCGCCTCTGTACGACAAAACAGGTGCAACAGAAAACGCAAGGAAAGCTGGACGTCGAAAAGCTGCAATCGCAACAGACCGCCAATGATTTTGCAGACCGACTCTCACACCTGCTCTCTGAGAGCACAATTCAACCCAGTGGAATGCATGAGCAGTGGGAGCACATCACAGGAGCACTCCGTACCGCAGCCGAAGAAGTAATTGGATTCCGGCGAACGAGAAGAAACAACTGGTACGATGATGAAGAGTGCCGAGCTGCAACGAAAAGAAAGAACGAAGCCTACAAGGCAACGCTAAGATCGAGTGCAACAAGGAGTGTGTGTGAACACTACCGCGAGTTGAAAAGGGAAGCGAGGCGACTTTTCCGGGCAAAAAAAAGAGAGGCAGAAAAGCGTGAAATCAATGAGCTTGAGATGCTAGCCAATGGGAATAATGCCCGAAAATTCTATCAAAAAATTCGACGAATGACGGAAGGTTTCAAGCCCGGGGCAAATTCCTGTAAGAACGAGAACGGCGACCTGGTGACTGATGTTCAGAGAATACTAGAGATATGGAGGGATCACTTCTCTGCCCTTTTAAATGGAGAAATTGAGCAAGAAACCAGAGAAGAGCTCGAACCCGAACCCACAATCGAAGACGACGAAATTGACGTCCCAGAACCCGACTATAATGAGGTGCGAATAGCAATATCCCGGTTAAAAAACAATAAAGCAGCTGGCGCTGATGGTTTGCCTGCTGAGCTATTCAAGCATGGCGGCGAGGAGCTGGTAAGGCGTATGCACCAGCTTCTGTGCAGAATATGGTCGGATGAATGCATGCCCGAAGATTGGAATCTAAGTGTTCTTTGCCCAATCCACAAAAAAGGTGATCCTGCAAACTGCACCAACTACCGCGGAATCAGCCTTTTGAATATCGCATATAAGGTCTTGTCAAGCGTATTGTGCGAACGATTGAAGCCTGACGTGAACAGACTGATTGGACCTTATCAGTGTGGCTTCAGACCTGGAAAATCTACCATCGACCAGATTTTTACAATACGTCAAATCCTGGAGAAAACCCGTGAGAAAAGAATCGACACACACCACCTCTTTGTTGATTTTAAAGCCGCTTTCGATAGCACGAAAAGGAGCTGCCTATATGCCGCTATGTCTGAATTTGGTTTCCCCGCAAAACTTATACGGCTTTGCAAAATGACATTGAGCAACACCACCAGCTCAGTCAGAATTGGGAAGGACCTCTCCGAGCCGTTTGAAACTAAACGAGGTTTCAGACAAGGTGACCCCCTATCGTGCGATTTCTTTAATTTGATGTTGGAGAAAATAATACAATCTGCAGAACTCAACCGCGCTGGAACAATATTCTATAAAAGCGTGCAACTGTTAGCATATGCTGACGACATTGACATTATCGGCCTTAACAACCGTGCCGTAACCTCTGCGTACTCCAAACTAGAAAAAGAAGCGGAAAAAATGGGTTTGGTGGTGAACGAAGGCAAAACGAAGTACATGCTGTCATCAAGCAAAGAGTCAGCGCATTCGCGCCTTGGCACCCACGCCACTGCTGGCACCAAAAAGTTCGAAATAGTGAAGGACTTCGTTTACCTTGGATCCAGCATAAACTCCAACAATAATGCCAGCCTAGAAATCCAACGAAGAATTGCTCTTGCAAATAAATGCTACTTTGGACTGAGTAGGCAATTGAAAAGTAAAGTCCTCTCTCGACGCACGAAAATCACACTCTACAAGTCACTCATCGCTCCCGTCCTGCTATATGGTGCAGAGGCGTGGACACTAACAACATCTGACGAGGCTGCATTGGGAGTATTCGAGAGAAAAGTTCTGCGAAAGATTTATGGGCCTCTACGCGTTGGCGACGGCGAGTACCGAAGAAGATTTAATGATGAGTTGTATGAGCTTTACGCAGACGTCGACATAGTACAGCGCATTAAAACACAGCGGCTTCGCTGGCTAGGCCACGTCGTGCGAATGAACGAAGACGCTCCAGCCCAGAAGGTATACTTATCGGCACCCGCCGGTGGAAGCAGAGGAAGAGGAAGACCACCACTCCGATGGAAGGACCAAGTGGAGACCGACCTGCGATCTCGTGGGGTCTCCAATTGGCGCCAGTTGGCGCAAAGAAGAAATGACTGGCGAGCTATGTTGGACGGTCAAAATCGCTCAGGCGGTTAGATGGCCATTTAAAGAAGAAGAAGAATCCACCTCTCCAAAGTCGGAGCACTCTGAGAAAATTATCTAAAAAGAGTTCGTAACTTGAGCTTTTTTTGAAATAAAGCTTAACAAAAAAAGAAGCTTGATAAAAGCATCAATAATGGTTTACAAAAAAGTTCAATCAAATTTGATTTTCAATCGAGCTCCAATTTCGCCATTGCTAAAGATTCCTTTTTTGCAAAAACTACTTTTTCACTTTCAATCAAATTTTAGTTTTAAATTGACTTTAATTCATTGGCACTAAAATTTAAAAATGAATGAACATAAAAATGAGTGATAAGGGAATTGCAGTTCCATTCAAAACAACTTAGTTTGTATTTTTATTTAAATATATTTTTGACTGATAGTGAAAATCAAGGTCCATTCAAAAATAAAGTTTTAATGGTAAGGGTTGATCGTTTAGTGAAATACTTACTGCACTCAGATATTAATAGAGCCTGACGATGTTCGAATTGAAAATATATCGCATGAGCTTCACTAGTATTCGCTAAAAGCTGCTTATAGATTTCCGAAGTGAACCCAACAAGCAACGTAGACGTAAAACGTGAAACATTAAAAGTATATAATCAAAATTACAAGTTGATTAAGAGCTCGTGAATGAAATTGTTAAAGATAGCTTTTTACTCAAGCTTTTTAAGTTGTATTTAAACTTTTTCAATATTTATTTAAACAATATTTTATTCATTTCTCTGGTAAATTCAAAACTCTTAACACTCAACAAACTTATAGATCGCTCATTATTACAACCTTAATTTAGGTAATTTTTCGAAAGCATTTACAAAAATGTTAGTTGGGTATCATTGCTTGCCTACAAATGCGTATGTATGTGAGTGTAAACATGCAATGAAACAACATTCCGCCAACAACTGCTATAACATTAGCAGCAAAACCAACAATCACAAACAGAGATAGATAGTGTAAGCTTGTGAAATGGAGATAGCAATTTGAACGCCAAAACGCGAACAAATTGGGCAATCGCAAGGAGTCAAACAAATATTATAAGTAAGTAAGAGTACACATGTAAGTTAGCAGTTTAAGTTTCACAACCGCATCGTGCGACCTCCATAAGCCAGAAGGCGGCATCGACTAAAGTAATCAAGGAAACGAAAACAGGAAGCGCCTAGGCAAAACAGGATATCTTAATGAAGCATCGATTTCTTTTATGCGCGCCATTCGCGAAACATATTCAAATACATACAGATATGCACACACACATACATGTACATACATACATGCACATTACTACCAACATACCTACCATTCATAGTGAACTTCGAGCTTAACCAATTTCAGTGAGAGCGCACGAAATGCGTTGAAAGATAGCCGTTGGTTGTTTGATTTGCGACCAACTAATGTTGCCAAACTCTTGATGGCCTATAGGCAAATTTTTTTGCGGTTGACTGCTTTTGGAACCACAAAATTCCAGTTGAATGCCACTAGTACTTTAGCTGTGCGCAGTGTTTATGGGTAATGGTAATGAGTATATTGCTTGCTCTTCTTTTCTCCGTTTGCCTTCGAGCATTTTGATTAGAATAATTTCGCAGAAGTCTATCGCGAATGTGAGGAGCAAGAGTATTAACAAACGTAACAGCAGTTGCAACAAAGATGGTAGCTATATAGCCTACGGAACTAACGAATATCCATTTTTAAAAATAGGAGCGGATCGAATCGTCGAACAACTAAGTATTGGGTAAGCATAGCTGATGGATTTCAAAAGTAGCGAAACACACTGTGCGGCAAGCATTTAGGCAATTTCTTAATGCAGGGATAAAGGGCGAAAATCTAATCTAAGCAGCTCTTGAACCAAGCACTTTCAAGCATTTTTCTGTATCATTCCTATTAGCCCTTAAAATCTAAGAAACCAGAGAGATGTTCTTCTGTGTCAAATATAAACTTTTCTTTAACCCCTATTCCTCTTCATACACTTCTTCGTTTTCTCTTCCTACTTCTTTCTCTGTCTATAAATCTCGTTCCTCCCTCTTTCCCTTCAACTTCCTTTGCCCCGTTAATTCGATTTACGCGGGTAGATAACTTGTGCGGCAGCAAATATTTAGTGCTGGGAGCTACTGTCTACTCTCTTTTACACAATCTTTCTCTGTCTTTCTCACTCTCGCCTGCTGAAATAATCTACTGGAGCCGACAGTTTACTGCTTCCACTTTATGTGAGTTTATAACAACTTTGTGACGAGCTACACAAGGGTACATCGTTATAACAGCCTTGGCTGGGTAAAACCCGGGTTACTCCAGCATTTCCGAACCGCCCGTGTTGCTTAAGTGATCATTCATTGTATCCACCATCGCGACATGCCAATACCTTCTTCGGCACCTTGTACATAAAACAACCATTTGAACTTGAGCCTGGCATTCTAATGGAGCTTTTGCGGTGACTATCCCCAATGGATGTTAGCGAATGAACTACTACATATTCCCAAAGGCCATGTAAAGCATTTATTTTGATTTCGTTACATTTAGCGCTATGCCAGGAGTTGGTAATTTCAGTACAGCTTCGATAGGGATTCGAAGTTCTTGCAATGCCACCACTACACTCACACACACACACATACCGTGCTCCAGCGTTTAATACAAACTCGTATTTTTTGCATTTTTGGGCTTTCGCGCAAATAGTTGAGTCAATTTCTGTTTTAACTTTTGTCTGCTATATTTGTTGTTTTTGCGGTTACAAGTTTGTGGTTATACGGGGAATTTTTGGTCGTTAGTAAACGCGCAAAAAGGATATTCATCACAGAGAAATGGAAATTTTATATTCATATATGTCTACCTACAAGTAAATATGTATGTATATTATACATATTTACTATATATAAAGCTACTTTGGATTTTTTCTTATGCCTTCGGTTGGGGGCTATTTTTAGTTTTTCCCCGCATGCATTCACCCTCTTTCGTATTTCTTTGCGAGTCGTTGATTTTGCTTTGCTCCACTGTGGTTTGCGCTTAAAATAGTTTATTAGTTTTTATATTCGTAATGGTGGTTTCGCTGTTGTTGGCGCTTTTACGCTACTTTTGCGCTGTAGTTATCAGTATTGGGTATATTGTTTTACCCTCCAAGCATTGGCCACAATGTTGAGGTAACGAATTTGAAATGTGGTTGAGTTGTAAGCAAACTAAAGCAATGCAGTTGAGTGACTGTTGATCTGCCAAAGCGAATGAGCTGTCACAAACAAACATTTGTTGAATTATACAACTGAATATAGCCAAGTAAACAGGCATAAAGAAAAACTAACTTCAAACAAATGCAACAACAAGGCTTATATAACATAAACTAAGTACCAGCAAAAGTGCAAGTTAACATGGAACAACAAAATTTTACCCAGCTGCTTCCATTCTTTAAAAAATTTCTTCCAATTTGCATTGCACATGATCAGTTTGGAGTTAGAAAAATTTCCTTGAGCATTTCTTGCAGTGATTAAAATTCCTTAAAATAAAAATTACTTCAAATGGAGTCCAACATGTCAAAATACAAAAAATTTCTTGACCGTTTACTTGCGTATGTACTGTAATTAATATAATCTCCACTCAATTAATGACTCAGAGATGATTGAAGTTAGCAGTGCCACCTTATTACCTAAGGACCTGTTCGATTTGGTCAACTGGGTATATGAAATATTACTGCTGCTTATATTACGTATAATTTTATTTATATTGACAACGTGTAATGCTTACAAATTCACAATATTATATCAGCACAAAATCAAATCAAATTTCGAAATGATATAAAACTAAATTGCTAATGACTGCCAGTACTCTGTCTACATTTTGTAAACGTCAAACTACCGGATTGCATTGCCTGCAGTAACGACTAACATTTGTAATCTATCGTATACTCGTACATACCAATACATACAGTGGCACTTAAAAGTATTTTGCAAAATGTATACTTTTGACTTATAAAAAAATCACTTAACATGAGCACAGTCAGAGAAAGCCTTAATCGTAAGTTTTGGGTCGTATGATCGAAGTATGGTATGGCGAAAACGAAATTAAGAACTGAAATTCAACATCAATAAAAGTGTGGTTAAGCAGAACGAAAAATGACATTGAACGTGGCACATCGCTGAAACCGGTGTCTCTAAACCAAATTTGACAAGGGATGACATAAAATCGTTCCAATATATGTACATATGTACATCACCCTTTCGGAAAATCAACAAAACAAGATGAGTCAATAATAAAAAAATTCTGAGTTTGTTTAGGAATCTGGTAATTCATTTTTAAATTTGCTTCTTTTGTTGTATGAATTTAAGATAAATAAAATAAAATAAAATAAAATAAAATAAAATAAAATAAAATAAAATAAAATAAAATAAAATAAAATAAAATAAAATAAAATAAAATAAAATAAAATAAAATAAAAAACAAAAGTACAGGAAAGGAAGGGAAAAAGAACAAGAAAACGAAAAAAAAATGTAATAAAAAAAATATTTAAGTAAAGGAACAGCATAGATCAGAAGAAAATAATATACATATATTTACTAAAAAAAATAATGTTTTCGGGCTTAAATTCAAGCACTGGGCGTGGCTTAATGTGTCCCAACTCATTTCTTCATAACTACTTACGTTATTTTAGAAAAAAAAAATTACCACAACTTTAACATGAAAAGCTAATAAATACTTTTGTGAGTCACTGTATAAACATTACATGAATTTGCAATATATCTTAATGACTGTTTTTCATCGCACTCCACCATCATTATATTTAGTGCTCGTAGGCTGATCAATTTTGTTATTGCCGGTTTGGTTGGTTAGATTTTTGATACGGTTAATTCGGTGTCTGGGAATTTCGTAATTTCCGTTTATAACGTGATATACTTACTTATTCAGATATTTATGTGAGTGTCTGTTTGAGATTCTTTATTTCAGTCTATTAAATATTACAGCACATTGGTTGTTCTGAGTCTAAACAGCCCTCGTTACACTCGGACGAGCCTATTCACTTTTAATCTTTTGAAATCGTTATTTTATGATTGCTGATTGAAAACATGAACATTTGATTAATCTTAACTACTGGACCAAGCTCAAAACAGCACATTTATGAAAAGATATAAATTCAATTCAATATACATACATGCTTTTCAAAATTGTTTTTTTAGAAGGGCTCAATTGGACTTAATTTTAGAAAAGTGTGATTTTATTAAAGAAAGAGTCAATTGTCGACAGTCAGAAAGTTCAATCATCTCAGGTAGATAATTTGTTTAGTGTCGCTAGATATGTATGTAAAAGACATCGATGTGTATCCCCAGCTCGATGAATAGGTAGCGACATCGAAATTCTTCAAGCATTTTAGTTGATATTCCAGAACCTAACTTAGCCTAAGTTCAGCATAGCATATATCGGAGGCTCTCTATCAAGTGCTTCAATATTCAGATCAATCTAATTATTTATTACAAGATTCCGTTTTCACTGTGCATAAACCAATGGTGTTCATGAAGATAGAGTGGAGACACTTTGCAATTAAAACAAGAGTTTTGTAGTATTAAGGAATTTATAGCGAGTTTACCTAGCTTCTCTAAGTACTAGCCCAACTAACTTAAGTATGATTTAATATACCCAATATAACTTTCTAAGTCATCAAATTCACTCCTTCTTGATCTAACTTAAGCGCACAAACTTCGATTACTAGAAATGTACATACATACTTAGAAATTAAACCCGCTCAACTCCCAACATTGCACATTCTCAAGAGAAGCTTGAGGCACCAAAGACATTCCTGCTACTACACACTGCTGCTGTTTACGTCGTTAAAACAATTTCCTCTAGGCATTCAAGCGACTGCCGGCTTTGTTCGCCAATGCAATCATCTACAGTCATTGACGATATGTGGCGTATTCTGGCGAAGACAATAGCACAAGTCAGAACGCACACCCAAGCAAATGATTTGACAAAGCCACATCCTGCATAAACCAAAATTATTTACTCAAGGTTAGTAGCTGCAGGTTAAATACTCGGCCATTTCAGTTGTCGGTGAATACAATAGCGGCAAGTTAGCGCAAGCAATCTAGTCAACAATACATATGGACGTACGTACATACATACAATTAATATCTTTCTATTTACTAGGTTAGGGGTATGCAAGTTGTTAGGCAGCCAATAACAAATAGGCTGACAAATTACACAACACAACAAATTTAGTCTCGTGGTGTTTTTTCATGGAGTGAGAGGAATCCGGGATATCTATCCTATCATACGATACTGGTCTGATGGTTATTAAACTCAACCAGAGTCCCTAGACTCATTAGGCAGGAGTACCTTTAAGCATATGTACAAATTGACTTCCTTGGGATAAAAGATGAATTAAATTTGTTTTATAAGCGAATGGGCTTTTAAGTATTTGGTTGCTTTGCACTCTTTCAAGGGACTCGTCGGCAAGAGCTCCGATTCTGTTTTAAATTGAGTACATACATAGGTATTGTCTGGTCGGAAACACTGTCTAGACTTAGACGAACTAGCTCGCAGAAGTCAGCAAAATTCTGTCCAAAACCTAGCATATGTACTTAGCTGCAAATTGTTGTTGCACAGTGTTATCAAAGCAGCCAAAGTAATATAAATGTCAGTTGCTAATTGCATTGTATACAAACACGACAACAATGCTAGGTGAGCAAGAAAGTGGCCTTTACATGACGCCAAAAGGGTGCCCAATCGAATATACTTACATATGTACTGACATGCCAATATGAGGGTGTGTAATTGTCCATGTTATTCACCTTTTGTTATTTGTTGATTTGTTGATTTTCATGTCAGCACTCATTCTTAATGGCACTCGGAGGTGTTGGTATTGGCCCACGGAAGGCAAGTCAATTTCGAAGTGAAAAGCTGCTCTGAAGTCGACAAGGTTCTTTTGCAGGATTCTTTTAATTATAATACAGTGATTAAGTCTGGATGCAGTTACGACCGCATACTGAGCTACGATAAGAGCTTAAAGTCTTAAGCTGGCCGGAAAGCCGCTGAATTAGTTACCCAGTTTTGCACAGTACCATTTCTGTAGGTTCAACTTTCAAACGTTTTTTTAGTATTTAAAAATGGCAAAAGCTCTTCATTCCTTTTCTTTACAACCTGTTAAAATTTTATTCACCATTAGTTCCCATATCTGTTACATATTTTCCGCTTACTCTGCATATCCCCCTTAAAACCAACTGAAGTCAGAATTTAAGACATTTTTAGCTAAAATAGGGCATTCTTTAAAAATATTTTCAAATATGGTGATCTCTGCTTCAACAATATAAGCTAATTATGTTTTCAGTGCCCTCATCAATCTACTGCAAAAGGTAAAAACTCACACTTTATTATTACTTTTAAAATAATTTCATATAACCAAAAGCTCTAACTTGTTTACTAGTAACTTAAGATGTTGGAGTCGCTTAACCTTTATCTTCCCCGATTAGTTCATAATTCAATGCATCAAATTCTGAAAGAGCCGCATTGTATACAACGCCTAGAAATAACTATCACCATTGACGCCAATGTCAAGAGCTGGGCAAGCGTTCAAACTTGCAATGTTCAAATTGTTGTTGTACTTGTCGACGCTTCATTATTTACAAACATAAAAACTTTCAGTTGAAGAAAATTTGAGTTTATTAAAGTGCCTGTTTTCCAAAACGAATGAATGAATGTGTATGAAGGTTCTAGTGTTGCAGAAAGCTTAAGAACCGATTCGCAGATTTTTGCTCTTTAGAGGACCAATCATTTCAGAGTTTGAAAGCTTCTATAACAGGTATGCAGGGGTTTTCTTTTTTTTTTTTCTTTTATTTTTTTTCATTTTCTTTTCTTTTCTTTTACTTTCTTTTACTTTCTTCTATTTTCTTTTCTTTCCTTTTTATTTTTTTAATTCTTTTTCATTTTATTTCTAGTGATGCCTCTATGTAATGTATTCTTTATAGTCTTTTTCTCGCATTTCAATGCATCTTGAGCACTCCCATATCTCTAATTAGACCACGAATTCTCAAGCCATTTATTTAAAGCATTTTACACTTAGTCGGAAATATCGACTTGTACCCTTTAAGCCCAGGCTTACTTACTTAACTTCTTACTACAAACTCAGCTATGTTTGCCTTAAAGCAGGCGTACACAAAACCGGTTATTTGTACTGTGAGCAAGTAACATCAACTTTGTCACAAATAAGTTGGTGGGTTAGAGTATCAAGTTTATATTTAGTAGACGTAAACACAAACTCTGGTCATGCGACTTTATATTTATTCTTCTATAAGCAATGAAGTTGCATTGTAGCCGAACAATAAACTTAGCCACAGGTAGTTGCAGCAGTTTGTGTTGCTTTGTTTGTCGCTGTACAAAAGGTAGAGTTTTAACAGCAGCTTGACATTATTAGTGGGCGTGCTATTAACCGCTTTTAATAACACTTTCTTATTTATTTACTACTCTTTGTTTTTGTTATTAGCACAACATTGTTGTAAACTTTTATAGAAATTGTTTGTGAGCAATACTAAAAATAAACAAATATTACAAATGGCGTTTTCAAAGTTGCAAGGTTTTTTGTTTTTGTTCTTTTCAGAATAATGAATGTGGCTAGCGCTATGAATGTAACGAACATAAATAACAATAAACAAACAATAAGAGAACAATAAAGGACTTTCGTGTAAGAAATAAAAACTTTTACATAAAAAAAATGTTAAAAGAGCAGCGTATTGGAAACATATCAGCAGGTGGTCACTTTGACTACTTTGGTATATTTGTGGTTTCATTGTGTGTAAGAATAGCCATGCGTGCTTCACAGCAATCGCATTAAATCTATATTTCTGATAATGAAAATATTTTACTTTTGACAGTTTTATTTAGTATAGAAAAAAAAAAAAATAGCAGCTGGAATAAATAATGGCAAACACTTTACAACCTGAGCAGTTTTATTTGATGGATAATTAGTTTACTATTTTCGTGAACTTTGAGCATTTCCAAGTAGAAGAAAATACCAGTTTTACCGCATGACGTAGAGATTTCATGGAATAAACGAAGCAAGATATCTATATTCTTCTATATGTATATTTAAAATTCAAATTATTTAGGTATGGCCAGACGCTAAAAAATATGTTGATACATATGTATGTATGTGCCCCCTATACACCTTCCATACAAATGAAATTTTTCATAGTCCATATATCTGGAAGTATAAAGTTAGACCACTGAAACTTGGTTAATGGTTGCATGAGAGTAAGCTCAAACACCTCCATGTAAACTGTAGATAAAGAAAAAGGGGGTGTGCCACCTCCCATATAAATTCAATTTTCCATATTCGGTATCTCTGGAAGTATTTGGGTTAGACTGCGTCTTATTCTACTGCTTGTTAAAAGTTAGGCTTATAGTTAATGATTAGATTTTCAGCTCAGGTGAAGTGGCTTCCAGGAATAAAAAGATCTCTCGCTGTTTCGATACCAAGTCCGCTTCAGCAACAAAGATGATCGCCATACACAAAAGGCTTGATTTATGAACAGGTCCACTTCACATTCCGACAGAAAGTGTTCTTCGGAAGATGTATGGTCCCCTCAAGTCAACTGTCAGTGTCAAATGAATTCAACGATGAGCTATATAATTTTGCCGCGATCCGGAAACCCTTTGCATTTTGTGGCAAAAAGAAACTTGTGCTAAGTTGTGAGACCATCCTCGGGATGAACTGGCCTTGATTAGTAATACGAAACGCTAAAAAGCGACTATTTACAATTGGAAAACTGAATTTTTACAGTTGTGTTAACCTCTGAATAATTTAAAGAGTCGTTACTCTTCTAGTCGAAGTCTTTAAAATTAGCACTAATTGGTTTTTATTTCTTTTCAACTTTTTCTAGCACAACTTTGCCACACAATTGAAAGAGTTGATGTAGACGAAAGGGTAGTAACTGGTCGACCTCATTGTTTCAAGGTAGTCATCCGATGGAGCCAGATTGTAAAATCTTAATTTTTTCTTATTACAATTGTAGTCATTATACATACATATATATATTTTCTCCTACTAACTATTTTTCAGCGTCACTCCATTGCCCAGCTAATTTTATACTTTTTGCAAGTAATAAACGCTGATTACAAACGTCCTCTTAACGCCCAACAAATACCAAACGTGCGGCAGTGGACTGAAAGCTGTGCACTGTTGGTGTTACATGAATTTTGTGTAGCGGTTATGTAGTTTCAGCTTTGTGGGCTGCACTGCTGTTTTTTTTTATTTTTTTTGTTAATTTTTCTTTTCTTTGTATTACAAGCGGGCGCCACAAAGAAAAATTCACTTTGCATACAGAGCAGTGGATCGCATAAAGATTACATTAGCACATCGAGCTGACACAGCAAGGATAAACGTCAAATTCATTTCGTTGATGAGTTTGTAAAAAATTAGCTCTCATGAACCCCGTCATAGCAAAATTTACATAATGGAGTGCAACACCAAACTAGTTCATATTGAGTATTCTCTAACTAGTATTGTACTAGGCCGAAGAAGATAAAATTTGTGCCAACAAAAATTGGGTAAAATACTGGAGAATCCTGTAGAAATTAATTATATTCAAAAATCACAGCTATTGCAATCAAAGTAGTCCAAAAAAAAAAAAAAAAACAAATCTGTTAGTGAAAATTCAAAACAACCATTCCCTAACTGATACCAAACTAGTCCATAAAAACACAGAAGTTCTCATTAAGGTTTTTCAGTAATAGGAATTTCTCACCTACATTGAACTAGTCCCTAAATGGTCAACAAAAATTAGAAGTTTTATATAATAGCACTAAAATTCAATTATGATTTTTTTAGCAATTTTGAAATAGTTTGGGATTACAATTTTCCTGTACGAAATCTGTAATTATTTGTAACATCTTGAAGTTAATTTATATCCAGTTTCTTCACTAGTTTGCATGAGGTTTTTACTAACTGCGAGATAGTTAAGAACTAGTTGGTTTTAATATAGGGTAATTACCCACACAAACATAAATAAAATAGCACAAAAACAAACCGGTGGCCAGAAACAATGGCGGCTGTGTTCGTAGCCAGTGGCAGTCAGCAGCTAATGGCTTTGGCTATAAAAGCGGCTCTAAAGTAATACCAGCAACACCAACAACACTAACCACCAATAGACGAGTCACATTGCTTGAAAAATACGAAAAATGTTAAATTAAAAATTTCAATTCCACCAACAAAATATAATCAAGCGAAAGCACACATTGGTGTATGTGAATGTGTGTGTGTAAATTGGCGATTGTATGTGTTTGTCAAGCGAAAAGTTTGAAAAAAAAAAAAACATATTTCTAAAAAACGTAATGTGTAGAACTTAACGTTTTCATTAGTACTAATTAATTTAAAATCATTTTGCGCAAGCAAACCAAATTCATGTTAAACAAACCGGCTGAGCGGCTATTTATTTTTCTAACCACACACATACGCACACACATTTGCACACACATACACATAACGCTAACCTCGTATATATTGCTTTTAGTGCGTCAAGCGTGAAAATTATGCAATTTTTTCTGCTCGACATATGGCAGCTTAGTTTTTGTATGTTGGTTAATCACAACAACGAAAAATACCAGCAAAGTAATTTTTACATTAAAAGGTATTTAATGCGACTTTTCTTTACAAAAAAAAAAATTTTCAAACATTGGCAAAAAAATTGTTTATGCATACAAAAGTATGTCCTGTGCTCGTTTGCATCGTTTATTTTATTTCATAATTTGGTTTAATGCTTTTCAAACTTGGTTGTTTTTTTTTTGAGATCATATTCATTAAAATAAAACCAAATGAATGCATAAACCACATCGTCGTGTGTGTATGTGCTTTAAACTGTCCATACACTACAAAAAATCGTGTAAGTTATCTCTAAAGAGAGCGATCCGGAATCGACCCCTTTAGTCCACAATTAGCTATAATTAAATTTTTGTAGCATGCTCATAGGGGTGCAAGTGAATTTTAGTTTTTGTAGCATACTTATAGGAGCTAAAATACCCATTTGGGTGAAAAATGGATTGGTCTCTCAGTAAATGTTCGCGTATAAACATGCTCAAACAAATATGAACAGTTCAGTGCATACAAAGTGATCAGAACAGGTACTATTCTCCTTTGCAACTCGTCCCGCGCTGGTCGTAATCTCATCGCATTTTTTGAAGGGTACAATTATTAATGTTGCGTATACGCCATGTATGCTCAATAAGTTAATTGGATGTCATGAAATGTAATTGCATTAGACCGTGAAAGCTGCAATGAATGCCCAAAATGTCAACTAATCTGCCTAGGATTCCCAGCAACATATACGAGCAGGTTTGATGAGAGACTTGCCGAGCGTTATTTTAACTTGCCTATAGACAAACGATTTCAATTTGTATTTAGATTTTTTTTTCATGAGCACTTAGCGACTTAAAATCAAATTTTTCAAATTGCTGGCTTATTTGTTTGTTGCTTCCAATTCAAAACTTAATTTTGGTACACAGAAAACATTTTTTTTTATGCCTTGGAAGCATTCAGCTTGCATTCAAAATGCCAGCGCCATTTTCGAAAAACCATCACTTTTCTCAGTAAAGTGCGGATTGTTTGGAAAAATTCTAAAAATTTCCAGGCATGAAAAAAGTACCTACCCTAAACTGCTGCAAAAATTTTAAATAATTTCGGAGCTCTGCATGGGGTCTATTTGTTTTAATCCGGAGGAATTACTCAACATAATTCTGTGTATCATTGAACGCCGCACATCTCTTAAGGAGTAGGCTCAGCACTTCGGTATCAACCTTACATGGATACCTGGACAAAGCCATATTGAGGTCAACTGCAGAACGCTATATGGGTAGGTATATCCGTGGCAACTTTCTGGCTTCTAGCTTAAGCGCTTTCGACTCTACACAAATCGGCTTTAGCATCCTTGATAGGACCTCTAGAGGGGCAGTGCTTAATAAGCTCACGCGGCACTAAAATTGAGGTAACCTCCTATGATTACTGCCAGGAGGAGTAGTACGTCCAGCATCTGCTTTGTTAATGGCCAGCACTCAGCAGACGACGGTTGGCTATTCAAAGTGAACCGTTTGTCTACGACCTCACTGATGTATCAAAAGTGGAAGTTAAGACTTTAGCGAAATTTATTGACCCCGGCGAGTGGTTTACTATAGGCATAAAAGCGCCTTGAGACCGTATAGGGTAACACAAAGAGCCCATTGGTGGCCTAAGTACCTGACTGTTACCTTAGCCTTTCAGCTTAGCCCTCGCCTACCTAATGAATCCCTAACTTAATCTCGGAAGAAAAATTTAGTTTCTATTCCGAGTGCCTTTTTTTTAGCTAACCTAACTCTTTCCCTAGTTTTATTATTTCAGCACAAACACTTAAATTTTTAGAGGTTTAAAAAATTTCACTTCACTGAGAGCTCCACTCCCACTCCCCTTTTTCGCACATTTTTTGGAGGGGCAAGAGATTAACGGCATATAGTTCGTCTCCGAGTTCCGATGTTCTAACATATATATATATCTACTTCGAAAGCTGTTTACAGCGAAAGTTGCCATTTCCATGAATTCTTCCAAAGATACGTACTATGAACAATCAGATGTGTAAATCGCATCGGGCTAAATAGGAGTGGTCACTTTCCTTTCACCCTTAATGGTGGAGTATTTTTCCTCCAATAAATTTAACAGGAGACATCAACAGACAAATGGAAATTAGTCTGATGACTAAGTGATTAGCAGAGCTATGCAGAGGTTTGTTGATAACAAAAGTACAGAAGCTTTGCTATATTTGGCAGCTGCTTGCAATAATTTTGTAATTTGTGTGCGCTTTATAGTAGCATAAATTTTCGGTTAATGGGCGATTTGTACATTAGTTTAATCGTACGTATTAATTGCTCGTCTATAGTTTCTTCCAGCGTGCACTCCTACCACACGTAGTAAAAACTTATGGAGAAACACTAAAACTAATGGATTAACTCTAGCCATTTTTCATCCGATATTTTCTTCAACACTCTACTTTATTATAATTTTTTATGATGAAATTCCATATTCATAAGTGCTGAAATTCGTGTGACGAAACTTATGCAGTGAGTTTCATAGATATAGCACAAATTTTGTAATCATTCTACTATATGTTACCATTTGAATTTTAATATGTTTGCAAATTAAATTCCAAATTAAAGATTAATAAAAACATGACTTTAGAAATTCGTGAGCATAACGTTCAAAAATGTGTGACAACTTTTGATATATTTAAACCAACTATACGAAAATTAAGTGGTCCAGTACGTATAACTTTGGTATAACAAAGCAAAAATGTTTGTATTAAAAATCACCTATAATATTTTGAAGTTGTTTTTTTTCTGAAATCATCTAACCTTTGTTTCACATAAAAATAAGTCATTAGCGAAAAATAAGAAAGAACTTAGAACAATTTTGAAGAATTAAAAAGCTTTACAAAGCCTCATAAGTCAAGCTTTGTATCGAAAAATAATTTTAAAAAGCTTTACACAACAATTTTGTTTTTTTTTTTAATAAGGACTACTTCTTATACTAGAATTTAATGAGTCATATATTTATGAAATGCACTGTATATACATATGTATTAACGTGACTGCTTAACCATGAAAATAAAGATATGTTGGGAAAGGCATTTTTGCACGTATTTCACGTAAACATTACAGCATTTCTCAATTACGGAAATGCGTTTTATTATGCTATAAAATAAGTTATCTAATTATGGATTCCTTATAAAGTTATTTCCATAAAATTGAAGTAAGAAAAAGCTTAAGTTAAGCGAGTATGCTGCATTAAAAACAGCTAAGAATTTATTCCAAAGAGTTTTACGATTTGGCTCACGGTATATGAAGATGGTACCTACGGTATGGTAGAATGGGTTACGTAGAATAGTATGCAATAAATATATTTTTTTTAATTTGCATACAAAGATTTAGTTGTTTGTCTTTAGTATCAATTTTGGTTGGATTCACTATCGTACTCGAAAAAAGTTAGAAAATTTATAAAAAACCTTGATTTCGATTACTAAGGTCAATTAACTTGCTGTTAGTAAGTTTGCTGGTGGATGTGGTTCACATCAAGATCTATACCAAGCTAGCAGGTGACATTGGTTTAGAGCGAATCCCAGTTTAAAGGAAGATCGAGAATCAAAAAAAATGATACGCTGTCATATTTCCAAATATAAATGACCAAAACTGTTCTTGCCTAGCAGAAGCTTAAGCTCTTGGTAGGCACAGAATGACTTTTTTCTACCTTTAATATTAAAAGATTACCCACTAAGTCAGGTAGTGAGGAAAGATTACTATTTGAGAAAAGTAACCTAAGCGAAAAGTCCTATACAAATAGATTACGACAAAGCATCTTTTGCTCTACACAAAATGTAATCATATCTAATCATATATCTAGTAAAGGGGTTCAGCATAAGCAGCTGTAAAGAAAGCTATTGATATCGCAGATTTGGCAGGGCATCTGCATTTGTAGAGCTCAAGTCAAGTATTCAAATTTCCCCAGAAACCAGTAATGAAAGACTATAAAAGCATTACACATTCTGCTGATTTCAAAAAAAAAAAAAACGATCCGTTTATTGGCTACTTTGTCTTACTTGAGCTTGCCGATACAACTAAACCGAGACTTTAGTACTTTATAAGAATACGATTTAGGCAACGTCCAACGCAATCACATTAGTGCTACCTACTTTTTTCATTTTGGCAGTTTTCGAATATGATTTGCTAATTTTATGTTATCTTTAATTCAAATTATTTCTCGAAAACCTTTGTGCCCTCATGCCAACGAAAGTACGTCTGACACTGGTTGAAACTACTTGCTATTGACAATCATTTCCATGCAAGCTTTTTTTGTATGCCAACTACAACAACAACACAATAGCTTAGCTAAACAGAGTTCTGCGTGTTCTAGTTCTATCAGAGTCCGGTGTGATTTTCGAAGAAATGTACTGTGTCTGTAAGCATTGTTGAAAGTTTTGTTTTTATACCCTTTTGTGTTGTCAAGAGTATGTTCATATGATCAATTCGGAAGCGAAAAACGTGTGCAGACCACCACTGAGTGTGGAAGACCGAAAGCAAATCTTTTTGGTGGATCCAATTAGTATAATTTAAAGTTAAGAGGAGATGACTAGAGAACTTTTTAACGCTAAGCGGGAAACTTGTCATGGTGGTCCACCACAAAATTCACAACGGGGTATACATTAAACTGCGCAGAGCATATTTTATTTCTTTTTCAAATTACATTATTCCTAGACGCGCTGCTTTTACTTTTAAAGTCCTCGTTAATTCGTATTAAGCTTTTGTGTCCGCTGTTATGTCCTTCTTCTTCTAGCCCACTCTTTGTGTTTTCGTTTTAACACAGCTTTTTGTACAAAAATAAATTGTTAAGTCGTTGACGCATTTACTTTGTTCATATGTACTAATGAGTTTGACATTGTTTTCCATCATTAGAGAGTGAAAGTAGCTGCAGACATTTTTAAATCCGCAATAAAGTACGAGCTTTATTTCTATAGGCTTTTAAAAGTATTTAGAGCGCCGTGCGTTTAAGGAAAGATTTTGTCAGTAAAATAAGTTAAAAGTAATATTATTGTTATTAAATAAATGCTGTTCCTTAGCAATAGATTTTCATAAAAATAGATTTTTCTACCCCAGCTACCATACGTAGGAAGGTATTAAACTTAAACTAAGCAGAAACAATCCTGTAGTTTGAATTTTCTCTAACAAATTTCTACAATATTTACTTTGAGTATTTCATATTTTTTCAGTATGAGTTTTTTATTACCTTTAGAGCTCGGTTTTTCATTGCAACGTCACTATTTATTATTAAAAATAGCTTTTAAACTTTGTTTACTACCATGTGGGCAATGTCAGACTTATTCTGTTTCGTAATTACAAAATTCTAGCATTCTATCTGCATAAATGAATGATATATGGCATGTTCTGTATTCCTTGTTCACTTTTAGAAAACTTTTCTACAGAAAAGGATGTGGTCGCCTGCTGATTTTGCCTATTAGGTCCTACCAAATTCCATGATTCGATAAGTGGCTTAAACAGTTCTGAAGCTATTGACAGGCGATGCCACTCCCCCTTTGAAAAATATGCTGAAACCGTCTAACAAATTTCATTATTTTAGATGCTTTTATTATAGAATTATCCCATTTTATACGTATTTCGAAATTTTCGATATCGAAAAAAGGGGCATGGTTATGGTACCATTTCTCCCATTTTTGGTATTAAAAAAATTTCGAATTTCAATTTTCAATTTAATACGTTTTTTTAGCAAGTCCAATGCAACAGTTTCATGTTACTCCTACGCCATGGTGCTCAACGATTTTATTGTTAGTCTAAAACCCAATTTCTCAACACCTTCCAACGTACTCTACGTATACGCCTTCGCTCATTGGCTTATTGGCACACACCTGCTAAGACATAATCTTAGATTTGCTACTATGAAATTTCCATTTCATTTTCCAGCAACAATATAACGCGTACGTAGAATGTCACATCTGTTTGTGGACATAAATAAAAGTCACACATACACTTACACATTTTTGTACTTTTCCATGTTCGCACGCACAAATTTTTGTTTTGTCAGCTGTGTCTGTCACGTGGTCATTCATTTCAGCCAGCCATAGTACACGAATAAGTGTATCCTGAATGGGTTTTGTCACACAGCTTTGTTGCTATTTGTAGTAAAGGCATACATACATACATATAATCATACGGATATACTCGTACGCATCATGCGGCGTCTGAGTTGCCACTGTGCAAGCAGCATGTTGCATGTTTTCATTATATTTGGATAGCACACCACAGAAAATACATATGTACACAGCGACACAAACAACAAATCCAACAACAAACGAAAAGCACATTTGTATGGCCTTCGACATTGGCTAAATGTATGTACAAATGCTTTAACCTACTATTAATTTAAGCTGTCATTTTAATACGTGCGTGCGTCTGTGCGTGTGTGTGTGTATGTGTGTGTGTGTGAGTGCGTATGTAGATTGCATATTTATTCTCCTGCTGACATTTGTATCATATGTTAACTAAAATATCCTTGCACTTTCTTTTCTCATTTTATTTTTTTTACTTTCGTTGTTGCTGTTGGTCGCCGCCGGTTGAGGCGACATTTGCATAGCCAACAAAGTTAGATGCATATGCATTTGTATGTATGTTTTTATGTATTTATGAATATCAACAACAGCAATGGCATGAAGCATGAAATTTGTTTTGCTTAGAGATAAATATACAACTTTCCGCTTGTTATAAGCATAAGTTGTTGTTGCTATTGTTGATATCTATGCACCACGTTGTGCTTTTGGTTGTTGCATTGCCAGTCATAAATAAAATGAAATGTTACCAGCCAAGCAGCAGCAATACAAAAGCAACATAAATGGCCTATTCTTTCAGTGTTGCCATTTTGGTACATTTTAAACAAAACTGGTACATTTCGTTTACGTTTGGAATGCTTACCTTTTTCGTTGTTGCTGTTGTTTTTATATTTAGCTGAGCACAACTGTAACTTTTTTCACCTTTGTACTGTTTTTGGTTGTTTGTACTGTTTTCATGGTTGCCACTTAGCGGAAGTTATTATACAAAAATTTAAAGTGTGTATAAATGCGTATAAGACGACAGTCATTTTCACGAATTTTTTTCGATATACATAAATACATATACATGTATACAAATAGGGTTGCCTAACCATAATTAAGTATTTCAATAATCAAACGATTTCAATGCAATAAGACTCTTCCCACTGAGGTAAATATTTAAAAAAAAACTTTATAAAATATGGTATCAAACTAAACACGTTCCATAGACCCAACATCACGTGTACAACAAAAAAAAAGTGCACCAAGGCCAAACAAATTCTTGCAGAACTTCTACAACACCCATTAAATGTTGTCCTCATTTTATAGTTTTGGTTATTTTTTATTTATTTTACGAATTTTATTAAAGCAAAAAAAGCACTGGCAGCCTTGACTACGTTGCACATTCTTGTAGCTTTACTTTGTTGTTGCTTACATATGTGCGGCAATGCAGCATGCGTGTTACTTGCTGCTTGCTTTCACTTGCCACATGTTTTACTCTTTGTCAACATTTTTTTTTTTTCCAGCCGAAAGACATTTTTCATTCCTATTTTGAAACCAACAAAAGTGAAGGTCGAGCGTTTGGAATTTTTCATTGTTGTTGTTACAGGTTATTACTGTAACTTAAAATGTTATCACAAAACGCTAATACAAATGCAGCTACCATATACAGGATGCTTTCCAGAGATTTATGTATGTAATCATAAGAAACATTGTTTCGCTCTGTCTGTATCTGTTCTATCCTTTGACGATTCTGAGCGAGTTTATGGCTCAGACCAGTTAGAGCTACCAATGGAAACCTACTGCACTTTATCATCACAAAGTATCAGTCCTCTCCATTACTCTCCTGCCAAAGTCGACTATCAGATTAAGAAGCCAATAATAACACCGATTCAAAAAATATTTCGATTTTGGCCAGATTTCCAAAATTATCTGGTATCCCCTTCAAAATTAGATTTGATTTCGGTTTGACAATAAAAATAAAAAGTTCGAGAAAATAATGTTTTAGAATACATCCACTGCTGAATTAAAGATCAATTTATTTCAAAATATTTGTATGTCTCAGAATTTGTTTGAACTATCTCAAACTGAGTTTCGAAACCCCCTATCTGAACAAAAATTTTATAAATTTTCAGCTAAGATAGGGCTTTTTTGTGTTGAATTTTGAAATAGGCCGGTGTCGAAAAAAAATTCTGAGATAGAGTTCTTCAGCCATATTCTGAAATGGGACGTCTTTGAAAAAATTGTGGGATAGGCCGTTTTTTAAAAATAGCAGAGAACCTGATTGAACCTCATTAGTGCCGTTAATTTTGTAAGCGACTATATCTTTTCGATATGAAAAATACTGAAAATCGGCACAGTTTATCCTTTTTCTTTTGTTGTTTCTTTTTAAAAAGAGCTTTTTCGAAGATTTTTGAAAGCTCCTTTGGAATAGACTATATCTTTTGATATGAAAAATATTAAAAATCTGCCAAATTCATTTTTTTCTTTTCAAAAAAAAGCATTTGAGAGAGCAGAAAGGAATTAATCTCTGTAATAAAAAGAGCTACTATTTATCTACTTATACGAAGACGAATGAAATAATAAATTTACAAATGCACTGGAATGAGGTTCTTAAGCACGCTACACGATTTTATGCGATAACACACACACGCAAACTCGTTCAGTTCAGCTTATAGGAATTTTATTCGCTGCTTTCCAATGACATAGAATGTTTGTTGTTGTTTATCTTATCCATCCGACAGTCCTTTTTGACCCATTTCATGATTAAGAGATTTTCCGAATTGACTTCAATGCTATTTTGATTTTTCAGTTAGTTAAATTGAACTTAATTTCTAAATAACGCTGTATACCTCATTAAGTGAGAGATCTTTGTTTATAAGACTCAATGGAAGGACTCATTCAGTTATTTAGTGCGTATTCTAGGCCTCATTAAAATACTTGAGCAATATGACGATCATTAATAATCTCAACGGGTTGTTGCTACCGTATTCAGAACGACAAAGAACAATCCTTATTATTTAAACTATCTTCAATCAGTTTTTTTTTGGATATCCGCTAAAAGAGGTGGGCTGGGAAAAGCTGCTGTTTTTTTTTTTCTGCCACCCTTTAGATGCATTACGTTTCCATTTTGCTTTGGAATCTATAAACCTTTTTTTTAGCATCTATAAAGTGTATACAGAATTGTCCTTTATTACTTTGTTATATAATAAAAACACTATATACCGATATTACTTAATTCTCACAAAACATAAATTTTTTCCATAAACAGCAGCACGTCGCATAGCTTGAGCACCACAAACATCACAAATTAGATGTCATCTTTCATCAAGCAAACTCACTTTCATTAAATTTTACATCTTTATCGCTATTATATTGTGCAACATAAGAACTTATACAAATTCATATCTGCTTGAATACAACTTTCTTGCACGCCGTACTTTCATACTTCGCTTTTACTTTAATAAGTTTTAGCACAACAACAAGCCATACGCCACGTTCAACATGCAAAATTGCATGTTAAGAATTCTTTATCGTTTTGTCGATTTGTGTCGTTTGCTTTCAACACTTCGTCACATTCTTTATAATGCACTAAAGCAACAAAATATATACATACACATACACTTATTCATAGAAACATTTTAGCCCTGTAGTGAATCCAGAATCTAGTGAGATAAATTTATGGTTCAGAACTAGATCTCAAGTGCTAAATAAGAACTGTTTGAAAAAAAAAAATTTATTTTACAAATCGACTGCTGAGTGGTAGATCACCCTACTTCAAAGTATTTTTAAAAAACCACCTTTCTCATAATTTTTTTCAAAACGCGCTCTTTTAAAATTCGATTCAAAAAAGCTCTATCTCTGAAATATATGAAATTTTCGTTCAGATAGGGCATTTTTGAAATTCGTTTTGTGATAGAACATCCTACAAACGAATTTTAAATGGGGTGGTATCGAAAAAAAAAAATCGGAGATAGGGCGTTCTTCAAACGAATTTTGAAATAGGGCGTCTTTTTTAAATATTTTAAAATAGGGTCATTTTCCGTAAAACGTAATGCATCTAACATAACATTTGTTTTATTTTTGTATTGGGAGTTATTAGAGATGTAATATTTTTTGAGATGGGTTAAAAAAAGCTTTATTATCGATAGCGATATCTGTCAAAATATGGATTTAAATTTAAGTCTCGGCACACTTCGCTGTCTCACAGAACTTAAACTTAGTTCGACATTGATACATTTGCATGTCAATACCCGCCTTTTATTTAATAACAATAATAATACCTTCAACTTATTTTGCTGCTATAATCTTCATCTTAAACCCACGCCACTCTCAGTACTTTGGAACCTTAAATCTCGTCGTCTATTGAGGATTTAAAAATGTCTGCAGCTACTTCAACTCTCTAATGATGGAAAACAATGTCAAACTCATTAGTACATATGAACAAAGTAAATGCGTCAACGACTAAACAATTTATTTTTGTACGAAAAGCTCTGTTAAAACAAGAACACAAAGAGTGGGCCAGAAGAAGGACATAAAAACGGACACAAAAGCTTAATACGAGTTAACGAGGACTTTGAAAGTAAAAGCAGCTCGTCTAGGAATAATGTAACTTGAAAAAAATATGCTCGCGCAGTTTAATGTATACCCCGTTGTGAATTTTGTGGCGACCACCATGACAAGTTTGTCGTTAAGCATTAAAAAGTTATAGTTTAAGTTATACCAATTGGATCCATCAAGAAGATTTGCTTTTGGTCTTCCACACTCAGTGGAGGTCTGCACACGTTTTTCGCTTCCGCATCGATCTATGAACTTTGTTATAAGCAACATGCTCTTTATGCAAACAGCCGGGTATAAAAGCAAAACTTTCGCCGATCTCGGAATAAAGATTTGCGTCGCGTTAAAAATATTTACAGGAACAGGAAATTTCTTCGAAAATAACTTAGAAGAACTAAAAACCGCAGAACTCTGATTTAGCTAAGCTTTGTGTGGTTTTTTTGTTGGCTTCCAAATAAAAGACTGCATGGAAACTCAAGTCAATAGCAAACTATTTAAAGGCAGATTGTATTGATAACTCAACCAGTGTAAAACAGGCCGGCGCACTTGTAAATGCATTTGGATGTTTATGCGATTCAGTACTTTTGACATTCTGGTTCAGTTTTCAAGTTTCAAAGTTTTTAGCAAAATAAATTAAGTAATTTGTTATTTTTTGTTGCTTCATAGAATTTTTTTAGCTCACCCCAAAAATGTTGCATTTGTAAGAAACTCACAATAAACTAGTGCTGCCCCCAAACGAACCAGAAGCGCAATAGTTCAAAACTATAAATTCCTTCTACAAGATATCTACAAGAGTGTGAAGTAAAGAATGAAGCATAAATTCCATACAGCAAAAAAACCGATGCAAACATATGTTTGTGTTTGTGTTGGAAAATGTTATATTTTGTTATTTGCAGGTGGTAAATTCATATTCATTCATTCATACTCTTATTACACCAACAACACTTACGTACTACATAAATCGACTTTTATAACGAAATGACACTTGTGTCCACAAACATAAATTAGTCGAACTGGTGCAGTAGTTCAAGTATGCTAATATAATGAAGAAGCAACAAAGAAAGAAGAAAACAAAATAGTGAAAATATTTGTTTGCTTGCAAGTGAGGCAATATGAATGAGGAAAGTTTAACAGTTTGGTAAAGTGAAGTGCGTCAACACGTCAACACTTAAGTATTAAGTAGTCTCTTTTGTGTACTCAAAAGCAAAACTTAACAATTTTCAACACTCTTTTCAACTTTTTTCCCTTTTTTGTTTAAATTTTTTCGCTATTTGTTAGCATTCGCTTTGTATGTTTTATAGATGCTTTACATGCGCCCAAACACACGAATAATGTTGCAAAGGGTGTCTTTTTTGATATGGCGAGGGAAAAATATTGGAACTCAAGGAGTTGGTTGAAAAAAAAAAAAACACGGTGGTCACCAAAAATTCATTTTGTATCAGGAACTAAAAGCAAGGTGATACATTAATCCCTCACATCAACTTCCTCTTCTTCTTTAACTCGTTTTCTGCAATTCATATTTGATTTCCCGTTTTTACTAATTGTAATGATTGCCGGTTTGTTTGATTATTTTGCTGAGAATCCATGTAATAACTGATTACCAATTAGTTTAAAATTTTAATGATTGTTTTCCAATTAATTTAAAAAATTATCAAAAAATCCATGACTATTTTTTTAAGATTATCGAAAGTATTCAAATTTATTCAAAAATAATTAAAAGTAATCAAAACAAACTGTGTTTGATTAGTTTTGATAATTTTTAAATTTTGTATACCCAGCGTACTAGTACTAGTACAAGGGTATTATAATTTTCTCCACATAACGGTACTACGTAACGGCTCAAAATAATCGAGTTAGATATAGAGTTCCATATATGAAAGTTCTTAGGTTGAAAAGAGGAATTGATAAAGGCATGTCCGTCCGTCTGTCCGTCATTCTGTCCGTCCGTCATTTGCATGAAATTTTGCACACAGGTTACTTTCTGGCCAAGGTAGGTTGCTATTGAAAATAGGCGAAATCGAATGATAACCACGCCCCCTTTTTCGATATCGAAAATTTCGAAAATCACATAAATTAACATAAGTTGAGTAAAACTTTTCATTGCCAAGTCATGGTATCTGTATCTCGTTCTGAAAACTAACCCTAGGTATTTAATGTTCGGTTCACCCGAACATAGACTTCCTTACTTGTTTTTACCCAATTAAAATAATCATTACTAATTTAAAAAAAAAATCGTAGAATCAATTGATTACTATATAATAATCAAATTTAACAGGCCTGTTTAAATCCGAGTTCAAAATTCTACAACCTCACAATATTATTTCAATTTGAAGAGCTAAGCTTTTCCAAAAAAAAAACACCCTTTAACTTGCAAGAGTATTTGCTTGGCTTGCTCCATACTTAGCACCTGGCGCTACTCTTCAGCATTGTTGGAAGCAAAACGTAAAACTTCAATTTATTTAGCACATACATGAATTTAAATTTTACAAATTTACATACAAAAATCCTTTATAAACCCACTAAGGTCCATATGCCTACATATGTATGTAGTATGTGTGTGCCTACACTTCCCACCAGGAATTTTCGTTAGGTCCTACTTGTGTTATTCATTCCACCATGCATGATTTTGTCAGGTTCATCGCAGGTGCTGCTAAAATGTGTTAGCTGGTCATGACATTTTTGAGTATCTCATTTTCCACCTTACTATAGCAGCTTAAAGTAGGAGAAGCCGAAGTTATCAGATGACAAAGTAAGGCTGTGAGCAGCTACGAATACAGGATCTTTAGGAAGATGTCGGATACAAAGGCAGTAACAAATATGATTGCGAAAAATGATTTTTTTAAACCTGATTTCAGTGATAAAAAGGGTCGTAAGCGCTAATGTTATAAAAAAAAAATTACGCGTGTGGTCAGAGCTACTGACGAGTACATGAAACTGGCAGCTGTGAAGTGAGGTCTGCTGCCATTTTCAGGTATGAAGGAGTTATACACTGAGCTGGTTCGTATACTCACTATCTTACCTTCCTTCCACCTAACGTATGTATCATAACAACCAAATGAAAAAGGCAGCTTTATTAGCATGTACGCACGATTATTTCCGAACGATCACTCTTCATTCCTTTTTGTACTATACAAAGTCATTCATGCGAAGGCGGCCATCGCCGTGCGTTAGTCATGGGGAAAAGTCATGGAAGTTGTTATGCTCCGCTGGTGAAGAGTAAGGCTGAAAGTATTCATGATTTCCACCTTCGGTGGCCTACTGGGTTGTTCACATGCGCTTGAGTGTATGTGTGTGCGAGCTTTTGTATATATATTAATGTTATTTAACTACGACACGACTAATAATAATAATAAGCGCCACAACATTAGTTTAAGCAACAACAAATGTAAAGGATTTTACATATGAAACATGGCATTTTTCACACGTCGCCACACACGCCTAGCACATATGTACATATGTATGTACGAGTATAGGAGATGGTGGTTAGAAGACGTAGACACACAATGAGCTTGCAGCCGTAAATGTGCGCCTCCTGTTGGCTTGATTGTTTTGCTTGTTGTTTCTGTTGCCATTATTACATTTGTTGTTGTAACATGTTTGCTTGGTCATACATCATCTCAAGTCAGCAAAGTGTTTGCTTGCTTGGTTTCCTACTCCTTTCCGCAGTTGTGAGTTGGTCGCGTCCTGATGGCTGTTGGCTTACACACACGCACATACACACACGCACACACACACGTCGGTCGTCCATTATGTTGGATGTATTTTAGACATGCATTGCTATTGTGCTTGTGTTTGTTATTACTTCTAATGTTGTTGATAAAAATCTCCGACATTCATGTAATCGCCAACATTACAACGTACTGCGCGAAATTTAAACGAAGTTCCACATAATATTTGCAAACGCTTGAAGTAAGGGTGAAATTAACGCTTGCAAACAAGAAAAAGTTTTCCAACAATACATAGTACATAGTTTAAAATGCAAGCAAAAAGCTTAAGCTTGGGTGTGCCCGTAGATTGTTTGCCCGCATGTGAACACTTTTGAAAATGAGTTTTAGGAAATGGAATATTGATTGAGAGACATGCATGCTATGAGACGTGAGCGCTCTACAGCTTTAGGCAACCTGATTTCAGGTGTGTTCCAGTAAATGATAGGGGGCAAGCAGCAATAGCTTTAGAAATGGATAGTTTAGACCTGCTATGTCTAGGACACAACGTTCAGTTCATCGGCTATACCACTTTATCCTCACGCACAACCGATACGGACTCCCAATGGATCAAGCAAAGAAGCCTCTGCGCTTTAATTCGCTGAACTATGTCAATCACAATTTCTCTCGAATACTCCCAAAACTCCGCTTCCATCATATTCTAACGATTTAACTTACGCATTTTAAGAAATGGGGAGGCGGTAAGAGGATCGCTTAAAATGAGTTGTTCATCACTGAAAAAAATTTGAAATTCAATTAGCCTTGAAAAGTGGTTTATTTGTAGTGTCCCACCGATGCTTAAGGTAATAAACCCCACCGATTCTTTTGGTCAATGCCTATTAAAAAGTCACCGAATTTTCCGAATTCCCTCAATTTATGCACAAGGATTGTCTCCCAAGTATCTTTGTCTAAAAATTATATTTAAAATTTGAATTTTAGTTTCGACTTCGAAAATAAAAGCCAAAGTTAGTATGTCTCTCTACTGAAAAATTTTAACTTAACTATTTCCAGATCATAAATTATATTTAAATTTGTTTTTCCAAAAAAAATTTTTTTAAATCTCATTTTTATTTTTAGGTCAAACCAAATTTTGCTTTTAGGCCAAAACTAAAAGTTTAAGTGAAAAATAAATCATGAAATTTGCAACTTTGGAACTTTGTTTTTCGACTAAAAATAAATGTTAAAATCGGACTTTTATTTTTACGTCAAAAATAATTTAAAGTCTATTTTTTATTGAAAATAAAAGTGAAGAATAAAACTTGAAATTAAAATCGAATTTTTTTTTAGGTAAAACATCATTTTAATTACATTTGAAATTAAAAATAAAATTCGATGTCCAAAATAAAATTTAAAATCAGATTAAAAGCTAAAACTTCCTTTTTTTTTAGGTTTAAATTTATGCACATGCAGCAGTGCTGTAGTGGAAAGAATTCTGACCTTTCATTTAAAAATATAAAGTTCTTAGTTCTTCAGTTCGATCTCAAAAGTTCTTTATTTCTTTCCCACTCTATCTCCAAAGGATAGTTTGCACGTTTCGGTCATCGACTAGTATTTGTTGCCATAGCATATGTATGTATATTATTTAGATAGAAGATATGAGTAGTAATTTAAAAAACAGCAAAAGCGCTTTATAAAGAGCTCACATTATTATCTGCTTTTGAGTTAATAGGTAGCAGATTGTAAACTCGCGATTCGGTGCTTTTATTGTTCGCTTAGTGTTTTCGTTGCCGTTTTGAGGTGTTACCATAAAGACACATAAAAGTTCATAAAAATGATATGCTGTCTACATGATTGTACAAATAGTACAACATATCCCCGCCCCCCCCTACATGTTTACCTATTTATTTATTTGAACATGTTGTTAAGTGTCAGACACTTAATGGCTAAAAAAACAACAAAAAAAAACATTTTACGCCAAAGCAAGTTATATCCTTTTCGGCTTGGGCCGCTTCAAAAAAACATTGCGCTAGCTTGCCCTCTACGTTCATTTCAAACAAAACTACATTGAATATTTATTGTCGGACTGTATGCAAAGCAAAATAACGTGAAAAAAGTTGAAGCTATATTTTTGTAAAGCATGCGATTGCAGAAAGGTGCAAAGGAATTCACATTTTTGCCTGTTTGGTTTCATTTTTTTCTGATTTTGTGTTCAGCCATACATACTTAACGAATAGCGATGTTACGGAGTTTCGACTCTATTTCCGTTAAATTCGAACTTAGTGGCGATTTCGCTCGTTTAGAATATATAAAGAGAAGCCAAGAAAGAAGTTGTTCTTATAAATGCATGACTTGTCTAGAAGTGAGAGAGAGGCGATCTCCATTGTGTTAAAGCGAAGAACATAAAAAATGATATAGGATTTCTTGGTAGACTCATTTGGGGCCACTTGCCGCTAACAAGAACTGACTTTGACACGCTCAAAGTGCCTAGAACCTAGGCGGTTTATAATAATTGCAATTTCTTTGGCGTTAAATTCATTTCCGTAGCATTTCTAGTATGTTAGTTATGTACGTCCATAGACAGCGTAAAATAATTCTGATTCCTTTGCGATATAAAAATGCAAAAAGTAACTACAGAGCATTACTAGCGCCGAGTTCAAACGAATTGTATGTGGGTTTGCTGGTTATCCGTATATGCATGTTAATATATAAATATGTATGTCGATATGTAGAAATATTTGTGTATATGTATATGTAACCAGCAGGGAATTCAATGACTAGTGAGACAAAATTTTTGGTTCAGAACTAGTTCTACTTAACTAAAAATATTCTGTTTGGCACTAACTAGACTTTAAAAAACGAGTATTTGAAAAACAATTACTCCTCTCGCAATCATCTTTAAAGAATATCATATATTATTTTTAGTTGAAAGTTTTTTATTTTTTATTTTACAGAAAAAAACATCTTTCTTTATTAT
Organism: Sphenella marginata; assembly: GCA_951509765.1. Classification (NCBI taxonomy): domain Eukaryota; kingdom Metazoa; phylum Arthropoda; class Insecta; order Diptera; family Tephritidae; genus Sphenella; species Sphenella marginata. The sequence goes on along the minus strand of OX608079.1, from coordinate 95,254,239 downwards.
AAGTATTTTCTAAATGACTAAACTAAACACCAGAAACTACATGATTAGTTTTGATATTTAGATTATTTTGATGTTCAAACCTATTGCAAGTGTCGATTTGCAGAAGAATAGACTGTTTTCGAAAGAATCGACTGTATTTTGGTATTGTGTAACTTGATCGACAAAAGACTGTACCCTTTTGTTGTTTACTTATATATTTTTATTTATTCTTTTTTGTAGAAAGATGATAGATTAAGTATTCTGTCGCTCAGTAAGCGATCAGTTCATACTGACAATGGCTCAATAATTGGTTACTAGTCGATTATCTATTCCTGTTTGACACTCACAATAGGAAAAAGGATTCGTAAAAAAAATGTAATAATAATCTTTATTCATTTTTTTTGGAAATTTTTTATATAGTTATGTATTTACGATACGTTTTCTTGCTTAAAAATTTGCTTACTTTTTGCTTTATAAATTTTCAAAAATATTGGTATGCGATATGAAAAATTTACTTTGTGTCTTGAGGTGTTAGAAATTAACCCACGATCTCTACTATAAATTTGGGCTTAGAAAAATCTAATTTCCACGGGAAAATTCAGGACTCCAAATTCAAAGATCAAAAGGTGGAAAGTAATCATGCAGTAGAAAAATCATTTATTTGAAGAATTTTCCAGCTGAATTTCTAGACTGACATAATTTTTCATCTTAGACACACCTATGTCTTGTTTTCGTTCATCTCAAGATGTCATTAATATCAATATCATAAACATGGCACCGTGCTTAGATACAGAAAAAATCTAAATTAATAAAAAAATCAAAACTAATCAAAAGTAATCAAATAATCAAAAATAATCTAATAAAAAACGAAAAATATTTTTGATTACTTTTGATTTTTTTGATTTTTTTTCTAAATCATAAAAAATCATGATTGTTTTTTGATTGTTTTTTAGAATAATCATTAAAACCCGTAAACAATGGGTAATCAATCATTACTTTGCTTTTCCAAAAAGTAATCAATCAAACCGGTAATCATTAGGATTATTAATCATTACTTAACAGGTCTGCCTAAAAGTTTGCATTAGGCGTACCAAAACACTTTCCAGACAATAAGTCTATTAACAACTGCCGTTTGAAGCTACTCTCAATAGTCTCAAACCCTTTTCTGCCTATAACCAACACCTTCATACATGAATTCATACCACCTATTAACACTCATACTTATCTACATAGAAGTAAAATCAAAACCGCACAACCACTTTGCATAAGTAAAATGGTGTAAATTTGGTGATCCCAACCATTAAGGCGTCATAAGGTGAGTCTGGCATTTTAGCACCTCATTTTTGGTTATAAGAAATCAGGTGAAATACGTGCAAATGTACACACTTACACCCATACACTCAAACGCACATAAAAGTACGCATAAATCAACATATCCGTGGAATCACACGCAAAATGCAGCTCCTTGCGTGGAATAATGTAGGTACTCGTGTATTTGTGATTGTGAGTGCGTGAATGTTTACGAAAATAAATAACACAAACAAAGCAATTGAATTCAAACACAAACAAAACACAAAAAAACAACAACAAAACAAAAAAAGAAAACAAAACAGGCAAACAGGGCCAGCTAAAATGTGCGGGATGATATAAAATGGAAATATTTACCTGCCTACATAAATACTTAACCACTTTGGAGTTTATATCGAAAAGCTTGCGCCTGTGCATCCAAAACCCCTCTGTGTTGTTCCGGGTATAGAATTAGCCTTACTGAAAAATGTTTTCCACTCTCAATTTCCTGTTATTTAAATACTTGCGCATTAGACTGGGTGGAAAAAAATTTACATTTTTAAAAAGCTTTAGGTTTTAGTATAAATTTTTAGAGGTCCATCACTGCTAGTTTAGATTTTTTAGGGCCTTAAGCAATATCTACGAATGTATAAAGCTGAATTTTTAACTGACCAAAATTTATTTCAAAACTTTTTTAAAGAGAATTTTAAAGTATCGGGAACAACACCAAGTAAACTTGGTTTTTGTGTGTGCATCAAGCTTTTCGATATAAAAAAGGCTAATCATATTCCATATATACAAGTCCGCACACAAATATAACTACATATTTATATACATATGTATTTACATAATTCTCAGTACCCCCACAAAGTTGTTGTGTTGAATTCGAAATTGATTTGTTATTCATGGCATTGACTTATGGGCCACCTATTACGCATTACATATGTAAGTACGCACGTGGACGCATGCAGGATCTAAAGCTCTTCATTTGAGTTGAATGTAATTTAGCGAGAGGCCAGAACTTACCCAAATGCACACAAATATCCACACAATCAATTCGTGTGTCGGTATGTACAATTCAGTATTTACCCTTTGCTGGCTATGCAAATATTTGGCAACTTGTGGCAATTCATTTAAATATATAAAGACTACACATGCATAACTAAGGGAAAGTACTCATACATATCGCACACTAAATCAAAAAGAGTCACAACTCAAAATCCGAGTAACTTTCAGTTAATTGCTTCTGGATCGCACAAAAGTGATTTGATTTTTAAAAACTTGACATCACTGTGCTCTTGAAAGAGTAACGATAATAGTCAAAAAGAATAATATTGTATGTATTGGCTGCACCAATTTTTATTAGGCAATCTATGCCAAGAAAGCGACCAAGAAAAATGTTGAGTTGTGACTGTTTTTGATTTAGGGTGCGATATGTTAGAGCGGAAGTTATGTCTTGCAATATTGCGTGAATTTCCTCATTACCAAATAAGTTTTACCTTGCGAAGCGTGTGACCATTGAATGTTTTGGATGATTAATATATGTATGATTAAACCAGTCGGAAGCACCACGGCTTGCCTCAAAGATTTTGAACTTTCAAGATTTTACCAATTTCAAGCTAAGCATTGTTAATACAAAAACAACAACATGCACGCATGCAGCAGAGCATAATTCATTTAAATCTTCTCGATAATCTTACCCTTCGAAAACAACAATAACTTGGTCTAACAGTTAAACCTTCATTTGATTGAAAGTCCAACAACAAATATTGAATTTTGAAAAGTTTAGAACTGAGATAACACTGTTACAGTTTTTTAAACTTTTTTCATACTGCAGACTGGCAATAAGTCGTTTTGAATTACTGTTTTGAAAAGTTAGCTAAAAAAAATTATTTTTTTTTTAAACTTTGGTAGTTTCAAGAAAGCTTCTTTAGCCAACTTTTGGATTTGACTTATATAATGTCGTTTCGATTAAAAAAATTTTCTATGTCACATTATAGTTTTGTTCACTTTGGATAATAAGAGGAAAAGAAAGTGTGAGAGAAGGGTATATAAGAGACAGAGCAAAGGACACATAAGGGCAAGAGGAGTTGAAAGAAAGTTAAGAGGCAGAGGAGAAAGAAGAGAAAGGCGAACATGAAAAGGTTAGGAAGAAAACTAAAAAGAGCGAAATTGAAGAGAAATTTCAGGTGCGGATAAAGAAAAAAAATTCCGTTGATCAAATTATATAGTTATATTCTTCAAAGTAAATTTTTGGGTGGAGCAATGTGTTGGGGGATCTTCTAGTATGAAAAAATTTACTAAAAACTTTTGGAAAGCAACCTGCAACCCATTATTATTAAGAACTGAAGACCTGTCAATATAGTGCAATGATTCCAAAATATATTGTGCAGAGTCGGACGAAGGTCTCGGGGATTCAAAGCGACATCGATGTATAATATGCCATAAAAGGATGGTCAGAGAACGTGTACTTGAAAGGAAAACAATGTATTTATGATCTCGTTTTTACTTTAACTGATATAAAACAAAAGTTTTCGTTTCTTACACTGAAGATGGCGGATCGCCGAAACCGGTTTGTAAACAAACAAATATTTACAAGGGATGACGGAAAATCGTTCCAATATAAATCTAACATTCACCCTGTCTGAAAAACAGAAAATCAATATAACTCTTTTAGAACATAATCTTAAGCTAAAAGTTTATTTAATCTTCAGACTTTCAGTATGGCACCGGCTATAAAACGGCGGCATTGAAATGACTAAGCCCCAATTGAGTAAGTAAATAGATACAAAAAATACATAACAGCAAGTAGAAAAAGAATTATGTCAATGTTAAGACCTTTTGGTTAAAAAAAACATTTAATTCATTGAGCAGTATGTTTTATTAGTGACGCATATGTTCAAGTATAGTTTTTGCTCTCTCTACAAAAAATTACTTTTAGTTATTACATTTGTGTAATGCCCTCTTTGTTCTTTGGCGTCATAATTCTACACAAATTTTGTTTATATTACTATTTTAAGTCTATTTATCGGCAAAATAATCCTTTATTTATGAGATTATGTATGTTGATATGCCTATCACATTTGCATACGAGTACATATAAATAAAATTGAAATAACATTTATATAAATTTATTGAAAATAGTTATGTGCAAACAAAAGTCATTTACGCATACATATACAAAAAATATGAAGCAAAGGAGAAGTGGAATAAGAAAAAAAATATACAAATGTACATATATTAAATAAATAAAAAAGACATCAATTGTTATGAGTGGTGAAATATCTTGCTAAATATGATAAGATCTTAACAAATTCAAAAACTTGTGAAGAGTTTTTTTGCACTTCAAATGAGGCCAGGAATATTTATTTTCTTGAAAGTGGTACAAGTACGAAAGTAAGTAGACCAAGAAACTCAAATATTGTTACATATATGATAGTGTGATAGAAAATAACGTAAATATCCTTGCAAATAAAATAGGCGGTTTTTATTTAATTTAGTACTACGATTACATATTACCAAATCATATTTAAAAAGTGTCCACATTGAACATGCAAAGGTAGAACAAAGCAGATAGAAATGGCAGAGATATATTTAGTTAATAAAATAATCCGAAAGATGACTTTTATCTACAGGGAAAACGGCACTTATAAAGTCTCTGAAACTTTTCCGCAAGTAATACGGAGTTGCTCCGTAGGGCTACCTTTTTCCACTAAATTTTTTTCCAAAATGGATTCGCAAATTCTTTGGATGATAAAGTTGACAACATTTACGTTTTTTTGTGTGAGAATTTGATGATTTTTCAGTTTGGTTTCTGCAGCCCGAATACATAACAACCCAAGAACAACAGAAAAATACAAATTAGAAAATAACACAAAGAAATCCCTAAACGCAGTTTTCTTAATGACTCCCTTTGTGTTACTTATTCGGTGAGCTCCTTTAACAAAGTGTTGATAGAATTCCCTTTCCCCTCCTATTAAGGACAAATTCGTAATTGGTTAACTGAGAAAGTACAGTGCCCATTACAATGAAATTTGAACAGTGGGCTTATGTGATGCGTGGAAAAGGGATGCAACCGAACAATTAAAAGCTCCAATGTGTGAGGGTACACATTTTTTTATTCAGATTAATGATGTCCACATACAAATATAATACGCCATCAATGCAATAAGGATAAAAAATAATAAAAAATATTGCGAGTTAAGTAAGAACGCCTAGGAAACGTTTTATTTTGAAGAATCAATGAAGATAAAAGAAATAAATTTGGAAATTTAAACCCAGTCAACCAAGCCACACTTCCAGCTGATGTTAAGTAAACCACCTTTTAATGCAGCGTAAAAAGATGGGCCATCCTTCTGTAGACGTCTGTGGAGTTGACGAAGGCAAACTTCATTTTTGGTGTCAATAGGTCCTGTTCCCTTCCCAGTAATGTTTATATTTTACATTTCAAAACTCCCTACGAACCAGGGTCCCTATCATATACTGTGATTAGAAAGCTGTCAAACTAAATTTTTTTTCTTTAAAATATGAAAGAAATTACTCTGGAATCGCAATACATGATAGGGCCCCAGATCCTGCATTACCATGGCAAATGATTACAGGAGATAGGCCTTCGATTGATGAAATATTCTCAAAAGTCACCGGGATTCCCCTAGTTGCACCTGAATTTTTCGCCAGCGGAAATTGACCTTGTCCATGATAGCAACAAACACCGATGTTAGAATAAAAATTAGTTCTAGGCTTTACTTAATGGTTCTGCTTCAATATGAATCTAATAAATGCTGCATAAATTCAATTTCACCTGCACTTTGCTATTTATTTCTATTATAAATTTTCCATATTTCTTTGTTTCGAAGTTAGTGGTGAAAGTAGTAATTATTTTCAATTAAACCCATTTCAATTAAAATGACATACATAAATACATATATAAAAAAAGCAATTTTTTTTTTATTTCCGAAGCGCAGACACAAAGTACATAAATTAAAAAATATATACATATACATATGTATGTAATGGAAAGCACAGTTTAATATTTTTGTAATGATAAGGTTAAATGTTTAACAACTCATAATCGCCGATGTTATCCTTAACAAAGAATTGCGTTAAATTCTAAATTATCATAAATATAAACACAACTACAAACATATATTGGTAAGTGCGTGCACTTAATGTCGCCATTCATAAATCATAATTTAATTTTAAATTAAATGCATAGCAAATAAAACAAGTAAGGATATATAGATATGGTTAAAAGCGGAGATTATATACCCAGTTGTGAGATATTGTAGCTTTCGGCCTAGTACACGAACATTAAAAAAAAAACTTTCAATATGATATATATGTATGAGCTTACTTACAGGAGCTTGTAAGAAATTTGAATTTGATTTCCTATGAAAGTTACATTGGTTATAAACCGATATGTGTAATTCCATTTGGGCGTCGTGCTCTATCACAATATTTTTCACAATCTCTTACGAGGTTCCAATATTGACTCAGACTATCTTCCCTCGATGCATATGCGCTTTTGCGACGCAAGTAAAATTTTAAAGTCCAGGAATTGTTCACAGCGCATATAACTTATTCGCTCAACTCTCAAATCTAATCTGGGACAAAAGGCATTACCGCGCATCAGAAGGACGGTTATGGATCATTGCGATATTGATTTGCTAACCAAAATACAGGTCGTACTAATTGCTAGACTGATGATAATGATACAGAATCGATACTGAGGTGGGAAGAATCGCAACGTTCAGAGTCAAAAGTAATAAACCTTCTCGACCTTAGGAACTACCTGCCGATCTATGGAAACACGAACGCGAGGAGATGAAAAAGGCTCTAACCAAGGGCATTATAGGCTACAAAAGGACGTGAACTGACTTCAAAGGCTTGTGTGCTACTTCAAGAGAAATTTTACACAAAACCAGAATCACTTCTTAAAGAGAAAAAGAACAGTTACTGCTTTTTAAGCTCTCTCGTCTACATTGACACTCCGCAGTTGTTTCTTATTTGGGATGACTCTGAAGTACTGCAACCTGTTTCTGTGTACAAAGTTGTGTCCCCAACCATGAATATTGTTGGATGCGGTATTTTGTACTTTCTTGTGAAAAGAACTACCTCGGTTTCCACGTTGATCTTGTAACCTGAATTTCTAGCTTTAAGTGCCTCAGTCCATTTATCGTGTTTTGACCTAGCTCAGTGCTAAGCCGTCTGAGAGTAAGCAGTTTATGAATAAACTTCACCAGGCACGTGCCACAAAGCGCAACTAGGTATAATAATCAAAGATTTACAGCTAAAGTTATCACAAAGTCGCGAGAGTCTATGTATTTGTTGAGAAGCAAATAAGCGAAATAAATGTAAAGTGAAAATAAAGTGAAAACAGCAAGCGACAGTCATAAATTCCGATTTTGGCTTACAAACAGAATTACAATGATTACAAGTCAACAACAAACAAAATGTCAACAAAAACAACAACAACAACTCAAACACAATTGCTATAAATGAAAAAAAAAAATACAAAATGAAATGAATGAGCATAGCCAGCAGCTGGAGGCCTTTGGATTTACTTGTTATTTTCAGATAAAAAAATTGAACAGTCGGACGGGTCTGCGGCAACAGAAAAAAAAAACATTACCGTTAAAAATATGCCCAAATAACTGTGCGACATCTATGGAAAAAATTAAGCTCGCACATGTACACCCACACGCAAAAACAAACGCATAATAGCAATCACAGTAATGAAAGTGCCATAACCAACAACAATAAAAACAGCAACAACAAACCAGGAGGGGGGGCCGGGCAAAAAGGAAGAGAGTAAATGGTTAACTTTTCGTAAACACCTTTTCCGTTTGCCACAATAAAGCGGCGCGCTTTCACACAACAGACAGACAGACAGAGAGACATATCGGCGGTGCGAATTGTTAAGTGAGAAAAAATGGCGGATGTACGCTTTTTACAAAAACGCATTTAATTTAAATATGTATGTATAAACTTGCTGTAATAAATATAACAAAAATGAGCATAAAACGATTTTTATGAAACTCATTGTGGAATATAACTAAGGAATGAGTGCATTAAAATTTTTATACCCAGCTGTGCTAGCAACCAACTTATTGTAATTTTGTTCACCCGAGGTATGTTGGATGGGTCACGTTTTTATGTCAATCAATGTATCAATATAATATTCTAGCTCCCCAATGTGGTGACGAAATCTTTTCTGTGCTCGCTAACGCCACATAAGGTTAAATAGTTGGTCCACGCCGGGCTTCAATATTTCATACGCTTTACTTGACCGATCCCTTTAAGCGATTTCGTGCATTTCTCAAGTTTTGGTTGGCGGAAAATACTTATCGCTTCCTTCTTGAGATCACGATATCGTACTCTTCTTTTTGCATTCGATATCAACGGCTCTTCCTTTTAATGTATATTTTTTCAAAGACCCGAGTAAACAATCACTTCATCAGTGGCGCTAAGAGATATGTATGCTCGCCTTCGCAGAGAGGTGAGTCTATCGGGTGTGTAATTTGTTGTGCAGTTCCTTTACTTTAGTTAGATGTATATTTTTTTTGTGACTCAAAGGCGAGCATGGATGACATGAGCAATTTTTTTGTGAATTTTTAGCAGAGATGTAAAAGAATGCATTCTTTTGCGAATAATTATTCATTTGATTTATCGCAAAATGATTGCAGGGATTTTTTTAATTCTTTGACTGGGACTTAAAAAATGAAGTCACCATTCAGACTTCATTCTGCGAATTCTTTTTTTCATTAAATTTTTGGTTATTCATGTATTGCATTCATTGAGTAAAAAGTCTCACTGAAGTCAATTGAAGTAATTTGGATCATATGGAGTCATATGAAGTCAATTTACCTGTGGCATATGAGACATTATCGGAAACTATTTTTGTTGCAAATAGTTAGTGACTTCACTCAAAAAATTAAGTCAGTAAGTGACTTCTATAATGACTTCAAAGTCGTAACTTCAAAAAGACTTCAGACTTCTTTGTTTCATTCTTTAGTCAAAAAGCGAGTCAATGAGTGCATTCGAAATTGGAAGTCATTGAATAAGACTTCAACTGATTGCATTCGCATATGAATGCATTCCTTTACAACCCTGATTTTTAGATAAGGAGACAGTCATGCAAGATGTTTGGGGCACCCTCGAAGCGATCAGATTAAATATATTAAGGCAAGCCTAAAACAAACTTGTCGAAGACATCTTTTTATGACTTTAAAATAACGATAGTTGCAGCGATAACAGAATGCTTCCGTTATCTCTCCCACCATCGTGATTAATTGATATTAACCTCCACAATTTGGTATATTATTTTCAGTTCAATCTGACCTTAGTCCTGAGTTTGCTTTCCTACTGCGCGAAAATACCAATGACAAAAAAAAAAAAACACAAATGGCCAAGCGGAAACAATGAAAAATATTGCGGAAGGATAATAAATTTTAAAACTCCAAGCCAGCGCAACAAAACTTCATTTTCACCACTTTTACAGCCTATCGCAAAATGCCATTTTTGTCCTTTTCGATTGTGAATCGCCAACAGCTAATCACTTTGAGTCCCATTAATTCCACAAATATCAACGAATATTGCATTGGCATCACTAGCTGGCGTGTTTCACTTATATTTTTTGTTTGTTTCATTTATTTATTCATTACTCTTCTTTATTTTTTTTTTTTTTTTTTTTTTTGTTTTTGGTTACCCTTTCCTTTTTTGCTCTTTTGTTAAACATATTTATTGGAAAATTTTTATTAGCTGCGAATTTGTTATGTGTTACTCACCCAGAATTGTTTGTGTGCCTTGTGTCGGTGGTCTCAGTCATTATTTTAATTTTTGTCTTTTATTTTTTTGTTTGTTTTTGATGGTATGGTATTATTTATACTTGTTTTTCGTTGAAATCATATTGGGTGAGCGAAATGTGATTTATACTTTTAATAAGCCATGAACTTTATTCACATTTGAAAATTTCAACTGAATTATAATGAAATGAGTAAAACGTTTTCTAGTAATTAAAATCAGAATAACATTTATCACTTTGTAGCTATGCGAAACCTTAAAAGAATTATATAGCGCATCATCTCATTATTCCCGGCTAGATTGCTTGTTGGTACTTACTTTAATTAAATAATTGTAAGCTTTAGGAAGAATATACTAAAAAGATATATGAAAGCGAATTCTCAGAACTAAAACACCAGGTTGATATGGATTTGGCCATATTCTTGAAGCCCCAGAAAGGGAGAATGAGAGAGCGAGATAGCATAACGTAGGATTTCTCCTCTTTACTGGAACATTTCGCCCTGTTTTTTGAAATTTACATAACACCTATATTCCTTACCGAATTCCAGTCATTTAGACTTAGCTTAGTAATATTTTTTAGTGTGGTCTGTTTTATTGTTGTTATCTCTTCCAATCCAAATCACATATTTCCACATGCGTAAGGTTATCAAAATATGAAGGTGAAAATAATTATATAGAAAGAAAGCTATGACAAGACAACGGTCCCTATGGTAAGGTTATATTCCACAATAGTTAATGATCTGATACTCGACGTTTGTTGGACTGATATAATGTTTTCGAAATGGCCATTTCAATCATCTGCTTATTCCTTACATTAGCGGCCATAGATAAATACTTAATCTAATTCCTATACATTGAAGTACTAAAAAGCCAACAGCTCTCCACCAAAACTTTGGGTGCTTTTTCTTGTTCTACAAAAAAAAGACCTCAAAAACTGTCTAGACGCCTAAGCATTAATTAATCTAATAAATAGATGAAAATGAAGGAGTGGCAACAATTGTTTTTCCATAAACTACTTACTCAATGGTTCAAGGGCTGTTCTAAAAAGTTGAAATATTATTCAGATATTAAATAGCTTAAAGGTTTTTCATTTTGGTTGGAAGTATGTATGTATGTATACACTTATAGTATAAGAAAACGAAAACTATAGAATTTAATACTTTTTTCCTATTTGGAATTCCGATTGCATTCTGTCGATTCAATTAAGCGATAAAGTTTTCTTTTTCGTTTTGTTTTAAACGGAGAAGGGCCATCGATTGACTGGCAAACCACTAACAAGGACGAAGGGGAAAAAATTGATTTGAAGTAGGGTAAAGTTACACAGTATAAGGGGATACAAATGTAAGAAAAAAAGGAACAACGAAAAACACAATTAATGAGAAAATGCAAAATAAGCAAATTCGAATCAAAATCGAAATCAAGCGAGCAAATACAACAAGTATACACATACACATTTAAAGCAGAGTTTTGAATTGAAATCGATAAGAACATTCGATTGAAATACAAAAACTAATTTACTGGAATAAAATAAGTAGCACTTTTCCTGTGGGATAAGAGAAAATTGCAAAAAATGTAAATGGTGCAAAACAGTTCGTGTTGCAGCATAATGAACTGTGCTGTGTGAATGAACACTTTTTAGCCTACTTTCTGTTTAATTTGTTTCTCAGCAAACCAATCACTCATTATCTAGTCATTTAAATTCGTGTCTTAATTAGTTTTTAAGTTGAGGATTGGTAAAAAAAAAAATTGCAAAACTTGCTGATTTTTCATTGCAGTAAAATGTCTCTTACATTTCGGAATAGTACTTTGCAGCGCCGAAAAAACTTTAATTATTGAATTTTGCAAGTTTAGGCTTTTAAATAAGATAAATTTTATATTTTTTCGTTTTCATAAAAGTCCGGGGCTATATAAAAAGAAGAAAGTTATTAACTTTTCTGTCATCTCAAATGCTGGTAAAGAATTTTAGCTGCTTCTGACAATGCATTATCTTATTTTATACAATTTTTGAACTTCTAAATATCGAGAAAGGGGAGTGATAATCTTCAAATGTATTGACTATTTAATTAACAAGGGTAAGGCTCAAGTAAACTACGCTTTTTGTTGAGCTGCATAAATCGAACTTCTCTTTCCAGGAAAGGTCTCATTCGAAGTACGAAAAAAAAACACTACCAGTCACTTATCGTAACCATCTAGAGGACTTTCTTAGATCATTAGAAGGTTTGATCGAAAGATTTTTTTTTCGCGTTTGCAATGGTGAGTACCAAAGAAGCTATAATTAGGAGTTCTACGAGCTGCTAGAGGGGTAAGCTATGGTATGCGAATGAATAAAAATGCGGTCCCTCAAAAGGAATTTGGTCAGACCCATTTTTAATTCTTATTAACTTTACAGCAATGGAGAAGTACACCTCGCATTATGTTTAATAATTTAGTGGCTCTGTAACTTGCTTACTTTCATTCCTACCATTTACGTAAGAACGCATTAAAGTGGGTAAATGCTAAAGCGATGATGGAGAAAATATGATATTTAAAAAAAATGTCAAGCAGGAATAGAAAACTTTAATATAATAGAGTATTAGAGTTGTATTTGCATATTTACATACATACCTACATACCCATTATGGTACAACATTTTTTCTAGCAGAATCTACTCAGAAAAAGGGGTAAACAAATGTCCTTGAATTATATGTATATGCGTCAGTGTGAAGGAAAAGGACATATTATATGTATGTATGTATGTATATAGATGTTGACGGATGAAAGAAAAAACTAGCAAAAGCATTAAAAAAAGGACAAACTAATACAGGCGCAAAAATATAAAAAACAAAAATATAGAGGATAATAAAGGCAAAATATCTTGCAATGAATTGCTACAAATTCATTCATTCACTAACTACTCATGCAACGTGGACTAAAGCACTCTGTCGCTGACCATGAAGCAGCACAACATAGCATTATGCACAAGAAGCAGGAAGCATTGAAAGGAAAATGAGAATATTGGTATGTATTAGGTGCACACAATCCCGAAACAATTTTCAATTTCGGGACTTAGATTGATATTACTTTACGTTCTACTGTACCGGCAAAATCCTTTAAATACCTTTTATTGTATAATCGTTGTGGGTTATACCACCCAATTTCATTAAAATAAATGACCTTCGAAAAATCATTTAAATGTTAAAATTTAGTGCGTATATAGCCTTAATTGATTTGGAAAACGCTGTGGAACTACCCACATGAAAGGAGGAATTTTTTAAAATCGATTTTGGCCCACGCCCATTTTTCCTGCAAAAGTTTATAAAACAATGTATATAGCACCACCCACTTACCACGCATGAGCTGGAGTTACTGTAACGTAAGAGAAAGCCCAACATGGATTTGGTCGATAAGGTTACGATTCAAATAGCGAATTATGATATGGCACACATAATCGACTGCATTGTTTCCAATAATTTTGTTCGAATCAGCCGATTTATAAGGTTAACTTTAATAATTACAGAACCGTTTACGATAGTACAACGAAATCAAGTTACCTGTGGCATACGAAACATGATCGTAAACTATTTTTGTTGTAAATAGTTAGTGACTTCACTCAAAAAATGAAGTAAGTAAGTGACTTCTCTAAATGACTTCAAAGTCGTGACTTCAAAAAGACAGACTTCAGACTTCATTTTTTTATTCTTTAGTCAAAAAGCGAGTCAATGAGTGCATTCGAAATTTGGAGTCATTGAATAAGACTTCAACTGATTGCATAGGCATACATATGAATGCATTCTTTTACAACTCTGTAGTGGAATTCACTAACTTCGATTACGACATTCGCTTTCGACATTTTGTCATACCGATATTTATCACGATATTTGGTATTCACTAACTATTTTTTCTCGATTTTCGCTTATTTGCAATCAGCTGTTTCGCAAACTAAACGACACACAAATTGCAATTGTTTTCTATGTCGTTAAATAAATTGCACATAATTTGAATTTCTTATTAAAAATTTCAATAATAATACTATATCCATATTATTATCATTAAAAAATGGCATTTGAGAACATAGATTATGTTTTATAGCGAGATGAGAAATCCTTTGCTTGCATCGTTATAGATAAGTTAGTGAATCGCATATTCGATAGTGCGAGCGAACCGAATCGCTATTGAAAATCTCGAAAAATGGAACCGAATCGAATCGCTAAAAGTTAGTGAATTCCACTACTGGTATATACTTAGGGTTGGGTTTCATTCAAGGTCCCTCTTGTCCCGAGATATTGGTATATTGATTAGACTGATGGCTGTAAGATTCGGTATCGCCGCACTAAATGTCTTATTATATGTGTACTAGGGTCTCCATAAAAAACACGACGCCACAAAACTCTTTGAAGCGAAAAAAGAGCGAAGGAATTAAAATTCTAAAGAAATGCGTAGTGACACATCAACTCGTGGCAGACGCAAAAATAACAACAATAACAAAAAAAATTAAAGGGTATAACAACAAAAAATTGTACATAAGTAGCGTAACATTATATAATGTATGTATGTACTTGTAATGAGATGAAACAACAGAGGCACTGTCAGAACTACACAAAATCACAAGTCTTATTATAAATTTAAATGTAGGCAATTTGTAATGGCCGTCATAGGGAAACTCAAAATAAGTGAATCACTAAGGAATCAGTGCGGCTATGGAAGTTCTTCTAAGGAAATAAAACAACCACGTTAGAAAAAAAATGGGAGCAAGAAAATAAAAGAAAAGATTGTGTAATTTAAAAAATTTAGCTACTTGAACAAGCTAAGATGGTTGGTATTTGGTCATATCAAATTCATGTAATGCTGTAGCTTGATACTTAAATTCACTTACTTACAAAAAGTATCAGAATAAAGACATTGAGTGAATAATGTGGACAAGTAATGGTTCAATGATATCGAACAACTGTCCATTGACAAAATGTTGTGGCCGAGTACATGAAAAAGTTAACTTGAGGGATAGGGATAGGGAATAGGACCCTCTGTTATAATTATAAAATATGGAAATAAAAGACATAGTACAGACAGAAGATACAAGTATAAACTTCATTTTGCAGCGGCTACTAGCTTCTTGACCGGATATTTTGTTTCGTTATGACAAATTAATTTTTGTTCGAGTTATGGCATGGTAAGGAAACCGCAAGAAAAATTTAGCTACCTAGGTATGTAGGTATTTGGCGAAAAAAATAGTAGTAATTGAAGTCTAAATATCCATGGTGAATAAGCTAAATAAACGGTTTTTGGCAATTATTACCTTTAATTTGATATACATACATATGTTTTATATGATCATTAGGTTATATTTTCCATCCAACGTCAAGTGTTAATACACGTCCAAAAATCTCGATAGAGGTATCAAAAGGCGCGCCTTGACCTCCGTAACAATAATCCGAAGGGAAAAAAGCAATATTTTCAAAAAATAACCCTGGGCTACGCCATTCCAACTCCGGGTGTGTGCCATAGCCCTGGCTACCGCCACGGTGATGTCCTTCCGCGTGCCACGTTTCCCACTCTTTTCTCACAGGGTAGTTTGTGATTACAACCACATGAAAATGACAGAAAAATTGTGAACTTTAACTGCAAATATCTCGCAATATTCTAAAAATATCGGATTTCCCCTCCAGATTATTGTTACGGAGGTGAAGACGCGTCTATTGATACCTCTACCTAGATTTTTGGACGTGTATTAACACTTGACGTTGGATGGAAAGTATTACCGCAACTTTGATTGCAAATATCTCTTCACAGAAATAAAATTTTTAATTTCCACTTTCGGACTCTTAATCTAGTCGTCAATACGCGTCTTTTGATGCCCCACTTTCATCTTTTGGACCACTACTACCACAAGCTTTAAATAAACTTTGACCCTTAATAACTCTCGTTGTTGTTGTTTGCACCAAAAAAAATGTATATATTTATACTCACCTCAATGATATCTATCAATCCTCTCCATATTTTTTTTAATTTGGGAGTTGGAGCTATTCTGCATTTATACCCATGAAAATGACAGACTTTTCAGCTTTAATTGCAAATATCTCTTGAACGAAATAAAATATCGGATTTCCCCCTTCGGATCATTGTTACCGAGGTCAAGACGCGTCATTTGATACCTCTACCATGGACGTTGGATCTGTGTTAAGAGTTGACGTTCGATGGAAAGTATTACCATACAATCTAAGTTGTGCCGGAGTTAAATATAGTTTAGTGCGTGTCGTAATCAGTTGTTTGGGGAATATTTTCGAGGATGCACCGAGTCTAGGAATTTTGTTGGAGGGGTAGAATTGGTTGCACAAAACACAAAACAAAAGACCGAACTTGGAGGCAAATCGTGTTTAAATTTGCAAAATTGTATGTAAGGAAGCTTCAAAATTTACCCGTTTGCTTATATTTATTCACTTTAAAGAATTAAAAACACTTCGCACTAAACGATATGTCTCACCGCACTGCATATTTTTAATATTTTAGCGTTTTAAAATATATAACACGAAAAAAAACACATTCAAATAAACTGCTTTCTATTTTTCCCGAATCACTTATGAACAACAATGGCGGTTTGGTACTAATTGAATTGTCAGCGAGTAAAAGGAGGTGCCAGACTTGCAGATTTTTCAAAAACTGAAGTTGAGGACTGAGAAAGGTTTTTAACAGGAAAACATGACATGACAGGTATTTTCAGTGGAATAGCGCCTCAAGTGAACATTTGGGATAAATAACTTTGGGTAATACTGTACATCCATACCTTATATCTATGTCTACCATAAGCACATGCAAATTACAGAAAGTTTTTAACGTTAATTGCAAATATATCTTGACCGAAATAACATTTCAGATTTCCCCCTTTGGATTGTTGTTGCAAAACGCGTCTTTCGATACCCGTCCCGAAATCTTTGGATGTTGAATGTATAGTTTTATCTAATTTTGATAATAATTCGACATCTGAGTATGAGTTTTGTAACCTATGGGACATTTATTGTAAAAAGCCCCTCTGTTTCAGTGAAAAGTTATTAGTGAAAACCCGAAATTTGACCCGGGTCAGATCCCCAATTCGGGGCGTGATCCATGGTATTTATGTGCAGAACACCTTTCCGCAAAGGCCGCCCTCCAGGTTATTGTTACGGAGGTCAAGACGGGTCCTTTTATACCTCTCTCGGGATTTTTGGACGTATTTAACACTTGACGTTCGATGGAAAGTATTACCTTATAGGGTTTTAAAATGTACACATTTTGATCGGTAAAATTTGAATTTTTAAATTCGATTTTCGGTATTTGTTTCCTTTGGCACTCAACTACTAATAAATTAGCTAAAAATATGATAGGGGTATCAAAAGACGCGTTTTGACCTCAGGTTCAATGATCCGAAGTCGAAATTCCATTTTTTTGTTCCAGTGAAAAGTTATTAGTGAAAAACAGAAAATTGACCCGGGTCAGATCCCCATTTCGGGGCCCGATCCATGTTTTTTATGTGCAGAACACCTTTCCGAGTGCGCGGCCGCTTCAAAAAAAAACCCTGGGCTACACCATTCGAACTCCGGGTGTGTGCCATAGCCGTGGCTACCGCCACGGTGATGCCCTCTTTTCTCACAGTGTAATTTGTGATTACAACAACCACATGAAAATGACAGAAAATTCTGAACTTTGATTGCAAATATCTCTTCACTGGAACAAAAAAATGAAATTTCGACTTCGGATCATTGATACTGAGGTCAAAACGCGTCTTTTGACACCCCTATCATATTTTTAGCTAATTTATTAGTAGTTGAATGCCAAAGGAAACAAATACCCGATTTTCTCTTAAAATATAAGTCGCATCCAAGTTCGGGTTTAGTTTTGTGATTTCTGGGACCCCCTCTACCCCTCTAAGAAATAAACAAATTCATAGACGCGGTGCACTCTCTAAAACTCAAAACCCCTTAGCAAAAGTTAAACTTTACCTAGCTGGCATATGCAACTCTGTGCTGAACGACACATTAAGTGTCGATAATACAGTGCACCAAGTGAAACGTCAGTTCTCTTTGTTCTTTTCATTCTTTGGAAAACGGTCGTACAAAGAGTAAGCGTAAAATTTAATTAATTGAATTTAATTTGATTGTGATAAAGGTAAAGATAAATTTCTTTCTTTTTTATATTGGTTTAATGAATGTGCAGTTCGATACGAAATAGTTAAGTCAAGATAAACGGTGAAGTCTTATATATCTTGCCTTTGTGTACGTGTGCTTCAAGATAATCCAATCAGAAGGCGTTTAGTACGAGCAAATTTTGGAAAGATGCGCTTTAAACTTTTTCTGGGGTTACAATTGAGCCCACTTTTGGCTATTTTACTTATAACAAGTTTTGTTTTCGCTGAAGCTGAGGTGGAGCAGGACTTCGCTGATGTTGCCGATGACGATGGTCAAGTTGAAGATGTCCAAGTAAGTCATAAAAAAAGCCATTAAATCCTAGAAGATAAAAAAATGTCACCTTTGTTCTATCTCTATGATACTCATGAACACAGTGATAATACTATATACTGTGCTCATGAACTACAAGAATTGAAAAAAAAAAACCGGCAGCAGAGATTTTCGAGTTTCGTAGTTCAATTACTTTTTTTTCGTTTGCACCCTTCGCAACATGCGTATTATGCTGTATTTTACGCTGGTTTATGCCTAAAGACCACGTCATGTCCAACGCAAATTGAGGGCAGTACTTTACTGTTGTGAAGCAAAAAGGGAAAGGGGGAAATAAACTAAGTTTTTAAATAGATAGATTTGAATGAACAAATAAATATTAATATCCCCAACAGTGTGTCTACTATTTACGTACATAACCTAGAAGTGAGAGTTCTAGTTCGACTATCGAGATAAAAACTAGTTCGGGTGTCTATATAAAGACATACAAGTTGAAAGTCCAGGTACAATTCTAGAAGACGGTTCAATGCCTAATATTTATCGGAGCGGGGTGTCAAAATATGCGTATTGACTACGGCATCAAGACTCCCAAAGAGAGATATTTGCTAAGTTGGGAACTTCCATGTGATTGTTGTAATTTGACAGAGAGGGCGCTGCGACGACTCCAGAAAGTGTTCTCCGCGGAAACACTTTGGATGGCGAAGCTGGTGTTGGACCGGCTAAGGGTCAGGAGGACAGTTCAGGTACTGCTCGGCATGTTAAATGCCAAAGTTTAAACATAATAGTAAGGTGCTTCCAATCAGAGTTATATTGTTCCATTAGGGTGTCTCATTTTCAGGTGAATCTTATTTCAAATGTAAATTAAAAAAAAAATAGAAAATTGTAAAAATTATAAGTGCTTCACAAATTTAATGAACAAATATAATTATAAAGCACTTACTTCGTTCAAAATCTTTTTAGTCAGGGATAGGGTATTATTGTGCTCGGTAAAGACGCTGGAAAGGTCTCCAAAGTGGCAGCCTTTGCGGTTTTAGATGCCTCTTACAATAGGTACCCCCTATCTAGAGTACATTCTAAGCTTCTTTCCGGATGGCGTTAGTATCAGAGTGGGTGTGGTGGGGTTAGTAGCAGACTGTTTGTGGTTATACTATTCTGAAACGATGTATCATAGAACGTAAAACATAAAAAAGACGCCTGTTTGGATGGCTAGGTTTATGGCTATAGAGTAGAAAATGTCTGCTTGTCTCTAACATAGATCATTTTAGTCTCGTGATGGAGGTGAGACTCAAATGACACAATCAGGCATACCGTGGCAGTTCTGATGGCGGTGATTTGACAGTCTTACAAGTTCCTCCAATGGGTGTCAGCTAGGTTGGGTGACCAAATGGGCGCAGCATATTAAATAACTGGTCGGCAAATAGCAAATTAGAGTCGTATCTCGGTATGTGAAAAATCTGGAAAGGTCCTGGAGGTAACCTTTGAGTGTTGTACAGAGTTCGTCAATGGATGAACCGGTTGTAAGAGGTGATTAATAGGTCAAATATCTACCCGCTATGCTATGTATCCCCCAAAACACAAATCATCTTGCTCTGTAGACCCGACTCTTCTTACACCTTTGATCTAACCCAAGAGTGACGAAAATGTCATTGAGGAAATAATTTCAATAACTTCAATGTTCTTATATCATAAAAAAATACTTTAATTTCACAGGATGACGCCGAACTGGAAGTAGAAGAACTTGTCTACGAAAGTCCCGAATATGATAAAAACAAATTCCATTTTGCCGATCATTTTGATAATATTGAAGAATCTCGTAAGCGCTGGATAAAATCACAAGCAAAAAAGGATGATATAGCTGAAGAGATTGCCAAGTATGACGGTATTTGGGAATGGGAGCCACCGCAGCGTATCGTATCTAAAAAAGATATAGGGCTCGTACTCAAGAGTAAAGCGAAACATGCTGCTATAGCTGCCAAGCTAAACAAACCATTTAACTTTAAAGGTGACCGTCCCCTCATTGTGCAATACGAAGTTACAATGCAGGCAAGTGAAGATTAGATTTATTATGTCAGTGTATCATGTATTGCATAAACATTTGTATTAATTAGATTACAAGTACATTGACACCTAGTTTCACCCTCCATTGCTTACACTATGTCATTAACCGATATTAACCAGATGTGTGTGTGTGTGTATGTATCACGGCTAATATCTTTTATTTAATTTTTGATCTGCAGGAGGGGCAGGAGTGCGGTGGTGCATACATTAAATTGCTATCACATGGCAAAAGCACAGAAGATCTTACAAAGGTAAACACTGCATTAGTCATATTGAAGAAAAATACATTTTTATTCATATTGATTTTGTTTTAGTTCAACGATAAGACTCCATATACAATAATGTTTGGGCCAGACAAATGTGGTAGTGATATTAAACTGCATTTCATTTTCCGTCACGTTAATCCAATCAATGGCAGCGTAGAGGAAAAACATTGTAAAAAGCCAAAGTAAGTTAATTGAACTAATCTTTTTTACGCCATCATCATCGACCGAATTTCTAAAGTAAGAGTCATGGGACAGGTACCATCTAATTGGTTTAGAAAAAGTTTTTCGAAACGGTTTCGAACCTTACAAGTGTTTTTCCGCAATAAAAAGCTTCGAGGGAAATTTTTAGTCCTTTGAGTCGGGAAAAATATTATAAGCAGCACACCTCAGTATAGCACTTACTAGAGCAGGAGTTATTAAAAAAACCAAGTCATGCCGGCTGTTGTGGGAATGTAGTCAAAAACTTGTCATCCATGGCCGAATTATTGTTAATTTAAATTCCCACTCCAATCCTCACCCATTATCAACATTTTAGATCTCGACAATTTCGAGGATTACACTATGACCAAAGTAAGATGTGCTTTCGCCTTGAGGATTCGGATACATATCCCATAATGGAATGTCCACATCAATAACATCCCTCTAAATGTGCGTTCTCTTAAATGTATTTTTTGGAAAGTTGGGCAAGAGAGCGCTTTTCCTAATTCGTTGCGGTTATGAACATAGCTCTGCAAAGGCCACCTATATAATGTTTACTGTTGTTGTTTTAATAACAAAACACACCCCGCAGGCTGCCATGACTGCGGTGTCCCCTTAATTTTCCTAATTTGTTCAGCAAAATATAAAAATCAATAACGTTAAGAAAATTGCTCACAATTACATGTCTTAATTAAGGGATCGCTTGGAGGAACCATTCAAAGATAAATTGCCACATCTGTATCAATTGGTGCTTCGCCCCGATAATACATTCGAAATCAGTGTAGATAATAAAGTAATAAATCAGGGATCTTTGCTCGCCGACTTTACCCCAGCTGTGAACCCAACACGTGAAATTGATGATCCAGAGGACAAGAAACCGAAAGATTGGGATGAACGTGAAAAAGTATAAGCCATAAAATGTGCGCTTAGAGGTCTTCACACAGCTTTTTCTTCCCTTACAGATACCAGATCCCACAGCTAAGAAACCTGCAGACTGGAATGATGATGCACCACCACAAATTCCAGATCCTACTGCTGTTGTACCAGAAGGTTGGCTAGAAGATGAAACACCAATGATTCCAGGTCAGTTTGAGTTAAAAACATTCAAAACTTGTGTACAGAAAAAGCTAACTATATATTTTATTTGACTAGATCCGTCAGCCATTAAACCCTCCGATTGGGATAGCGATATGGATGGCGAATGGGAGGCGCCCATGATCGATAATCCAATTTGTGAAAATGCACCTGGCTGTGGTGAATGGAAAGCACCACTCATACCAAATAAAGAATACAAAGGCAAATGGCGCGCACCACTCATCGATAATCCCAATTATCAAGGCAAATGGGCTGCACGTAAAATACCTAATCCCGAATTTTTCGAAGATCTCACACCATTTAGAATGACGCCCATTGTGAGTGTGAAATAAGTCTGCTAGTTTTTTTATGCCCAACTAATCTGTTTATATTTCCCGCATAGTCTGCTGTCGGCCTGGAACTTTGGTCAATGTCTGACAATATTTTGTTTGACAACATGATTATCGCTGATGATATTGAAGTTGCTAGGGAATTTGCTGCTATGACTTTCGATATGAAACGTAAATACATCGATAAGGAATCGGTAAGTGCGATTTATGTTTGAATGCGTTATTTAAAACTACACATGTATTAATTATAATGTGAAATTATGTTAAAATCATATTATTTAATATCTAAATTTCTAAAAACAAGAAAACTCTATGGCATCGTATAATGAGGCGCATTAATTACAAACCTGGCTGGTGGGCTTTGTATTTCTTATATTTGCTCATACCAGCAAGCTGTTACGTTTATTACTTGTATAGTCGCGCAAAAGAGGTGCAACACAAACTAAGTTATTTTTATAATTGTTTAGACATAGAGTTGTTATGTACAAATATGCGTCGTATTGCTAGATAATTTTGCATTATATTTAATTATTAGCGTGCCTTTTCTGTAACTCGAATTCGTATATTGATTTGTCTAGAATTTATACAAAAACTTCGGCAAATCAATCCTTTGAATTGTAGTTGAGCTAATTGCCTTCGGAAACGAATTACAGAATAGAACACATACAATTAATTGTTAAGTTCTAGCCTCATATATTTTTTTTATTTATTTTATAAACATTTTTCTTTGTATGTTTGACGCTTATGGTACTTGTAAATAATTGCACACAAACCGTAGGAGACATTTTTCAATAAAATTGTAGCCTTATTCACCGAAAGTTCATGGATTTGGCGTGTAGCACTTGTGCTGCTTGGTGGCGCACCATTATCATTTACTGTGTATCGCTTGTTCAGGAAATCTGGTTCAAAGGTAAATTGTAACAACCTGCTAGTACTCGGTGTTGAAGTAGCCCATTTTCTTTTGTTTTAACTAAGTTTTTAGAGAACACCCGAACTTTGGTCTTGTCCGTAGCTATGACTACATTCTGCTACAAAAGCTCTGTTCGCTTTTTAAAAAACCGAACAGCGGGCATTTTGTCGGGGGGTGTCGTTCTCTTAAATTTATACGAATTTGTTTTAATATATTTCTTATATGTATATATACATTCTGAGCAGGAAACCAGTGCAGACGATGACGCAAAGAAAACCGATGCTGTACAACCCGATGATGCAGCAGATAGTTCGGCTTCGGGAGACACGACCCAAACAAATAAAGCCAGCAGCAGTAATTCCACTTTGAAATCTAGTCTTAAAACAAAAAAGTCTGATTTAGATGTTAAAGATGACAAAGAAGAGGGAGGAAGTGATGAAATATCAGCATCAGCTACAAGTAATGGCAATGACCAACGCGAATCACAAGATGATGAAGCAGATGACACCGAAGTTGGGGTAGGCACAAGAGATAGCTAGAAACACACATTATATTTGCTGCTAACACATGCTTTTTTTTATATCACGTTCTAGGAAACTGCGGCGAAAGCTGTGCGAAAACGTCGTGTGCGCAAGGATCAGTCCTAAAGCGGCTGGTTAGCATAAATGCTGAATAAAAAGCATTTGAATCGAGAACTATAATTCCAAAAAATAAATATTTAAATAAATTAATAGTAGTAAAATACAGCTGCGTTTTTAGCAGAATGGCTTCGGTGACGAATAATCGGAAGCGACTAACTCAACAAGTTCTTATGATCTGGCATGATGCTGAATTTACTTGGATTTTAGTTTATCTTTTTTGTTCAGTTTACACTATTGCTCACAAGTAGATACTTCCTAGACTTTTAGTTCAATGATAATATAATGTTTATAATGCGTGAAATGTTTTAATATAAGAGTGCATACAAACACGCTCACACGTATGCAAGTAATACAAAATAGATGCTTATGTACAACGTGCGACTATGTATTAAACGTTTATACTGTAGTTGAATCGGCCAGTTACACAACATATTTGAACGTATAACACAACTATATAATTGTATTATATTCACCCTTATCGCGAGTTATATTTTCACCCGAAAAGATTCACAGTTTTTGTTCGCCTTATCGCAGACGGTGGCGAACAAATTTTTCGTGTTCGAAAAACATTCCGCCTTATTGCCAACTCTATTCGGGCGAAATGAACAACGGAAAATGGCAAATTTATTCACTTTTATTTTAGAGGCGAACAAGAAACAAATTGTACGCATTTGTATGTTTTGAATATTAGATATTCTTTTAAAGTAATATACTTTTATTTTTAATAGTAAATCAATAAGTAAAATCCAAAAAAGAGCACGAAATGATTACAAAAGTGCAGTTTAACATTCGCCATTTCTATTGCAGAATTGATGTATGTGTGCTGTAATGGATGTTTTGACGTTTCCGTCATAAGCGCATCCTAAGACTTCCAGAATTGGCAGCTTCATATAAAATCCCTACGCAAATTGGCGCTTCTCAGGGAATGCAAGCTATCCACTGTACAAAGCGAAGTACTCCAATTTTTTGTTTCAATGACTCCAAGGAGCTACCAAGAATATCTAGAAAATATTTAAATGCTGGCTTATTTAGGGCAAATTTCATAAAAGCTGGTTAAGCCGTACAAAAAAAGTCAATTAAACTCCGGTTAGCGGTTACCGGTTTTTACCGGAAAACTAGTAAAGTAACAATTAATTTGCTATTGAAAACTGCAAAAAAACAACTTTTTTCAACGCACTTAGCTCCAAATTGCCTCCGGATTGTTTTCACACTTGCATTCTCCTCGCGTTCAATCAGTAACAACCTAAGGCCAACACTATATATGTTTTTGAATAATTTTTTTACTTAATTTTAGTAAAATGTACAATTCTTTACAAAATTCACAAAATAGCACGCAAATTTATTTGTTCACTATTAATTCGAAGTAGGGCAACAGCTGATTCGAAGTGAACATTCGTTCGCCCGAACTTGACGATAGGCGGAACTAGTTCGCCCGAACAAAAAAAATGAAGGCGAACACTCGTTCGGGCGAACTCTGCGATAAGGGTGATTGGTTTTGTCTCAATTGTAAAAATTGTTTGCTCACTCTTGTGCAGAAGTATTAAAAACCATGTTTAATTTAGTCTATATTACTACTGTTTTTCGTATAAAAAAATGCTGTCTCATATAAAGTTGTTTGCGCATGTGCAAATTTAGTTCAAGTATTGTGAGAGCCGTTACAATAGATCTGCAAAATTGATAATACAAAATAATCTAATATTGGCCGAAACATGGTAATATAGACACAGAGAAAAGCAAATAAGCGAATTACTTTAATTTCATATGTAGTTTGTATAAAATGCGTATTTAAATTGTAATATTAAATAAACGCAATTAATAATAAAGATGAAATAATATTGAAAAAAAGAAGCAATGTTATAAACATGGCAAAGTGGTTTTAACCCTCATTTCTGAATAGAGAAGCCCATCACAACGCTGTTTCGGCATCAAGCTCTTCGTTTTGTCACAGTTTGCCCTAAGTCCCATTTTATTTCATTGTAGTATAACGACAACGACCTGGAGTCATAAACGAAGTATCATCAATATCTTAACTGGGTGCCGCCAAGAGGTTGTGTCCGTCCAAATAACTTATCAAGATAGTTTTGTAAGATATTATGAACGTGGCGACCATAGGTGCGAGAGTGCGTTATAGACTCTGGAAAATGAAATACTTCAGCAAAACTCGAAAAAAAAGTTAACTATAAAAACAACAGCAACTCATTACTTTTTGCTTTATTTCGAAGCAGTTTGAGGTATCACGATACTGAACCCTTTATACGTCGCAATGTTATGCAGTCTCAGTGCGGATATATGATATGAAAATATTTTGGGATGCAACGAATTCTTGTAATTTCTCATATAAAAAAATAGTTCGTAAAATCCCGTAACAGGTTTTATGTTGAAGTATATTTATTAATAATAATAATAAAAAATAACAAAAATGAACAAAAATTATCCTTAAAACATGTTATATATACATAATTATAACTAATTTGTTATTAACTATACAATTTGGTTTACCTCATTTAATCCCTTTAACGACATTCTTATTTTGTAATTATATTTATGAAATTGAAAAATAACGAACAAAAATTTGTTTATAGTACTCCACTTTTAAGGAGGGTTTCTTTGAAAAAAATTGCTACTAGCTCGGCTTATACGGAATCCAGCTCCATAACGAACCTAGAACTACCCAGCAAACATTAAGGTTAGAGGACGATTAGAAAACGACTCGAATTCTAATGTTATTCTCTAAGGTAGATGGTTAGAGAACGATTTATGAAACTGTCGCGAATTATAGCATTCTCGACAAAAAGGGGACTTAGTTCTCGATATCGAGAAAAAGGTTAGTTATCGATTCGAATTTTAACGTGAAATTCTAATGGGATTCTAATGAGAAATTTCTAACTGAAATGAAATGAAATCCAATTGTTCTTGTTTAATTCTATTTCGATAAATTTATTTCTTTAAATATGTTTGACGTGTTTTAAGCTTAAATATCTAATGGGAATAAAATTCAAAGTTTTTATACCTTAATTTATAAATACAATACTTGACAATACACGCATCTTCGCTATTAGAGTGTTTCTCTAATCGTTCTCTAATCGTCCTCTAGCCTAGTTCTCTAACGTGATTTTCGATTAGAGATACATTAGAGAACTACATTAGAATTCTAATGTAAAACTACAGTATTTCTCTAACGTTAGAGGCTGTGTTTGCTGGGTAGCGACCATCTGACAAGCTAAGCGCTTTACTTGATACTTAAAAAGATATTTTCTTTCTTAAAACTCCTGTGAACACGTAGGCTGTAAAATCTGACGCCTGCGTACATTTTGTCTACCACAAGAGCTACAAGGTGTCCCCTCTGCATCATTAAGATCGGCCACAGAGCCGCGTTGTGGCGCTTGTGGTACTGCCCTTTGATTATGTGGTGGCGTAACTGGTGTTCCAGTGCGAAGGGTATCACTTTTGGCTTTTGACTTCTTTGCTTTACTTGCGGCCTTTTTACCTACACCCATCTTTGTCGCTTTATTTACGTCACTCTTTGTGTGACCAGCACTTTTAAGTTTATTTTTAGCTTCCAATTTTATGAGACCTGATAATCCTCGACCGGTCACATTTTTAAGATCACCATCGGCCATCAGCGTATGCAATCGACTCTTTATTAATGCATAACGTCTTGCGGTTATATCAATTGGATATTTCTCGCTGATGTGTTTTTTTAGTTTTTGCAGCGAGAAGCCTTGTGCTTTGTTTAGTTCAAGCACGGCTTCATCCATCATCACATTCGTTGTGGGCAGTTTCCGAGTATTTAATTTTCGTGGTTGAGGATCGCTTGGTGTGGAATGCGCATTTGGTCCCATTTCAATACAAGAAATTTACTGAGTGTTAAAGATGGTGGCGGAGATCTATGTAGTTAAACTGGTTGATACAAATAATGTGAAAAATAAAGAGAAGCTGAAAAGAACAATAATAACGGTACTTGAAGTAGGTGAGGAAGTGAAAAACAAAAAAAAAAGGCGATAATTCAATTAATTTTCTTTTTAATTAATCAAAATCTTGATTAATCAAGTAAAGACCCTTTTTGATTAAACGAAAATCATAATTAATCGATTAATTGAGTAATCGAAATTATGATTAATCTAAATTTTGATTAATCAATTAATCGCACAGCACTAGTATTAATACATAACTATATACGTAAGTTTGTTAAATCTCCGTGACACCACAAAACCAAGTAAG
Source organism: Sphenella marginata (assembly GCA_951509765.1). Classification (NCBI taxonomy): domain Eukaryota; kingdom Metazoa; phylum Arthropoda; class Insecta; order Diptera; family Tephritidae; genus Sphenella; species Sphenella marginata. The sequence continues at coordinate 95,226,051 of OX608079.1, read as the reverse complement.
TCGTCTTAAGGCGTGATAAATGCAAAACCTAGCCTCAGTTATTTTCCCAACTACTTACTTGGTTTTGCATTTGTCAATGATCGACATTGATGACTGAATATCGGTCACTAATATCGATCACTAATACATATGAAATCGCACCAGGAAGAGAAAACAAAGAAATTTCAGTGATTTTTTCATTATATCGCCAAATGAATACTAAAATAGAGTTTTGTCAATGAAAAATTTAAAAAATTGGTTTTTTCGACCAAAATTCATCTAAAACTCCATTAAATAATTTTATTTTTTTTAACTGAATTTACCATCGTCTTTAGCACATGAATTCACATGGGACTACGCTAATCGACACCGAAAAAAATACATAAAAAATGATTTGGAGCCTTGAAAATGAAAAAAATTGAAAAAGTAGATGTTTCAACCAAAATATGTTCCAAAACCGAAAAAAATTTTTTTCCAAAAAACTGTTATCACCAACGTTTTTAGCGCATAATTTTGAGTAGGACAGGATATGTGAGACAAATTCGTTTTCATCGAAAAAGTGTTTGCATGTATGTTGAAAAAACCCTTAAAAAAAAAAAAGCGAAAGGGTAGATTTTTTGACCAAAACACTCCCCAAAACCCAAAAAATATTGTTTTTTTAAAAAAACTGTTATCGCCAACGTTTTTAGCGGACATTTTTGGGTCGGAAAGGGTTTACATGGAAATTTGCAAACCAAATGAAAGTTTGTTTAGTAGGTCATGAAGAAAACCTTAAAAATCAAAGTCGAAGAAAATTCAAAAAAAATGAAATTTCGCAGGCTCGAAAATTATTTTTTGGGGTATGCGTAGTGGAACTTTTTTTTCCTGAGCCCAAAACCTATCGAAAAATCGATGGCGCGATATCGGTTAATGAATCGACCCGCCCTAATGTATATACTCGTATGCGTACATGTTAAAGTGAGGGTAAAAAAGATATTTTGCGCATATTGTGTATTGTCTAATTGGAGTTTGGGGCAATTCATATGGGAATATGCATTTGTTTAAATTGATAAAATCTTTTAGAATGGACTTTCAGATACACACATATGCGCGCATTTATAAATTTATTTATGTTGTATGTTGGTTTTTCCTATTAATACATAAACACTAGGGATGTTCGATAATCGGAACCGTAATCGGAATCAAACCGGAGCGCGGAAGTTAATGCAATTTAAAGGTGCTTATAATTAGTTAAAAAAATGAAATAATGAAAATGAAAAAATGGTTAAGTTGCTTGAACATAAACTTGCAAAATACAAACACAAAACTATGTGTGTGCTTAAGGCCTGTATTACGATTTGCGTATCGAATTAATGGACAAAGCTATGGTTTTATCGAACACCCCTACAGTTATCGATCCGATACAGAGCACATTAATTGAAGTTTTAGTAAAAATTAAAATATTAATATTATATACATATTTATTATTATTATTAAAAAAAAGGGCATTTGAGTACCTATATTGTGTTTTATCGCGGGATGAGCAATCTTTTGCCAGAATCGTTATAAGTTTCCTGGTTCGAATATAGCTTGAGGCCTATCCCTATTCCCTGCAGAAAAATTATTGTCGTTTTTGGGTATTTAATAATTTTGTATTAATTATTAAAAGTTTTTTGTTGAATTGAACAGGAAAAGTTTAGTTTTAGCTTACCTATATAGCTTTTCTTATATGTACATAGATCCATTTCGGAAGGTGCTACCTTCACTCATCAGAGAAATTTTGGCATGCATTGCTAACTATTGGGCTAACAATACGCTGGGTTTTTTGCCTTCTAAACACCCAGTTCAATTAACTTTTACCAATTCATGACCAACACCGCCATCTGGTGGTAAGATTTGGATCATGATGGATTTCTTAGCAACACTGTTTTTGGTATCACAGCCTGCCAACCATGTGCTCCGGTTTTTGTTATTGATAATTTCTACCAACAATTTGCTGGTGTTTACGGCCTTTACATTTATAGATAACCAGAAGGACCCGCCAGACGTTATTCTGCCCAAATTTAGTGAAAAAATCGCCCCATTAATAAAGAAGTTTTGAATATTTCGGTCCCTGGTCCACTTCCCGGAATAATGAAAAATAGATAGTAGCCGATTCTCAGACCTACTGAATACGCTCACAAAATTTCATGAGTATGGGAACGAAAACTGTGACACGAGAATTTTATATACATATGTATAAGATTTAGTAAACAGCAAGTAGATGGTGTAAGCGACAGAATATTTATGTAAAACCTCTAAAAATCGCATCGTTACAAGTTCGTAAGTTCCGCTACTGATACAGCCTACCTGAGGAGGCCAATGTAATCGGTTACTGGGGTCGTAACGTAATACTATTGTCATATATACGCGATATCTAATTAATTGAATTTTGGGTATCCGCTATTTACACACCTACCAAACAATTTGTTATTCGATAGGGGAGATTTATTAGGTTTTTGACACTTTTATTTTTCGTGTTGTTCGTTATCATTACTAATTTATTGAATAACCGATTTCAATATACATGGTTAAGCACGTGGTATAACTAAATCGATGGCCAAATCGCTTCGGAAATTTGTTTGCAGCTTATTACGGACACCACTAGTAGATCAGCTGATTGCTACTTCTTTATTTACAAGTTCTAATTACATATTTTATAAATTCCAATTGAAATCCAAAATATGTCGCGCTACCATGCCCTACATTCTTTCATCACGGATTCTTGTAAAAAAATACTGGCTATATAGTTTTTCTACTGATCGACATCCGTAACCGTAGTCAGAAGAATAAATCAAACAACTGTTCCGACATATCGGGATCGAAGCTTCGTAGCATTCCCAGTAAACGCATATGTACGTGTACATGTACGTATGAATAGATATTATGTTCATACCCTGGAAAAAATGCGATTAGTCTATGGTTAGTTTGAGCATGTCCTATGGAGAGACTAATTGTACTCGTTTATTCCGATCGCGTACGAAAGGACTAATCCACTTTCCACCAAAATGGGTAATTTAACTCCTATAAGTATGCAACAAAAATTGAAATTAACTTACAACCCTACCCAGTTTACCAAAGTCGAAGCGCTCCGAAAAAATGGTTATGAATGGAACAGTCCGTAATTGGAGCTTTATTGGAGTATTATTTAGAAAATATAAAAAAAAACACTTTTTTATGAACATTCAAGGAGCGTTGGGAAAAGAAATGAATATTAAAAGCGGATTGTACAATCGAGGCTTAGTTATGTAATCGATTTGGAGCATTGTCTGATCCTTTCAGTTGTAGGTGTAAAGAGAATTGTGAGAAAATACAATTTTTTTACCGGTTTTGCAATACTGCTAGCCTTTCAAATACCGAAAATGATAAATAAAAAGTCAATGGATTTGCTGCGTTGTCATATCCGAATGCACTGATGTAAGGAACACTTTAATCAAAAGGCGGTAACCGGAGTTAATTTGACGTATTTTGTACGGTTAGCCCTAAAATTAAACGCCGATTAGGCCGTTCGGTTTTATGAAAGTGGCCCTAATTCATCCGACTTTAACCCAAAAATCCCGAAATCTCAGGACTGCACTTCTTTGAATACCGAATCCCGGGATTGTCAAAAATATTTCGGGACTGAATACACTATTATATATGTACATCAATTCATGCAAACAATTTATAAATGTTATGCATATAAAACCCACATTTGCCAATTCCAGAGATGCATCTGTGCGAACTTGTGGCTTGTAAGTTTTCTGTTCTGCTGATACAACAAAATGCGCCAGTAAACAAAGCTATGAAAATGACAAATCGTTTGTTGACATTTTGCTAGCGAATTTGTACAGTTGTCTGTGTTGTTTGTGGTCATTTTGCAGTGTTAGAAGTATGTTATGATCGCAGTTGATATAGTACGATTTTTTAGAGATGTGTGAATATACTACTATTACACATAAAATTATTATCTAAAATAAAATATTTTTAAATGAAACTAAATATTTCTACAAAAAAGCTTAATTTGCGTTCGCTACACATCTAACTTTTCGAATTTCTGGCAATTTTTTTTCGGCATAGTATTTAAAATTTACTATGACAAGCTTATATGAAAGAAAATACCAAACACCCTGTTGAAAAAACTGCATATTTATCCAAGAATTTTTAGTATTTTTGCATTAATTCGTTAACACCAATTTAAAATACTTCTATGATAGAACTAATTTTTAAAACACATTTATTAGATTATCGAAGGGTTGAGTGGCACTCACTTTATGGTATAAATCACACTTTATGGTAAAAATCTGCTACGGAATTAAGATTTTTACTACTATTTATGTTATCAGTTATCTAGTAATCCGATCATTTGTTGAGACAAATTGTATGAATATATTTATGTACATGTGTACATATGTATGTATGAAGAAATCAACATTTCTGGTGCTTCTTGCTCTCTAATTCAAATGGTACCAACTGTTGTTGCTGCTGATGACTTCTGTGCTGACTTCTCACAATTGTTGACAGTTGACTTTTGTTTGCAATTGCTCAGATTTTATGAAGAGTACGAGTACATACATATTCTATATAGTAGTTGCATGTAAAAATCGTGTAGCCAATCATAGGAAGTTAAAACGAAGTATTAATTCTGCTTACATATCTAATATCTAAATAAAAAAAATTACATTTCATATCCTAATGGAGAAATATGTGTTATGGGCTGTGCGATTAATTGATTAATCAAAATTGTGATTAATCATAATTTCGATTACTCAATTAATAAATTAATTATGATTTTTGATTAAACAAAATGGGTGTTTACTCGATTAATCAAGATTTTGATTAATCAAAAAGAAAATTAATTGATTAATCTCCTTTTTGCTTAGTCGGTTTTTGAATAAAAAGATTAATCATATATTAAAAAGGCAAAAATTTAGAAATTTCTTGATACTTCAACCACTTGTTGCATCTTCGGCATTTTTCCCATTCGCAATAGGGCAACACCTCAAAATTTTCTTGATTTTTTTTATTTTTTAATATTTTGTTTGGTTTTTAATTTTTTTTTTTTTTTCAACTATTTCAAGACAAACTTAAACATAAGAAAATGAGTAAATTAATCAATTTTTGATTAAAAATGTTTCAAAATACTAGAGTAACGCTCGTTTTGATTACTCATTATTTTGATTCAACCTGCTCGATTAATCGAATAAAGGCACAGCCCTAGTTAGTAGACGATTTTGAAGTTACTTCACATGTTGGCCGATGGATTTCGTCCCATTATGTTTATGTAGAATAGTAGAGAGGTACATTTAGGCTGGCTGGCATGTTGTTACAGCACTAATACGAGCTAGTACCATCTATCCTTTAGAAGCTGAATCATCTCATAAATTAAATGCAGGGCAGAATGGGACCTAATTCGATTGAACCAAGGTCATGGCGCATGTGAGTCCTGCTAATTCTGTTAAGCGTCTCCCTATCTAAATATTGATCTTTTTCAGTGCACATCTTCCCGTAAGGTCTATGGTCAGTAGTAAGTAACTGTGTAGTTACGTTTGGCTTACCTGAGTAGGTTGAAGTCTCGCCGACTTTGAAACTCATTCTTCTTAATTTTTTCAGTGGATACTAGCAACGCGCTTGAAATTTAAAAACATATCTACTATCGGAGCAATCGATTGTATAGTAACTGATATGTCATCTTGGTCCCACCTTTTTGGTTAGTATATTCATTAAAGGTATGTTATGATAGAACACCATTTATGAATGATTATAAAAAAAACCGTTAATACGATATGTGACGTACTACATTTTCCTGCATGTTAATCCACTGTTGATAGCAACCAGCGTTGACAATGTCGAGACAATATTTACGACAATAACATTTAAGACCAAAAACTCGCAATTGTGACAGCTACAGGAATAATATCGTTGGAAAAAATCTAACTGACATCAACAAAGCCAATAACATATGAATGCATTTATGTGTGTATGTAAAACTTACTATGTGCATGGCTGTCAGGTTGTGGCACACGTATTAGACCGGGCGAAAAAAAAAAGAATTTCATCCAAAGTGGCTAAGAATTTTTAAAACTTAAATTTTTCCAAAAAAAAAACGGAAAAATTTATTTTATCGCCTATTAAAAATGTTTGTTCTTTTTGTTTAAGGTCAAATAACGGTGAGTATATTGGACCGATATTGATACTTCATTTAACAAAATAATACCTCAAACACCAACAACTCTTTAAGAGAACAGCTCATTTCTTTTTAAAATCTAAAATAGCTATAATAGATCAACAAGAATTAATATTAAGTACAGTACCTACCGACATACTAAAAACTATTTTGTCATATGAAAATATAATCAATATAATATTTTTAGCCCAGTCTAATGTGACTATGTATACATATACATACATATGTACATATGTATGTACATACATATATGCACTGTAAACACACTTGTATGCTAAAGCCCAACTAAGAACGCATTGCACAGGATAACCGTTGAAAAGCTACTACGAGTGATTTTACACAGACACGCACACACACATCCAAACAGAAGTAAGTAGTAAATATAAAAAGGACGAACAGTCAGAGATATCATCGATAAATATCGAAATGCATAAATAACGGTAAATGTTCGTAGATATTTATGCATTCAAAGGCACGTCATGGCAGGGCGTGTAATTTTTGAGCTCAACTTGCTAAAGTGCCGCATATGTGTGCCCACTAAACCACACACACACACACACTCATACAGTCGCAGTAAATATCAGCCCATCTGTTTGCCAATGGAAAATATTTAAAGCACAAAGTTCAAAAAGATGGGTGATTTTAGTATGTTGAAAACCTGAAGTTTATATATGGTAAATAAATATTTTTGTTCATGCACGTACGCATGGCTGGGCACCAAAGTTGTGGTTGGGTGAAAGTGTGTGCGTTTTTATTTTGGCTTTCATTCTTTTTTTTTTTTTGTGAATTCTACCTTTAATCTTATAAAGTATTCAAAGTGTTGGGCCGATTTTTTTTCCCTTTTCAAACAGCAAACGATTATCTACACACAACTAAGTTATTTATATGTATACATTTATGTTGACATGTGTGTGGTGGTGTGTATCGCCCACACACGCGAAATGACATTTATTTGATTTTATCTGCATAAAAGTGTTGATTTTGAAAATTTAACATTTTACTGTTCCCTTGTGTGTGATATGACAGCAGCAAAACAAAAAAAAAAAAAGAAAAGAGAAAAATGTGCAGAAAAAATAAATGAAAAACAAGTAAGGAAAGGGCTGTCTTCGGCTGTGCCGAAGGCTTTATACCTTTCATGAATACGCACAATTTTTCTAAGTGTCCGATCCTTACTTACAATTACTTACAAACTCTCCAAAACTGTTAATTTAAAAATACATAGCCAAACCACATTTATCGTAGCAATCGGTAATATGGGAGCTATATGTTATGTAAGTCCGATCTGTATGATTTTCACTACACACATCACATATATAATAAGTACCAAACCTGCAAAATTTTACGTTTCTAGCTTTCTATTTGCAACATTTATAGACCAAAACCCATTTATCGAAACTATAGATTATATGGGAGCTATATGTTTTGTGTGTCCGATCTGGGTGATTTTCACTACACAAGTTACAAATATAATATGTACTAAACCTGCAAAATTTCGCTCTCATAGCTTTTTGATTGCACGAGTTATAGGCCAAAACCCATTTATCGGAACTATCGATTGTATGGGAGCTATGCGTTATGTAAGTCCGATCTGTATGATTTTCACTACATACATCACGTATATAATAAGTACCAAACCTGCAAAATTTTACGTTTCTAGGTTTCTATTTGCAACATTTATAGCCCAAAACCCGTTTATCGGAACAATCGATTGTATGGGAGCTATACCTTGTATCGGTCCGATCTTGCTGGTTCCGACAAATGATTAATCCTATGCAAAATGGCGCCTGCTTGCAAAATTTCATCGAGATATCTCTAAAACTGAGGGACTAGTTTGCGTTCAAACAGACGGACGGACAGACGGACATGGCTAAATCAACTCATCTCGTCGCCCTGATCATTTCGGTATACTTAATGGTGGGTCTATCTCTTCTTCTTCTCACACTTACAAACATCGGACCAAAGTTATAATACCATTTCATGTTCATGAAAGGTATAAAAAAAAACATTGCAAGCACCACATATTGACATAGTTTGATGTTAATGGTGTGTAAATTGTGGGGCATTCTAAAATTTTAATGAATAAAATAAACGTATTTAGTTACGTAAGCACCTGCTGCTTAGTCAGCTTTAATAAGAGTCAAAGCGCTTAGTCTACTTTGAGTTCAAAATTTACATAGATACATATGTGAGAGATCTAAGATTTTAGCAGATCACGTAATATATAATAGATATCTTCCCACTCTAATATAAATTTGTTAAGATGTTTGTTGATAAAAATAAAAAATTAAAAAATTTGGATTTGGTTAGGTGGCCACCCTAACTATAAATTATTATTATTAAATATTTGGGCATATCTAACTAAATTTTTGGAATTTTTAAATATGTGGCAACCCAATAACTGCTCCCTAGTAGCAACAATTAAGTCACTTACTCAACACCCTTGACAAAAAAATCTTCAAAACTCTTGGAAAATATTTGCGCTACATTTGACTTGCAGATTATTGTACTGAAATTGATTTCACTACAAAACTGAGTACTTGTCTACCAAAAAGTTTAAAATTTGCATGGCATTTTTCAAGGTTTGATTAGCTTCCCTGAATTTTGTATAAGCTTTGAAACTTGTTTTGTGTCTCTATTACAGATTTCACTATATTTAAAATTAAAAACCATAAAAATATGTACCTACTATACAATATTGTTGATGGGTTTCTTGGAAAAAGTTGCTTTGAAAATTCGATTTTTTATTAAAAAGGTCAAAAGATTTTCCAATTTACCTTGTTTATTGTAAATATAATTCGTTTCAAATTCTAAGACAAGTAAGTTCTAGGATCATTCTCGCAACAATCGGACTGTTATCATAAGGGACCGGATACAACTTTGGTAACTTTCGGGGAGTGTGTTTTGAATTTATCCAATAAAACCTAATCAATGGGTAACACTTTCGAGTACGAAGTTGAGTCACAGCCCAAGCAGGCGGTCTTATTTTAAATTTTCAATGTATTTGTTAACCTAATTGATAGTACTTATATAAAAAATTAAGGCCTAATCGACAATTAATTTGACAGATAACCGAACAAAATACGTCGATGAAACTCCGGTTAGGGGTTACCGAAAAAAAAAAACGGTCCTAAACATAATTCTGTATTACAAACTAATTCAAAAGTCGAATGCTTTATCCTTTCAAACCGTACACAATTCATCTCCCAAAATACTTTTGTATTGTGCTAATATTTAATTCTGCGTAAACAAAATTTTAAATCTCTATATATTGAAAATTGAATAAAATTGCGTGGGTGATTCGCTTTATGAATTACAAAGTAAAAGGTGCTTGAACTACCAATCGCATGCGGCTAGCGTGGTTTGATGAAAAAAGGTAGTAAAATCCAGCAAGTCGTGCAAATGCCTTGTAAGTTGGTAAATACAAAATCAATTTATTTTATTCCATTTTTTGAACATTCATGCAATGTCACCGTTATCTTGCGCATAATGTGTGCTGTAAGTTTTGTTGAATGTTAAAACCGCTCAAAGTTTCTAACTTATCATGGATTTTTTGTTGTCTTTTCGTAGGCAGATTTCAAGATGTTTCACGTACAAAAACAAATTACTTACTCTTATGGCACACTCCGTTACATCAACGCAATTTTTTTTTATGATTTGAGAAAGTCGGTGTAATGTGAGCAAAGTAAAAAAGAAGAGAAGTCAGCTTAAACATGAGACGATATCTTTTGTTAAGCAGTCTAAAAAGAGTATTTAATTGAAGTACATTTGAAACAAACAATGATAGAGACATAACCTTCTATTAGAAGTTAGCTTCAAGTTTTTTTTTTGTAAACTCGACTCTAAAAGATTACAGCGAGAACGTAAAAAAAATAATTTGTCCTGAAGCATAACATACCTAAATATATGTAAGTACGTAGTAGAATGCTAATGCGAATGTAATGGCAAGTATAAATTTGAGGGTTATGGCCATAGCGAAAACGTATAGAAATCAAAGAAAAAAAATTAATAATATCAGCGCACGTGACTTGATTACAATATTGATGTGGGTGTCCGTCGTTGATGTTGCCAAGCGATTGCACAACATTAAATATCTCAAAGGACAATGTAAACAATAACCAAAACATTACAATATGTTGTCAACATAAGCGGGTATAGGGTTAAGCGAGAATGATAAGAGCCAAGTAAGATTGTAATACGAGTCCATACTTTCAGTTAGGTAAAGTGTCACAGCTTTTGACAGTTTTTGTTATCATAGCCGCAAACTTAGTATTCCACATAAGCGGGCCAGTATGTAGATAGATTGTATTTGCGTATGCATTAAGGCTGCCAGCGGACGATGATTCAACCAATTTTTTTCCTTATGTTTTGAACTACGAATATATACATAACTACTTGATCTGTTCATGCCTCTAAAACAAATTGCGAAGGAAATCATAACAATAAATTTTAATGATTGACAAGAGACTTGAAACTTTGGGCTTCGATATGCCTCTCTTTCGCAAAATACCTTTACAAGTCCCTTTTTGCTTTCCTAGCCTAACTGCAGCTAAAACTATGTGAGTGACCCCTGGAACTATTATTTGCCTACAACCCTCCGATATATGTATTAAACCTCTGGCTTTGTTGGTTGAAAAGATTATTCAGAATTGCTGGGGGTTAACTTGCTTCCTATATGTTTGCCACCTTCTTAGCTTAAAAGGAGGTTATAATGTTGGTGGTCAAATGGGGAAGAGGTCATGTTTTGGCAGAGAAATAAGGGCTTTGCTTGTAAATGTAGTATAAGTTAGATCCTCAAATTAACCTGGGAGAGCTGATAAGCAGTCAAGGATTGTGATGATGCGGGATATGCTTTTCCAATAGAAAATAAAAAGGCGGGTTTTCCAAGTATCCAATATAATAATTTCCTTTAATTTCTAAATTGGGTTATTGTACAAGCAAAGGTTGTCTAGCGAGCAGCAAAATGAGATTGACCGAGCCAAAAGGCATGTAACAGCAACGAGTAGTGTAAGACGAACTGTCACTTTAAGCGAGTGATTGATAGTTTTCATTCAAGCTACGTTAACCCCTGTGCTAACTCATCATACCGCCGCCCTTGAACTATCTATGACTATGCGATACGTTCAAACATAATCTTAGATTAATACATTAGATTCAAGTAGCTTAAGAATAGTTGACAAATTGATTTACATAGCGAAAATTACATTTTGATATTTCGAATATGCTTACATACATCAAGTTAACCGAAATATTTTAATTATTTCTGAAATTATATACATATGTATATGTATATATTGTAATTTATGTTACATTTTTAGTTTCATATTCATAAATTAAACAAATGAGATCTTAAGTTATGATTCATTTTTATTGGCTGTACTGGCAGCGTAGTCGTGCGGATGCTACTTCTTTGCTTCTTGCTTAAAGAAAGTAAAAAGAAGGAAATAAAAAATTAGTTTAATGCGAAATACATATGTATGTATTAATTTCGAATAAGCGTTAAAGAATTGTACTTTATATAATATATTGGCGCAACGAATGTTAACTTGTTGCAACAGGATCGTCGCAAAATAGATCGCCTTTGGTAGGTAGTAAGCATAGCTTAGCGATAGGCCGTACCATCTCGCCATTCGCTGTCTTCAGAGTCACTACTCTTACGTGGCCGTCAGCACCCGGATGACATTGCGTCACTCGACCAAGCATCCACTTACTAGGCGGTGTGGACTCGTTGGCTATAGTAACCATGTCTCCTAGTTGTATGTTTGGTGAAGAACGAAACCATTTTGTACGTCGTTGCAAAGTGGTAAGGTACTCGTCGTGCCAGCGTCGCCAAAAGTGCTGTCTCATTGCAGAGATTAACTGCCATCGCTGGTGTATACTTCCAGAAAACCCTTGACCCTCAGGCTCTGGAAGTGATTTTAGTGGTTCACCTACAATGAAGTGTCCTGGCGTTAGGACTTCCAAGTCGCTAGGATGCGTGGAATTTTCACAAAGCGGGCGAGAATTTACGCATGCCTCGACTTCCGTTAAAAGCGTACTGAACTCTTCATAAGATAATAACGTTTCACCCAAAACGCGTTTTAGGTGATATTTTATCCTCTTGATACCTATCTCCCAGTAACCACCCATATGCGGAGCGCTAGGGGGATTGAAGCGCCATTCAATGGCTGAATTCGCGAAAAATTGTTGTAGCTTGTCGTCTTTCAGGCATCTCTCGTATTGGCTACGCAACTCTCTTTCAGCACCGACAAAATTCGTGCCGTTATCAGAAACCAAGACTTTACAAAGCCCTCTGCGGTTGATGAATCTCTTTAGTGCGCTGAGAAAAGACGAACTGGAGAGATCCCCGACGAGTTCTAGGTGCATCGCCCCAGTCGCCATACAAATAAAGGAAGAGATATACCCTTTGGTGGATTTTGCCCCCCGCCCATGCGTAAACTTGAGCATATACGGGCCTGCGAAATCTACGGCGGTGTGCGTGAAACAACGAACGTAAGTCGTGCGTACCGACGGAAGGTCACCCATCGACTGCGTAGAGAGATTTCGGTTTAGGCGAGTGCATTTCACGCACTTGTGATAAATATGGCGTATTAAGTTTCGAGCACCGATAACCCAGTAGCGTCGTTGTAAAACTGACTGCATTATCCGGGGCCCGGCATGTACCGTGAAGTGATGAATATCTGCGATGATTAGTTTGGCTAAAGGTGAACCTTTAGGTAAAATGCAAGGGTGTTTTGCATCGTACGCAACGTTTGCCGATTTTAGCCGACCTCCTACCCGAAGAACACCCCGTTGATCCAGAAATGGCTGCAGACGCAACAGGCTACTTCTATATGGAATAGGTTGGTTTTTTCCGCATAGAGCGACTTCGTTAGAAAAATAAACTTGTTGAGTGTGTTTGATTAGTCGATGTTCTGCTTCTGACACTTCGTGGCAAGTCAGAGGTCCACTCAGTTTCATGGCGCGAAGTTTGGTTGAACGTGAATTGCTAATGAACCTCAGAACATAAGCAATAATTCTGCGGAGTTTCGAAAAAGACGAATATTTTGTAAGTATCGTCCATTGAATTTTAGCATTTAAAACGTGAGCGTGCACCTTCTTGCGTAATCCTATGTCGGTCGTATGCATCTGCGTAATATTTTGGTTTTGAAATGGTTCTGATCCTTTCAGAAAGTCTGGACCAGACCACCAAAGTTCATGACCCAAGAGATCGATCGGCGAAACTCCTCTCGAAGCGCAATCAGCGGGATTTCGTTCCGACCGCACGTGATTCCAACAATCCGATGGAAGAGTTTCCTGAATCTCTGCGACCCGATTTGCCACAAACGTTTCCCATCGACTGGGATGAGATTGCAACCATGCTAGAGTTATCGTAGAATCTGTCCACGCGAAAACTGGATATGTTGTCTTGTTCCAACTGCTTAAGACACCCTTTACTAGTTTTGATGCGAGATGAGCTCCACACAATTCTAGTCGCGGTAGTGTGGTTGTTTTAATAGGCGCTACCTTAGTCCGTGAGGATATCAGCGCAACAGTGACTCGTCCATCATTGTACACGGTTCGTGCATACATTACGGCAGCATATGCTCGCTCAGACGCGTCGGAAAAAACATGCAGTTCGGTGAAAGATTCGTTTACTCCGGAGCCGAGCCAGCGATCAACTCTCACGTTGGCTAGGGTTGTTAATTGCGAGCGGTGTTCGGTCCAAGATCTTGCGATGTCGTTTGGTACCAGGTCGTCCCAACCAACTTCAGCGCGCCATATATCTTGGAACCACATCTTCGACTTTACTGTTACAGGAGCGAGTAGCCCGAGAGGGTCGAATAAAGTGCTGGCTTCAGCCAGGAACGCTCTCTTCGTTAGAACGACGGACGGTTTTCCCAATTTTACTGCAAACGTGATGTAGTCTTCCTCGGTATTCCAGACTATTCCTAATGCATTGACATTGTCGTCGTCGACGACGTAGTGCGAAATTGTCTTGGACGTGCTTGATATGCTCTCTCTGAGCGCCGCGCAGTTCGTTGCCCATTTTCGCAACTCGAACCCACCCTCTTGCAAAATTAAAGATACATTATTGTGTATGACCATTAATTCTTCATAGCAGGACGCACCCGTCAAAAGATCATCCATGTAGAAATCTTGGGTGATTGCGGAAATAGCTGCTTTGCATGGATTTGATGAATCTTTAGCTGTTTGCTGTAACGATCTGACAGCTAAGTGGGATGCAGCCGCAACTCCATACGTTACACGCAGCATTCTATAATCTTTTATAGGCGATTTTGTATCAGAGCGCCAAACAATGCTCTGGAGGTCTACGTGCTTGTCATTGACGCACACTTGGCGGTACATTTTGGCTATATCAGCGGTGATGGCATAGCGGTGTGTTCTAAACCGCATTAATATAGAAACTAAATCTTGCTGAAGTTGTGGTCCGACGTACAATGCATCATTCAGCGAATTACCTGACGAAGTCTTAGCAGACGCGTTGAAAACAACCCGCAACTTAGTAGTAAGGCTCGATTCCTTGAGGACAGGGTGATGCGGCATGTAGTATGCATCGTTCTTTGGTTCGGACACAACTTCCATGTGATTCATTTCAAGCAACTCGTTCATGAATTCGTTATAACGCAAACGTAAAGATTCATCCCTAGAAAACCTACGCTCGATTCGTAAAAGATTGCGGACGGCGAATTCTCGCGATTCGCCCAACTTAACGTGCGGTTTTAGCGGCAGTTGAACTACAAAACGCCCTTGAGGCGTGCGGCGATGCGTGGTATCAAAATGTTCTTCACAAATGAGTTCTTCATGCGTATAATGTGATTTACGTGGCGATTCTTCCAGCTCCCATAATCTAGTGAGCGCTCTTTCCAGTTGCACGTCACAGTGCAGCGACTGTAGATTTGGCGAGCGTTGAGTTGCACTAGCGACACTACCAAACAAAGTCCATCCAAAGACTGTTTTCTGCGCCATCGGTGTGCCGGGTAGACCCTTGCGGAGCTCCTCGCAGATTAGCTCATCCATGCAGTCCATACCGATCAATACGTCTATGCGACCAGGCTTCATATAATGCGGGTCAGCTAAAAGGAGACCCTGTAGGTGGGACCAGTTACTAATGCCAATTGGATGAGTTGGTAGGTCAGCTGTAATTTTTGGCAAGATTAACGCGCTAACCGAATAACGTTCGTTAGCGTAATGCGATGAAAGTGATAAAGACGTTTCACCTTTGCAGCGACCTCCTTGCGCTGAGCCTATACCAGATACGGTTACGTTCGACGATAATCGTGGCAAACCTAAGCGCTGGACGCATGCCTCTGTTACAAAGGATGCGTGCGATCCAGTATCAAATAAAATACGAGCGGTTTGCCAACGATCTGTACGGTCTAGAACTCTCACTAGCGCGGTAGCCAACAGGACCGTTTTAAGCGGAGTAGGTAGCGGGTAAGTGCTTACACAGGATGATACGCAAGCTGCAGCATTATTCTTAGCGGTTTCTGACGGTTCGAGTACAGGGGTGTTGACGATAGCAGGGTTTGCGGTTGTGCAGTTAGCTTCAAGTGAAGCTGAAGTATTATGAAGTAGAGTGTGGTGGCGCTGATGGCATACGCGACAGGTTGATGAGCTGTTGCAACGATCTTTGTAATGCCCCGTACTTAAACAATTGATGCATACCTTGGAATCTTTAATAAACCTCGACTTGGCTGCTGAGTCCAAATTGCGAAACGTTTCGCACGAGTAGATTTTATGGGATGCGTTGCAGTACGTACAACGCGCATGATGAGGCTCTGAAAGCGTATGAAACGATTTGGCTGCTTTGCCGACGGGTTTTGGCTTGACTGCCAACGATTGCGTTGCGGGTGTGGTGAGCATGGATAGCGAACGACATCTTACTTCTAAAAATGTAGTGAGTTGTTCAAAGGTTGGAGGCTCATCACTGACGAGCGACAACTCCCATTGTTTGCGCGTTTCAAAGGCGAGTTTGTTGACAACCTCGAAAACTAGCCAATCATCCCAAAAATCTACTGTGCGCCCTAATGCCTTAAGCCCTCGTATGTGCTGCTGAAATGCGTTGAGAATGTTTTTAATCGCGTCAGCCGTGTCGTTTGTAGCTTTAGGTATTAAAGATATCGCCCTTAAATGTGCGTCGACCATGACTCGCATAACTTTGTAACGCGACTGAAGAAGCTCCCATGCTTCGGAATAATTGGCATCGCTTATTTTAAACCCGCTTACTATGCTAAGAGCATCCCCCTTTAAACAGGTGCGCAGATAATGTAGCTTTTGAGCGCCCGACAAGGAAATATTGCTATCAACTAACGTATTGAATGCATCATAGAAAGCTACCCATTCAGTGGAATCACCCGAGAATGTTGGGAGATCCATTTTTGGTAAACGAATTGATGCTGATACACTGGTCGATGCATTTGTGGATGTGGTTTGATGCGGTGAATTAACTTTACATTTTTGAGCTCGCTTGAAGTTTGCCAAAGCTGTGGCGTAGTAGGTCTCTGCCTGTATGCGTACTTCTTCTACTACTGCGGTGTTTTCGACACCACAAGACTTTTCTACTTCATCTT
Organism: Sphenella marginata; assembly: GCA_951509765.1. Lineage (NCBI taxonomy): Eukaryota > Metazoa > Arthropoda > Insecta > Diptera > Tephritidae > Sphenella > Sphenella marginata. The sequence goes on along the minus strand of OX608079.1, from coordinate 95,209,317 downwards.
GTGCTAAGTTGAAACGTACCCATTGCTCGTTGAGAATTGCCATATAACTCTCAACGCCATCCACGTCTAACAGAAATGCATCGTCTTTGCTTTTTATCATATATCTTTTGATTGCGTTAAGGGCAGAGTCACGGGGCTTTACGTGTGCAGACATATTGTAGATTTATTTTTTTTTGAGGTTAGAAAAGGGCGTAATAAATGTATAATTGGATATATTTGTGATTATGTATGGAAAAAAAATACAGCGTAAAATTGCAACTGCAAATTTTATTCGATTATTATTAAATATAATTCGTGGAATTAATAAAAAGTTTAGCAACTATGTTTTTTAATACATACGTATGCGGCGATCATGCGATTTTGCGGTTTTGTTGGTTATTGCTACGAATATGTACTTGCGGCTATATATGTATGAGATGCGGTGTACTCTGTATGAAATGCGGTTTTGATAAATTGCGGCGTATTGCGGTTTCAGGCTATGCGGCTCGTAAGGACCAAGAATATGATGATGCGGGATATGCTTTTCCAATAGAAAATAAAAAGGCGGGTTTTCCAAGTATCCAATATAATAATTTCCTTTAATTTCTAAATTGGGTTATTGTACAAGCAAAGGTTGTCTAGCGAGCAGCAAAATGAGATTGACCGAGCCAAAAGGCATGTAACAGCAACGAGTAGTGTAAGACGAACTGTCACTTTAAGCGAGTGATTGATAGTTTTCATTCAAGCTACGTTAACCCCTGTGCTAACTCATCAGATTGAAAATTATCCATCCTTTGTTAAATCTCGGCTTATTGTCTAAGAGGGCTTGGCGGCTCAATTTTAGTTACCTGAACTACATATGTCAACGTCTGCAAAAATCTCATACATGCACACATACATAGTTCAACAACCCATAACAGCTATTAAGGGCTAACTTTTTTACCAATTTTTAGTGTGCAGCTTTCAACTTTTCATACAAATTGGTAAGACCTCCACATAACGGCGGCTCGTTATTAAATCTTCTTCAGCACTCGCTGCCTCCCGTCTCAACAGTCCACTCCTGTTCCATTTTTTTCCACTACCGATTACTTTCGGTCTTAAAATATTAGTCTGTTGGCTATATTTATTATTATAATATGTTTCTTAGCGTCTGAACGGAATGCTCCGCTGATATGCTTACAAAGCACGTTTCATTGACTAGTGGTCGTGGGTTGAATTGGTGCCCTAATAGAGAAGATTTGAGTGTTGAAATAACTGTTGTTGTAAAGCAGCTGACTCTATAAGGGCATCACAATTTAGATTGATTACTTGAATGTCAAGGGCAAGGAAGATATTTTCTGCCTCACATTTTAATATCTTTCAATGTGGGATCGCTCAGATAAAGTTGAAAGTTACATTCTCTGTGTGTGCAACATAAATAGTTTTATTGATTCTTTATCGATACAACTGACAAGATTCTCCCTTAGATTAATTTTTTATCAATAAAACAAGACCACAAAAAAAAAAAATTGAAAACCTCAACACAAATCATGCTTCATCTACATACGTATGTGTGTATTTGTATATTTATCTATGGCATTTTCTCCATTTGGTCCCGGCGAAAAATGTGATTAGTCTAGGATCAATACGAGACGAATCGTAGAGGAGGAGGCGACTAGTACCTGTATGGGCTGAACTTCCCCACATTTGTTTGAGCATGTCCTAGGGAGAGATCAATTTTACCCGTTCATACCCGAATGGGTAATGGAAGGAACTAATCCACTTTCCACCCAAATGGATTTTTTAACTCCTATAAGTATGCTACAAAAACTAAAATTTACTTACACGCCTAGAAGCATACTACACAAATTGAATTACAGCTAAGTGTAAACTAAATGGATCGATCTCGGATCGCTCTCTTTAGCGATTAGTCACATGATTTTTTGCAGGGGTCTTTATAAAAAGGACATAGTATTTATGTATCCTTGAGCATTTGAGCTGGCTTTAAGTACACACACACATACATATGTATGTGTATACATACGAAAGTAATTACAATACATATTTCTTGTGTCCTTATTCTTTATCTTATTTTGCAAGTTTTCATATCTTTTCACTTATATTTGCAATGCATTTGGACATTTTATACATTTTCATTGTGTTAATGTGACAATCTGACAAATGAATATTTTCCTCAGCAAGTTTTTTTTCTATTCTCGCTTAATGTATGCGAAAATATTTTCTCTGTTAGTAGCATTTGCAGCGCAAAAATATTGCTCTTGTTGCATTGATTCGATCTACAGTTCAACGGAAAAATTTTCTTTCTATATGTACTTCTCTCGCAAATTATTGTAGCTATGTATGTACATATGTATTTTGTAAAGAAAATACATAAACATATATACACATACATATAAACATTTGCATAGTGCATTACATATAAATAACCCAGCCAGTAGTTTTAAGAGAATTAGCCAATCCAACAGAATATGCGAGCAGTGAAAGCCAATTTCGGTAACTCTCGGCACCAGCACTACGGAAAGATGCTGCTACAGCACCACTTTGAGTTCCAGTGCAAAGAGATGATCATGTGAACCCGATACGATTTTCGCCAGAAAATAAAATATAAGCAAAAAGGCGAGTGAGCTTAAGCTACTAGTTTTAATAAAAAGCTTTCGAAAAATCGCAAATAAATGGGAGCAGTGTATGGTCGAGCTAAGTATATCAGAGCTGGCATTAGTCACATGCTCCTTTGCGACTACGGGATCTTAGACTAATTCCATTTAAAAAATGAAGGGTTAGCAGAAATTAAGTTTTTAAAAATGCTTTCGAATGATTTTTTTCTGATTGGGCTTAGTAATTTGAACACCTTGGCCATCTCAGATTTATCTAAAACAAAGAACCAACTGCAGTTAGGTTATATTATAAATTTCAAATGCTCTTCTATGATTATTAAAGGACTTAAAACTTATTTTATTTGATCGCTATCTTAAAACAACAAATTTTGTGTTCGTTATGTGTATGAAATGGACTATACATCCTCGTATATAATAATATAGCACCCATTTTGTATATGAGTTCACAGTAAAAAGTGGCAATTGGCTGCATCATTGCTTAGATGCTCAGTTCAGCTGGTGTTGCTTGGAAGACGTCTTTTTGTGTTGCTCGCTGCTGGTGTTGACGCCAATGCTGTTGTGGCAATGTTGTTCATACTGGCGGCAATATCATTGATGCTAATGTTTGCTATTGCAATTGTTGTTGTTGCTCTTTTCTTTGGCTTGACAGCTTGTATAAATGATGTTGCAAATTTGTTGCTTCTACTTACTTTTTTATGCTATATCATATTGTAGACGCATTTTTCAGGAGATCCTTTAACTCGCAGCATGAAATGGCACATTTTGCAACAAACTCTTTTCTATGTACTCTTCCTCTTCCTCTACTTATTCAAATTTATATGTATATATGCACATACTTCTGTATGTGTGTATGTATCATACTTTCGTTTAAGATGCTCAAGGACACCGAGTGACTTGCTAATTGCAAATATTTCTCTATGGATAAATTATTTTAAAGTGGTTTTTTCGTTTTTAAATTACCTGTAAATTTAAAAAAACTGGAGCCACTTAGAATAACTAAGCAAAGCCAAGTCTGTTTTTCTACCACTCGAAGAAAATGACCCAGCTAAATTAGTATTTTTCTTCGCTGCACTAAGTTCGTAGCTGCTTAAGTCCATATAATTTATACATGCCCTCCAAGCACTCGAAAATATTTCTTAAACTTCTGAAAGCTACCTATTAAGAAATTATAAAAAAGATTCCATTTTAGTTTTTAGATACGTATGTATGTATGTATGTATGTCGACCCAGGCAAAGAGGTATATACATTTAAGTTTTCGAGTCGAAATTCGTCATAGTTCAGGAGATATTACGTTTTGAGTTTTATCATGAGGATTAAAAATAAAAATCAAGCTATAATTATTATTTCTGAGTAAAAAAAATAAAAATCACAAGATAATTATTATGCGTGAGCGAAAATTATTAATAATTATGTTTGAGGAAAATTTATAAAAATCATGGATAATGATTACGGCTGAGGAAAATAATAAAAATCAAGAGATAATTATTACGATTGAGTAAAATCAATTAAAATCACATATAATAATTATCCGCGATCAAAAATATTTAAATCGAGATATAATTATTATTGATGATTTAAATAATTAAAATCAAAGTTTAATAATTACTGCCAATCGAAAAACTAAAACTCTATGATAATAATTATTCCTCAATCAAAAAAATATGGATCAAACAATAATAATTAAATGCTGATTTTTATTATTTAACTCATAATGATTACCGTCCCTGGTTTAAATTTATTCTTTTCAAATACTCACCTAGAGATTGAATTGTATTACAATTTTCACATTTACACCAATAAATTGTTAAAGTGCAGCAGGAAAGCCGGCACAAATCTGTAGGAAATAAAATTGTTTAATATAAAAACCGCAAAACAAAATCATACTAAACATATCCATATGTTTGTGGGTGTGTGTGTATGTGTTCTGATACGACAAATTGCATTTTGCCTAGGTCTGGTTTTTGTCTATTTTACACACTAGGTACTCGAGTGTAACTTTTTCCGTTCTTGCCTACCTTTGTATCTCCATATGTGTGTGTGTGTATGTAGTCGGTTGTCTCACATTGCATTTTCCAATTTGACTATTGTATAAAATGTCAACAACATTCACCATACTTACGTTTCTTCTATATGATACACGTGTCCACACATGCACACACACACATACAGATGTATGTTAGTTTTCAGATTGTTTTTTTTTTTTTTTTGTCAACATCTTACACTTTGACTGCATGAAAAATGATTTTCGAGTACAAACTACAGCAGGTAGTATGAAGTAGACTCCAAAGAACTGGCTCTATTGCACTCCCATTATTTCCATTTGTTTTAGCTGTCTGTTTTGTTGTTTTTACTTTCATTGTATGCTTATTGTTTATTTGACTATTTATTGCTAATGTTAGTATTGTACTTTCCATTTAAACTCCATCAACAACTTTTCAGTTTGAATTCTCGGTTCACTTGATGACTGAGTTTAGCACTGATACATGAAACACAAACAAAAAAAATCAAAAAAAAAAAAAACAAATAAAAGACAAACAAAAGAAAAATACAAAAGTTGAACAGATTTTTGTTACCAAAAAAGGATGTGCTGAGTTCAATGTAGACAAAAATCAGTTGAAGAAAAATCGTATAAGGCAAGAGTGGATAATAGAAAATGCCAAATGTCACCGGATTTTAGAATAAATGAAATGCAACATTTGTACTGGCATTTGCAAATTTTTTAGTTCGTTGAATACAGAGATTAGAAAATTGTTGTAAATAACTGAATTTACTGGCACCTCAGGCACTGCTTTAAATGCTTCTCAGTATTGAAATGTTTTTGAAAAGTAGCAAATGTTAAGAAATAAGACTTTACCAAATGTCACTCACTCTGCTTGGCAAAACAAAAGTCAGATGGAAATTATGTAATAATCTCAACTCTAATTGAGCGATTTAGAGTTGGTACAAATAATCTCGAGATATCTAAGAAATAGGCGCCGAAGCTATCAGTTGAAGGACCGCTGTCATATTTCGAGCTTGTGAGAAGAGAAGTTTCTTCATTCCACTCTGGCAAGAGCCCATGACAAGTCTACAGCCAATAAGTGGTGGGGCGTTTTCTGATTGAGACCGCTATGAACGTTAGTGACGGTAATAGTTGGTCCGTCTTAAGTTAACTTTGTACGGGGCGAACTTGAGCTCCTTTATTAGTGAGGTCTTCACTTAAAATATAGGTTTTGGGATTCCTACCCAAACTTTACTTTCGAAGATGAGAACTAGAACATAGAAATCTGATGTATATTTTGAGCAGACTTGTTAAATCTCGATTAAAATTAAAAATCAATTATATTAAACTGCTCTTTTAATTTAATTCAATAATTATGATAATCGTACATTTTTACAATAATTAGGATCATTAATTTGATTAATCCTAGGAACACAAAATTTAATCCTAATTCGATTAAAACAAAAAATGTAATTTAATTATCAATTATTAAGATTAATAATCATTATTTAACAGGTCTGTGCGATTAACTTTGGAATGCTTTTGGGCTGGCTTTGCATGACGTGTGGTCGCTTTGGTGGTTGGATCAGTAAAACACAATTTTTACTATTTACCTTAAGAGATTTTCATAGGAATCCCTTTTATAATTTACCACCGTATACGAGTGGCATAAAACTAATTAATCTTCACACCCTTTCTAGTCGAAGAGAAATGCTTGGAATTGGTTTTATGATTAAATTACTAAATGATTAAATCTCAAGCCCGTTTCTTCTGAGTTAAATGAACTTCAATATACCGTCTCGTCCATCAAGGCACTAACTTAACTAATTTTATTAAATGTGTAATCCATCTTATATTGCGGTTTTCTCTGTAGCTGAGCAGTTTTAGATCTTTACGATTAACAAACCAAAGCCTTTCAACGACTCGGCACGAAAGAACAATCCGTACGTTATGTGGATGCGCCCTACGCGCCGGGATATGTTGGATAATCCGATGGGCATTATTATTAATTATCTTTAAAAAGTGGCAAAGAGCTCTTAGAATTGAAAGTGGTCGAATTCTAAATTATTTATAACATACATATCTAGTACTTAGGATAGCTTTTGATTATTGCTCATAGAAATAACGTTTGAGGTAACTAACTGCAACCCAAGTACATCAACTTTAACTCACAACAGCTTTAAAAAGCTTTGTCCTATGTACTACAAAGTTAAACTCATAGCTATGAGAATGCAGACATATTTGTGTGTTTAAGAAATTGCAGATTCTTCTGACAATTACTTGTTTAATTATAATGATAATCGTTCAGCCAAGTCCACAAATATGTATTTGTATAACCGCATACACAAATACCACAAATTAATTCCCAGATCGCTGCTCAGCTCTATGCCATTGTGTCAGTAGCGAGCCTGGAATATCTAACTACCTCAACAACTAGCTGTCCTCCAGTTAAAGAAACTAACTCAAATCCACTTCGCTGAACTAGTCTTCACACTATACTTTACACATACTTTGGTGTTAACTTAAATTTAATAACTAATCATGAGCACTCCCCGTGGGTTAGGTTCTTTTAAGTCAGTAGAAGTCAAGTAGAGTTCCAACAGTCAAGTAAAGATTCTGTTCTGCGCGGGCGGGAAATCAATATCCAAGTATCAACCGTTGGGGGGTTAAGTGCAACTGACTGAAGGGTAAGCAAAGTTGAGGAATCAAAGCACCGAGTTGGCAAGTCTTTCCAAAACTGTTACTTTCCAGTGCACCAGCCCAGCCATTTTCCAACTACTGAGTTGCCTTTAAATCAGGAAAAGATAGTTGCCAACTAGTTGTTATACTTTATGACTAATTTAGTGTGTCACTGCCGGGTATGCGTACTCATAGTAAGAAGTAAACTGACAGCTGTGAAGACAAGAGGACACGACCAACTGGCTGATTGCTAGCGAAGCTGTTGTCAACTTTGTGTTGTTATTGTGTGTACTTGTATTAGTTGCCCCTTATTACCACTGCGGAAGTCCTTAATGAAGTGTACTGCGTAAGCATAAAATTATGAGTCTTGCGGTTGGGTCTCTTGGACATATTCTGTACCATCTTTGCCAACATACTCGTAGATAATGTGGCGCTAAGGGAAGCTGTTGACCAAGCATTTGACCAATCAGTGGTTTAGTTGGTTAGGTTGTTGATTTGGTCGCACTGTTGGTTATTCAAAAGGAACTAAGTGAAAGGCTGACCGGATTTCCTAATGCCTAACTATGCTTGAAATTTAAGTACAAGTCTTTTGTTTTTGCTTTTATTTTTGTGTTCTATTGCATTACAAGTACGAGTACATTAGGGTGGTATGTGATTGCAAGTTGGTTATTGTTTAGTGGGGAATTCGAATGCTTTTGGTTGAGCACCTACCCTAGCTTAGGTATAATGTTAAGGTATGCCTTTTGAGCTTTACGGCAAACCAGGAAGACATCATTGACTCGTTCATCTTATAAAGAACTTGGCTTTGAAGAAGAAGTGTCAAAAGCGTTTATCTAGAATATTGGACTTATAAATTTCCTTATGTTTGAGCATAAAATGTGTTTACGCGATTTAGGTAGCCACACGTCCCAATTCCAAAACTATAATAAAACCCCTTACCCTGAATTGTACATATATAATTACCGTCATTGAATTACGTCATTATATCATTTTTACAGTTTATACTATATCTCCTTTGAGTGAATTATACTATATCTCATTCTGAATTATATGTTATGATTCACCTCAAGATATAAACACACCCTAAGCTTAAGTATGAAATATGGAATCATTTGGGACGTGTGGCAACCCTGCGTAAATCACCCCACACCAATTCGCCGCATGAAAAAACAGCTGATGTGGGGGCGGCCATCATTATTTATTATTACAAATTTTCTAGCCTTTGTATATACACCGACGTTTCGCGAAAATTGTGAATTTTCTCATAAATCTATTATATAGATATATCTATTCGTATTATTAAAGCCCCAAATAAGGTTGTTAAGGAAGTTTGCAGAAATTAGAAGTGTTTTGTGTTTCTATTTGACTTTTGAGCGCTGCAAAATTTAGTGAATATTAACTACATTAGTACGCATGCCTAATTTCGACAAAAGAGAATAGTGAACTTGGTTCTAGTGTTTATTTTGCAATCAGTCTGGAATTGCAACCAAAACTTAGCATAAATTGCGCATGCACTTATAACTAAATCAACTCGGCAGGCAACAAGTGAAAATATTCAAGGAATCACAACATCACGTCATTTAAGGAAACATAACAACTATCAACAAGCCCAGCATTCGCAAACTTATAGCCAAGTTAGCGCAGTGAGTATTCACCCAAATTTATACAAAATGGATTGGACAAAATTGGTAGAAGTCCATTTTTTGCTTACTTCAGGCCTAATTCTTAGTAATTGGCAATTTTGTAACTGCAGGTCAACGAAAATCGTAACCAGGTCATGTCAACGCGATGAAAACCTTTGGCTCGTTTGGTATAAATAACCTGTGAAAAACCGGTTGCTTAGACTGAAAGTGTTAGGGTCTGGTAATTTTTTTCGATGATCTAAATAGCGCATCCGATTTCGGCTTTGAGAAATAAAAAGTTTTGAAAGCAAAAATAATGATAGAAGCTTAGGGTGCGTTTTAAAAAAATTAAATGATATAGAATCGGTACTTTGGTTTGAACTGTTTTCGGTTTGGTTGCTTCTTTTAATCAAGCTCAATAGGGTAACTGCACTAGTATCCGGACACTTAGCGTTTTTCTCATCTTTGACTTACACTCAATTTCTCACTATATACGCTGCCGCGAAAAGTTAAATCTATATATCGACAGCCACACTGCAAAACCCTGTATGTCCAAAACTAAAAAGTTTTCAGGAGAGGGAAAAAACTGTGATAATTATAACGTATGTATATGAGCGACGGTTATTTCATTTCACCACTGGAAAGAAACGGGAAGTTGTAACCCGATTTTGACTGAATTTTAATGTGGGAAATATCACGATCTATGGGAAAGGCTCAGAACCTTATTTTTGGAAAAATAGTGACTTACGGGGTTTTGCAGTGTGGCTGTCGATATATAAAATAGGATGTATGTACGTATGTATGTATGTATTTATGTTATAGACTCCGGAACTACAGAGCCGATTTTGTTCATATTTACAGGATAGCTCAGTAGGAGTCCGGAGAGTGTTTATGTGAAGTTTTATTCCGGGAAGGGGACCAGGGACCGAAATATTCCAAACTTTTTTATTTATACTACGATTTTCTTCAAATTTGGTACAAAGGTAGACTCTTACTTTTGTTAAAATTTGAGGTTAACTTTTTTCGGGGAAGTGGACCAGGGACCGAAATATTCCAAACGTTTTTATTTATCGTGCGATTTTCTCCCTAAATTTGGGCAGAACAACGTCTGCCGGGTCCTTCTAGTTGCTTATAAAAATATAGACATTTCTAAATAAAATGACGAATGTATAATTTAAATTTATAACGTTCTTAGTATTATTAAATTAAAAACCCAAAAAAGTTCGATTTGTTCTAGTTTCCGGACAGTCAAATTAAGTTTCCGGACACTTTTGTTTTAGTATCCGGACACCCGAGATTTGTATGTACACTGTATTTTTGAAACATAAATATCCTTTTGCAATCCATATAAAATATAATAAACTCTCATTTAGTAGAATTAAGATGGTAATTCATAGTTTTCGGCTACTTTCCAGTGGTCAGACAGTCCGGATACTGAAAATCATAGCAAATTTTGGGTTTTAGTATCCGGACAGTAATAATTTGTGCCGAAAATTAAAACAAATATATTTTTTTATTTATAATATGAAAGTTTATCATATTTCAAACAGATATTACTAACTTTTTTGTAATATGTTAATAAATACTTGTTCTGCACTTATTTTCCTAAACAGTTCCCACTATTTTTTTTTACAAAAACCTGTAATTTTGCCGGATGCTCAAACTTCTGTCTCTTAAATTACGTGTAACTTTTAAACTATACTTCTGACTCAACCCAAATTTTCCAAGGACACTCAGAAAACATGTATATTTCCATTAGTGTTGCTATTTGAGAATATTTTTTGGGGATTTGCCTATTAATCCCAAAACATTGACATAGTGTCCGGCCACTAGCGCTGTCCGGATACTGGTGCAGTTACCCTATACCGGTTTCTGTGATTGTAACAGTTTTTTAATGTTGAGTGATATGAACCACCCTAATTTATATATATTTAGGTATACATATTTTACAGTAGAATACTTTTTTAATTTTTGTCGTTCTTATTGACCTGATTACTGTATTATAATTTCAGCGCTAAACTAATTTAACGGTAGAGATACTAAATTTGATAAAAAATACCTACACATACACATACATACACACACGTACAAGCGCGCATAGAATTGACAACAAAGCCAAATAAAATTTATTTTTACGAAGGAAATTAATGCTAGTAAATTTGTCAACACATAGTTTTTGGTTTTTTGTTTATTTTTTGATCATAAATTTTTCCACCTTCGAGCGTTTTTTGTTGGAGATGTTATTTTTTTCGGTATTTAGTAGTTAGCTTGCTATTAGCAACAACAATACTCGTACTTACAAATAAAAAGCAATACACGCTAATAAATAGCTTGATTTCATAAGCATCGCCCACTTTAATGTGAATGACCGGAATCAAAATGAATGATAATAAATCGTTATGGCGCCGCCTGGCATCGTAAATTTTACATGTGATGACATTTTTCCGGTGAATTTTTTAAGCAGCTCTTTTTTTTCCTCAAACTAAAGTTTTTTTGTTTTTTTTTTTGTGTTTGAATTTTGCGGCCCACCATTTGCGGTTAAATTTGCGGATTTTCATTGAAATGTACACATGCAAAAAGGTGTTACAACGCTTTGTATAAAAATAGATTTAAATTAATATACATCGTAATTCAATTAAAGGTAAAATTTATGGTGTGATTTCGCAAAAAAAGTTGCATAAATTGAATATTGGAGAGGAAATGATTTTATTTTCATTCGTGAAGTTTAAAGTGAAATAAATATTTTAAATAAGCGTATAAAAAGATTTACATATGTATGTATTGGAAAAAAATTAACATACATATTTATGCTACATATGTATACACATTCTTCATTTGTTTGTATGTATGACTTGGACATATTTTAAATTCCGCACTAATTTAATTTGTAAGTCCCCATGGTTGTATTCAGACTGAAGTAAAGGTTTTTTTCTATTGCAACGCTTACTATGCTTAATTGGCTCTTAACCATTTAAGCGAGTTTGGTCATACTCCACTTGTGCTTTGCAACTCAGTCAAGGTTTCCTCTTCCACTGTTACCAAATTTGGGTGTCGCGAGCAAGATTTCAGGAACCGAGTGATTTACAACGAGTGTATTGCTTATCAGCACATTTCCTACATTTTTCAATCGCTAGTCAAGCTACTAAAATGAAAATACTCATGAACTAACTGTGAATTACGCGCTATGCACTTCTCGCACTTACGAAATTATACTAGGCGCACATTTACATACATTGTGCTTGTTTCTTTACATCAGTAAAGTTATAAATACTTGTACTGTTACTTAAAGCACCAACAAAACATGTCTGTATGTAATCTAGCAAGATGCAGTATAAACTTAGGTTTAGTCAAAATCAGCTCAAAGTGAGAATTTAATTTATGCATGAACCTTAACTTGTAACATATTTTGTTGCAGTAAATCTCATAAGAGAAAGTTTAGAAAAGGATTAAAGTGAAAGTAATAGGCAATTATTTGTGTCTTCATATTAAATACCCTTAAGCCATAGTCGACAAAGTTGTGTTCGAATTGGCTATAAAACATGCATACAATAGAACTTCCAGCATTTTTCTTAAGAAATTGTGCGTTAAACGTGCAAAACTCTGTAAGTGCATTAACAGTAAATAATGGAACTTGTACAAACACTGTAGGGACCAAGAGAGATACTGCGTGATTTATTCCAGTATTATTTGAGTTAAGTGTAAAATCAATTTTTTCATCAAATTTATTTAGATGGTACAAAAGCACATGTGCCGAGCAAAGGGATTTCCCACTTTCTGCACAATTTAGACCCTTATTCAAATATAGAAGTTTTGGTCTGAATGCCTTAAGAACATCTAATGCAAGGACCATTTAACCTTCATACATACGTATAGTAAAAAGCTTGCCGAGTGGGTTCTTGGTTCGCCGAGAGAGACGCTAACTTCTCAATTGCCTACTCAGTCTACAATAGGATTTGTTGGCAAAAGTAATTCAATAGTAAATTTCTCTGCTGATATAGTTTCCGGTGTTAATTCTCAACAAACATCGATCAACTATTTTTCAAACCTTTGAAAAACTATATAGTTCTCAAGTTGATATCCAATATCATTCTCCAACTAATCTCTAATCCCATTTGAGTACAAGTTGAGAACTAAACTTTCCTCAACTTGAGGAACAGCCTTTTTTGCTTTTTAAAAAAATGTCCCTTTTTTTAGAATGCTTTGAATCTCAAATTAATCCGCTGTTGAGAAAAAAATTTGAGATTTGAGAAGTACATTAGTTCTTAACTTAAGATCTAGGGTAACGTTGGGCTAAATGTTTGTTGGGTTTTGATAAAAAAATACTTTATTGATCAAGGGAAGTCAGAACTTGAGGCCCGCTTGTTAAGTTGAATGCCATACATTTATCAATATAAACAGGAAACACTAACATACAAACTCAGAGAAATCTCAGTATAGCAAGTCACTTTGTTTGAAACTCTTCCCAGTCTTAACGAAAAATCAATTTCCCTTCGAAATCGGCATGACGAGTTTATTATGTATCTTGGTTCGATATTCTTCGGTCCTCCACACAATACGCCAGATATAACCAGATATGTCAAGTTCTAAGAGTTTTGAATATCATGGAGGAAAAACATGTTGCCGAACGAATTGCAAGTGGGATTCGCTGAGTTAATTTGATTCATGTTCGAGATCATTGTTGTCCCAAATAAGGCTGATTCTCTTCATAGTTATTTCGGAATGACTTTAGGAATCTTTTCAAGACCATTTCGGAATTGTTCTACGGATCATTCAATGACTTTTTCAGCGAAATTACCTTGAGAAAATACAGAGAATAAAATAACACCGAAATGACCAATGAAAATCCCTCGAAAAAATTGCCCGATTTCGACCCAGAAAATATTTTATTCTGACTTTTGACGTAAAAAAATCAGCGCAAAAAACTCTCCAACTTCTATATAGATTTCCTAGTACCCTAGAAAGATCTAATCTAGGACTACAGAAGTTACGGACAAGTAACGCCTGAGTTATATAAGCTAAGTAGCTGAGAACGTTACAACAAATACAACTCAAGAAAAAAATTTATTATGAATGCAATACATGTGCTTGTTTCAGGAAAATATTTTTTTTTTTAAATACAGGGTGTTTTTTTTATGAAACTAAAACATGATGTACTACCACAATCTTTTGCATTAGTTTTACCTTGATGAATATTTTTCTAAAAAGGAAAAACGAAAATCGTTAGTTTTACAATAAATTTGTCTTAAAAGCTCTTAAGGTGCTTACACTGCGGGAAGAATTTTTCAAGTTTTTCTATTCCATATAACGTGATACGTCTAATAAATATATCTTCGCAGTTGTATTTATATAATGAACTAGCAGACCCGGCAGACGTTGTTCTGCCTGACCAGTGACTTCCCTAGAAATACATTTTCAAATATTTTTATTTAACTTTTAACATTCCATTTATTGCAGTGCTTTAGGATATATGTACAATGTTTGTGGCTTTAAAGTCTTTGGTATAAACAAATAAATTTTTTGGATGTCCAACTCAAAAAACGGATCTTTTGAACTCAATGGGTATGACAAAAACCACTATGTATAGTTAGTACTTATTTAATTATATCCAATATCTACCTATAATACTCTGGATATGTATGAACGGCAATAACAAACAAAAAAAATTAAGTGCTTTGATTAAGCTTTAAGAACGTTAAAATGTCACTAAAGCAAATACATTCAGGGATATAACGAATTGAAATATTACTTAGCTTGTGGTCTTGGAACTGCCCACTTTTCCAAAGAATTTACAAATGTAGCCTATGTACATATGTCGTACCCAACGAAGATTTTAACGTATTGGAAAAGTTTAAAACAGATCAACAGGTGCCACGCCCACATTTCCCAAATTATATAATTCTTGACCAAGGGACACACATATCCAAAAATCATTAGTTTAGACCAAAAATATTCAAAGTTATAATGATTTAAATTTTATATAGCCTGGGGGCGTGGCACAACAATCTTCTGAACCAATCTGGAAATTTAGAGAAGATCGACCATAAACTTTGAACTTATTGAAGTACAAACAAAACACAAAACATGTGGGCGTGGCACCGCCCACTTTTTCAAAACTATATACATCTTGACTAAAGGACATACATATCCAAAAATCTTTCATTTAGACCAAATATGTTCAGAGTTATGAAGAATTTAAATTTTATATAGCCTGGGGGCGTGGCACTGGCTACTTTTCCAAAAATTTATATAGCCTGAATCGTACAAAACAATTTTCTTAACCAATCTTGAAAGTTTAAAAGAGATCGACCATAAACTTTGGACATTATTGAAGTACAGACAAAATACAAAAAATGTGGGCGTGGCACCGCCCACTTTTCCAAAATTACATAAATCTTGACCAAAGGACACACATATCCAGAAATCATAAATTTAGACCAAATATGTTCAGAGCTATGAAGAATTTAAATTTTATATAGCCTGGGGGCGTGGCACCGCCTACTTTTCCAAAAATGTATATATGTAGCCTAAATCGTACACAACAATTTTCTTAACCAATCTTGAAAGTTTAAAAGAGATCGACCATAAACTTTGGACATTATTGAAGTACAAACAAAACACAAAAAATGTGGGCGTGTCACCGCCCACTTTTCCAAAATTACACAAATCTTGACTAAAGGACACACATATCCAGAAATCATTAATTTAGACCAAATATGTTCAGAGCTATGAAGAATTTATATTTTATATAGCCTGGGGGCGTGGCACCGCCTACTTTTCCAAAAATTTATATAGCCTAAATCGTACACAACAATCTTCTGAACCAATCTTGAAAGTTTAAAAGAGATCGACCATAAACTTTGGACATTATTGAAGTACAAACAAAACACAAAAAATGTGGGCGTGGCACCGCCCACTTTTCCAAAATTACATAAATCTTGACCAAAGGACACACATATCCAGAAATCATTAATTTAGACCAAATATGTTCAGAGCTATGAAGAATTTAAATTTTATATAGCCTGGGGGCGTGGCACCGCCTACTTTTCCAAAAATTGATATAGCCTAAATCGTACACAACAATTTTCTTAACCAATCTTGAAAGTTTAAAAGAGATCGACCATAAACTTTGGACATTATTGAAGTACAAACAAAACACAAAAAATGTGGGCGTGGCACCGCCCACTTTTCCAAAATTACATAAATCTTGACTAAAGGACACACATATCCAGAAATCATTAATTTAGACCAAATATGTTCAGAGTTATGAAGAGTTATATAGCCTGGGGGCGTGGCACCGCCCACTTTTCCAAAAATTAATATAGCCTATGCTTTAACCCATGATCCCAAGAATATACTGTGAAAATTTCATAAAAATCGGTTGAGTACTTTGGACGCCCATAAAGGACACACAGACACACAGACACACAGACACGCAGACACACAGACACACAGACACACATTCATTTTTATTTATTAGATAAGCATATTTACTATATCCTAAACCTATATAAATGTCATATCAAGCAGCAGAGCCACTTCGTCTGTTAATAACATAACAGAAATTTTCCTTCTTTGCTAGTTCCATTGTCATTTGCTTTGGAATGAATGTTAAGAATCGAAACATGAAACGGTTAACAGAATAATGTAATGAATTTGGATTACTGTGATGGTACTAACAGCGAAGGGGAATATCTTTAACATCAACTATTGTTGCTTTATATATATATTACGCAACTTTAACAAGCGTTCTCAAAGCTAATATGTAGTTATAAATTAATTTCCAACAGTAGTAGTCATTACCCATCTTCTCCTAGCTTAGAAAGGCTGGGTGACGGGACCTAGAAGGTTGCACTGGTAATACCTATTCGCTCCCACGACAGTTGGTCAATACTGCAAGGTATAACCGGAACGTATCGGCTTCCTATACGGTTAAGGACTATTTTTCTGCATAGCTGGGTAGATTTATTACACTACGAATGCATGCTTTTGTTGCTGTTTTTATAACCAATCAGGCACTAGCGCTTTCTGGTATTAACCCGACTGCTACGGAAAGATTTGTTTGATTCTTTTAACCTTCATGCCGTGGTTTTTAGTTGCGCAGCATGATGACCCTCGCCCTTATCCGTGGTTAGTTCGAGCAAACTTGACTACACTTCGTTGCATCACAGAACTTAAAACAGACTGTGATTTTAATTATCGTATCGCCAAACCTAGTTGATATATGGAATTCAATTACATCGCTTATTGCAGCACTCATCATCATTCGTTCGGTTACCGGTGCGGTACTAACACATTTTGGGTCACCTTGGTTCACATATTGGTCGATATCTACGAAACTTGAAGCGTTAATGGAATAACGTTTATCTTAAACTTTAAGTTACATGTCTAGTAATACAACAGTGGTAGTTTAATTCAATTCAATTCAGCTGTTTTTAACTGATGCTCGTCCAAACATACATACAGACACACAAAAATTCTAAAAGCTGTTGATTTGTCTTCCATTGGCTTGTTCTGTTGGTAGTTTTTATGAGGTGCCTAGGCAGGTACAAGTTTTCCTTTGAAAAATCATAAAGAGTTAGCCACAGTTTGATATTTCAAAAGAAACATTTTGTTGCTATTTTTGTGTTTGCGACTAAAATAGCAGACACAGGGTGACCTTTCTAAATTTCAAAAATATCGATTTCCTTATACTTATTCATACGGTTACCTGTTCAGGAACATTATAGTTGAATGAACTCTTT
The DNA here is from genome assembly GCA_951509765.1 of Sphenella marginata. Classification (NCBI taxonomy): domain Eukaryota; kingdom Metazoa; phylum Arthropoda; class Insecta; order Diptera; family Tephritidae; genus Sphenella; species Sphenella marginata. Next base: position 95,191,699 of record OX608079.1, on the reverse strand, counting down.
GTTTAAAATTACTATGATTGACACTTTAAACTCTTTCTTTAATTAAACAAAAAAGTTAATGACGACTATGATAATGTAGTAATGTTTAACAGAGCTAAAGCTAAAAATACTATCCTTCTACCGGAAAATTACATTGGTCTGGTTTTGTATAACGAACTCATAATCTGCTGACAGCTGCATTCTTCTTTACGGTAATACAAAATAATCACAAAATATTTAATTAAAATTCGTAGGAATGGACCAATCCCAACAAACCAGAGCGACATTGTCTTTCACTGTCTAATCAGGCTGTTTAAAAACTTTCACTTTCAACAAATAATTTGACAACGAACGGACATTGTCCTAACTAGGATTTACTTGGAAATTTGGTTTCATTTGAAAAGCCGATGTTTTCACTCTTATGAATGTTTGTATGTGTAGGAATATATATGTATGTATGTATGTATGTATGTGGTTATGTAGCAACCACTTAAGGAAAGTAGACGTCTAATTTTACACATACACAAAACCACAATATTGAATGAATGCTTGAAGAAGTCTGTAATAAATAGATGTATGTTCATAGGTATGTATGTAAGTATAAATAAACCCACATACATTGTTTCAATTTCTAGCGAAAGCTCTGTAGTGAATTCGAATGTCCTGCTTACTTTTGCGTTTTGCTTCAAACGTATGGATGTACATATGTAGTACATAGTATGTATGTATGTGTGTTGGTTAAGAATTATCATATTGGACAGTTGCCACAATTTTCACTTTATAACATTTTCCGGTTGTCTTTCACTTGATTTTTGTTTACAACCAAACTTACGCATGCCAATGTGGGAGTTGGCATACAAACAGGGAAATTCGAGTTGTGTTGCCAAAAAAAGATTTGCTTTAAGAACTTCAATGGTTAGATAATGTTGATTTTTGTGTACAAGCGACCTAGTCTACAATTGAAATTGTACGAGTACATGTACACAGGCGAATGTAACGAAGTATTTTTATACATATTTGGGTGCTAACACATACGATTGTTGTTCTTGGTTCGGGTGGCAAGAACACGTTCAAAGGTCTAGGAGAGTGTTACAAATGTGGGCACTTATACGGTACATGAACCCTTCGTGATGTTTGACTTCAGCGCACTTTTGATCATATTACTGTGCTAATCTGCTCTCCAAAGCAGATTGCAGCTAACAGAGAAGCCTAACAAAAGGGAAATCAGGGTAGTGATAGGTTTTGAGATACATAAAGCAGTTTTCGAGATGCATCGGCTTACCCTTTACGGTGTCAAAATACTAGTGACTAGATTCGCGGGCTTTCCAGGAGTTAATGAAATGGCTCACACAAGAGAAGTTCTATCTAAAATTTTTCAGGCTATTCGAAACAATTTGCTACTAATAGTTGAAAATTTGTCTTGATGGTTTTTTTTCACTTCAGTTCTTTGCAATCCCTTTTTATACCTTTCATGAACATGAAATGGTATTATAACTTTGGTCCGATGTTTGTAAGTATGAGAAGAAGAAGAGATAGATCCACTATTAAGTATACCGAAATGATCAGGGCGATGAGGCGAGTTGATTTAGCCATGTCCGTCTGTCCGTCCGTCCGTCCGTCTGTTTGAACGCAAACTAGTCCCTCAGTTTTAGAGATATCTCGATGAAATTTCGCAAGCAGTCGCCATTTTGCTTAGGATTAATCATTTGTCGGAACCAGCAAGATCGGACCGATACAAGGCATAGCTCCCATACAATCGATTGTTCCGATAAATGGGTTTTGGCCTATAACTCTTGCAATTAAAAAGCTAGGAGAGCGAAATTTTGCAGGTTTAGTACATATTGTATTTGTAACGTGTGTAATGAAAATAACTCAGATCGGACTAACATGACATATAGCTCCCATATAATCGATAGTTTCGATAAATGGGTTTTGGGCTATCAATTTTGTAGTTAAAGAGCTAGGAACATTAAACTTTGCACGTTTGCTACATATTATATATGTAACATATGTAGGCAAAATCAGCCAGATCGGACCAACATAACGTATAGCTCCCATACAATCGATTGTTCCGATAAGTGTGCTTTGGCATTCATGAAAGGTATAAAGCCTTCGGCACAGCTGAAGACAGCCCTTTCCTTACTAGTTTTTAATTATCAGTGCTGTTAGAGCAACGCCCGGTGAAAGTTCATGCGGTGTACCCCATATATTTTTTTAAATTCCAGCTATGTGAGGTGCTCGGAGTAAGACGAGGTGGAATCATCAAGTAACTTCTTGCTCCGCTGCTCAGCTTGTGCTAGTACCTAGTACAAGGTTTAGATATCTTGGGGTGGATGTTAATGAGTCTCCCGAGGATTTATTATAGATCGATGTCTGTTTTGTCCGAAAATGTATTGTGGCAATCACGCTGATATCACAGCGGGCCATAAATGTGTCCAAGCTGCCGCTGCCTTTCTTAGTTGGAGTAGCTGCTAGCAACTTAACGTAATATCGAAAAAACACTCCGCGAAAAAAAACAAATACAGTTTATGGCAGTATTAGGGATGTCGACAGTTTGTTGTTGCATGTGACCTCGTTATGCTCCAGTATTATAATTTCCTGTTAACAGCCCAAATCTGTAGTTATCGATATGTTTTTTCTCCTCTTACGATAGCCCTACCTTACTGCTGGTTTGTGCTACACCCCTAACAGTAAGGGGTATTTGTCTAGAGGCAAGAGGCAAGCAGGCGTATCCGTTCGCATAATAAGACAGCTACATTTCCTGCTTGGTGTTAGCCTTTAGTACGTATCTATATACTCGTACATATGTACCGACACGTGTTTTCACTGGAAATGCAATTCAAGAATAACTCTTTACCAGTCTTACTGTGGTTATGCCATTTGTTTTGTTGCTTCTATCAGCCCAAAAACACAAAACTCATATATCCGTTCATAGGTATTCAAGAATTCTAAGTTTACTAGGTCAGCGTCCTTTGTTTTGAAATTTGGCTTGTCTTGCAATTTTCAATTTCAAATGCATTTCTCTTTCATCCTTTTTTTTTTTTTTGTGTAAATTTTTGTTGATATTTTGACTGTTTCATCTGCTGCATGCCTTGTAGGAAATATTTCAAATACTGAATGATGTGCCGAACTAGTTAAATATCCTACTGCTTAAATTTGGTTCATTCATTGGTACTATTTTGTTGATCTCTCAACGGACCCAATTCCTACATGGTGAACTTAGCAGGATTTCACCCCGAGTTGCAATAGTTCTGAACCACTCCAAAACATAGTACATATGTATTTGAAATAGTAACTTTTGACACCTTTAGGCAAGAAATATTTTTTTTTTTTAATTTACCCTTACTATCTTTTAAAATTGGTGAAACTCTTTATTTACTTTCGTAGGAATTTTTATTTGTAAATTCATATCTATTTTGGTACCATCATTTCGTCTCACTAGCTTCTGTGTTTCCTGCAGGGTTGCTACTGTGGAGAATTATTTTTATTGTACCTAATACTTTAGGAAATGAAGGTGTATAAGTCTGTGTGCCCTGTTTGTTTTCTTACCGCGGAGACCACTGCTATTTGTCCATACACAAAGTTACATACAGGATATGGACATACCTATCCTTTATTTTCTCTTATCTGTTCGACTCTTCAACAAAATATTTTTTTATTGCTAAAATTTTGCAAACGAATGTATTTCATTATTACTCTCCTGTTGTTTTACATGTTGTTATGACTTTTGTTGCCATGTAACTATAAGTAGGAGTATATACATATAAGTGCTACTTGAATGATTCATACATACGAGTATTGTGAGTATTTCTTGGTAACATTGTAGTATTTGGCTAACGAAATTTTGGCATTTGCACTTTCTTGTGGTTCGTTGAATATCATCAACTTTGTCAAGTTTAAATTTCAAATCTTTGAAAGTTCAAGCATTTGTACAGAATAGCCATACAAATTTTAAATTTACCCCACAGGGGATGATACATGTATTGACCTACTGAGCTCACTAGTTTTTTTATGTGTTAATATCATTCTTCAAGTGGGATAATAAGAGAACAGCGCACTAAATAGAAGAATTAGAGTTATAGAAAAATTGTATATTTGAAGAAGAAGAGAGAAATAAGAAGACAAGAGAATAAAAAAAAACGGCATAAATGAAGAAAAAGTCATACAAAAGAGAAGAAGAGAGAAATAACCAAAGAAGAGAAGATGTACATAGGTTCACAATGACCGTAATCGTGACAGTGATCGTTGTGGACTTGGCCGTGACGGTTGTTTCAACATTTCTTTTATCTCCTGATTTCGACATAGCTCGTAAATAAATTCTAATCCTCTCGCCATTTCCTGCATCCTGTCTTACAGCTTGAAAGTATGAACAACGAATTAATTTTACTACAAAAAGCGGGTTTGGGTAGCCGTCTCTAACTAGTTTGCATAGCTACAACTGTTCCCAAATCGACTGTAGGGTAATTACAACAAATACATAAATGCATAAGAAGACAGCAAAAACAAAAAGAAAATCTCTCCCTCTCGAAATGCAAAGAAAAAAGTGAAGCCGATTATAATATACCCAATTGTTTAAATGTTTAAGCGCCAGTTGCGTCGAGAGAGAAGTTTTCACGGAAAGTCCATATGCTGTACTCTATATACATAAGTTCTGGAAAGGGATTTAATTTCGGGATGGGAGCATTGAATATTAATATACATACATTAAAAATATAAAAAAAAATTCTTTGACTAAACTTAGGATATAGATGGGAATACGGATAGCAAAAAAACTACGCGTAATTTTGTAGATCTTCTCATACATCTGCTCTCTGCAGAAGGCGTGATCAGTACGAGCATGCAATGAGGCGATTGTTTGAACTCTACTGCGAGTAGAAAAGTGAACAGATTCGACTTGGCCGCACTAAAAAAGAGGGGCAGACAACGAAATGCGTCCTAAAATTATAACAAAAAAAGGTTTTAAGCCCCGGTATGACCTCCTGTAAAAACCGTCAGTATCCGTGTCTGCAACAAGGTATAAATAGTAATAAATAAAATTCTGTTCAAAATATAATCTTCTCAAAGCAAAATAAAAAAAAACCAAAATAAATAACAATTGGCTTTATGTTCTCACCAACTAACTCTTGATTTCACAACAAAGTAGCAACAATTTCAGTAGCAATTAAAACATTGTTACCTTTCATCATAAAAGTGTGCAATATAACTACATATTAACTAAGAGGGATATGAATGAATTAATTTTTGGGAAACACAAACAAATATGAAATCATAAATTCTTTGCTTTGTACTGTTGCACATTTCATCCTAGTGGGGGAAATAAATACCTATGTACATGCATACATGCCTGTATCATCAAAAAAACATCCTTGTGGGCGTGGCACCTCCCATACAAACTTTATTTTACAGGCTGCATATCTCTAAAAGGGTTCTTGGTAGGGACATGAACATTGATATAGAGATATACGATATCAATACCATACCTCAAAAAAGTGCGAGGAATTGGAAAAGGAGGCGTGGCATTCTCTATGCAAACTAAACTACTCTTACTCCATGTTTCCAAAAGTATTTGTTGCAGAATATCAAAGCTTTGTGGAGGAGGTATATTAATTCAATGCAAAAAAAAATTGCGAAGACAATTTCGATCTTTATGCACGACAATTTTTGAAATGAAATCAATAAAAAAAATTTATTTTGGACCAAATAAATTCTTGGTTATGCCGAATTTAAACTTTATATAACAACAGGATTTTTCCAGAGGTATGTACTTACATACATATTATATCCCGTATCGTTTCACAAATCTCCAACTACTGTGATAGTGATTTCATGGATTTTAGTCCACTTTTACGGCTAGCATACTAACCTCGGGCGTATTCTAACTCCATAAACCATAAGAGTGATAAATAAAACCTTCGGATAGGATGATTCAATCGCCTGATTTTCACTACACCACTTTTAAATGTTATAACATCGATCTAATGACTGCTTTATAGAGCAAAAACTTCTGATTTTCGCCTTAGTCGTGAAGAGCTCTAGCTCTGTATTTTTTTGTTCACGCTAAGCACTTGAAGCGAGAGACTAGATATTAGTGGTACAATTTGAACCTACCACCGGCTCTACTCTTTTAGTGATATAATAATTTTGCTTATATGAATGATGGTCTCACTAACAAACTTTCTGAGCTCTTCAAATGTTACTATCAACTCCAAAATTGTATTTGTAGAACAGAGGTAGATCCCCTTTGTATAGTGGACAACACTTTCGAAACTTGAATACCAAAAATACCCAGAATTGCACTTCACTCACTCGCTAGTGACCCAGCTTACGAAAGCAAAAAAGCACACAAACCAAAAATGCTTCTCCTTAAAACTCTTTTAAAAATTGTATTACCTAATTTAAATATTAAATCTTGCGCCAACCATTCCAACCGAATCCAAAATGTATACAAATAATGAAGTGACTGCTTACAAAATCAAGTCATTCAGCTAATTTTCATTGAATTCTCAGCATTCCGGAAATCCCCAAACAATATTCAATTTATTTTCATACACCAACTGAGGAAATAGGGAAAATAATATCAGAGAAAGTGCCAATAGCCAAGCGAAAAAGGGCGACTGGTTTTGTAGTAAAAACAAAAAAAAAAAAAAACTAAACAAAAAAGAAAGAAGCAGAAAAAGATTGACAAGCACTGAACCATATAAATGCGTAGGTCGATCTAGCTCCGTTGCAATGCAAAGGAAACCCGTACAGAGAACTAACGAAGACGAAGAAGAGAAAAGCAACAATGCAATGGAATAGCCAGATTAGGAGCGCTCAGCCAAAAAAAAAAAAGAAGAGATGCAAAGGGGAATAAAGAACTAATTTGGAAGGTGTATGGAATAAAGTTGATAGGATAGAGAAACGGTGAGGAAAGTATGAACACTCTTGCGGCTGCTAAGACATGACAAAGTAAATATTGTCACATTTACACAAGAAAACCATGTAAAAGCTCCAAGAAGCATGGGTCAAACAAACATTTTATAAGTATGCGTATACATTAGGGATGAAAATTTTTTCGATTTGTATAGTCGCAATGCCGGGATTTAGGTGTTCATTATTCTCCAATAGTTAAGAGAGAGAAGATTCTAATGAAAACCAATTTATATTGGAATAGGATGATGTTCCATAATTTGTGTTTATCGCAACGATAAGTTTAAAAGTCGGACAGAAGTACCGGAGCGTACCGGCTTCATATCCGGCCAAGGACTGTCAATTCGACAACAAACCCCAACAACTTCGAGAAGTGTTTTAGTTGTTAAAGCAACAGCAACAGCGAAAAATGTCAACAGTTTCTATTTAGCAGCTTGCTACTCAAATTGTAGAAAAAAATCCCAACATTTTCGGGACCTAAAACATAAAATAAATTCAGGATTGTCATCCTTAGAATGCATACAGAACTTTAAAAGGGATCTTCATTTTAGGGATGCAATGTATATTCGCCATAGCGAATGCGAATTATTCGTATTACGCCACGAACTAGTTTTTAAGTATATAGTTAGAAGTACTGAGAAGGATAGCCAGCCAATGCTTTAAGTATAGCTTGGCCGTTAATGCAGACCCCTAAACTCTCAATCTTCATGATTGGCACACCCGATATAAACTTTTCTAACAAATTTTATATTTAATGGACCATTCCATCTTCTTCCAACATTAATCAATTTAAATGAGCAATAGTTGACTAGGATGATTCTCTTTTGAACTATTTCGACGTAGTCCCTAATAAATGTAGAGAGTCTCTCACAGATTCAAATATGTAAGTATCAACAGTCACGTGCCCGATCCACGTTTATAGCAAGACCCTGATTTTCTCTTGCGAATTCCTAATATCTCAGAAGGTGTACCTGGGTGTGTTTATTAATCACTGCCAAAGCACTAACTTCGGTTACGACATTCGCAATCGACATTTTTTCGTACCGATATTTATCACGATATTACTATTCACTAATTATTTTTTCTCGATTCTCGATTATTCGGAATCAGCTGTTTCGCAAAGTAAACGACACACAATTTTCATTTGTTTTCTATGTCGTTAAATAAAATGCACATAATTTGAAGTTTTTACTAAAAATTGAAATAGCTAATAATATATCCATATTATTGTTTTATAACGTGATGAGAAATCTGTTGTCCGCATCTTTATAGATAAGTTAGTGAATCGCATATTCGACAGGTCAAGCGACAGAATCGCTATTAACAATTTCGAAAAATCGAACAGAATCGAATCGCTATAAGTTAGTGAATTCCACTACAGAAAAAAATAACAAAATTAAAAACTTATAGCTCATCTATGAATGAAGAAGCAGACTAGAGCCAACTAAGAGTGAGACCGTACAACGAAGCGCTGCACTAAGTTATTGCGCTGTCGCCAAAGGTTTTGACACTGACAGCTGGTGCACAAAAAATAATTGAAAAGAACAATTTTTACAACATATTTTGTTATTTGTTACTATATTTCGATAGGGTGATTGTTTCAAATACAATAAAAGGGTTCTTTGACTATCCTAGAAATTATGTTACCACCGGTAATGGCGCTGGCCTCAGAATTACAATAGCGCAACGAGAATTGTCAGAAGTCACGAGTCAGATTCTAAATGTAAAAGCGTTCAGGTTGAATATTGCTTCAGTTTTTTAATACTTTTATATTTTATACTAGCAAACCCTGCAGACGTTGTCCTGCCCAAACACTAACTTGTTTGCATTTAAAATATGTGATTCGCCCTCCTAATTTCAGCTCCACATCCTTCTCTCCGTCCATTCTCTTCATATGATTTTGTCTTTTCATATTGCTTTTTAATTGTCATCCATATACCTATCCCTTTCTCAATCCCAATCCCAAAAGGATTTAAAATGACTCCATTTTAAAAATCGCATCAAGACCTTTTATTTTAGACCCATTTTTTCACAAAAACCTTCTAGCTCCAATTTTGGTCTACGTTTTGGTTAATATCTAAAAACCTTCGTTTTATATTGGAAAATAGCTAAAACATGTTAAATCATTTGTCAAAATCTTTCATTTGATACCCATATCATAAGAATACCATCGAGGGCCCCTCCTGGTTGACATTTTGACCAATATCTCGAAAACGGGCTCAAATTGAAAGAACACTTTATAAGGTTATCCTGGTCAACATTTTTAGGGAAATCTCCAAAACCTTTCCAAATGCCTTTATTTTTTTAGCGTGTAACCATCTCGAGCGGATACAAAATTTACCTTCCAAATTTAGTTATGTGTATTAGGTCCAGCCGTTCTCAAAATAGGTGTTTCCATAAATGAAGCAAAGTCCAAATGAAAGCTGTGGCCTTCCCCTTTCTTTTTATACCAATTTTGTGCGAATATTCCAAAGTTTACCCGAAACCACATTTTGACCGATAACTCTGTTATGGATAAATATATCGAATTGAACCAAAGTCCAAATGAAAACCGTGGTCTTCCCCTTTCGTTTGATACAAATTTTGTGCGAATACTCCAAATTTTACGGAAAACAAAATTTTGGCCGATAACTCTATATTGATAAATTTATCGAAATTTCATGATGCCTGTTACCTATTCTAGACTCCTAAGAACCTGTCTGCAAAATTTCGTAATGGTCGGGCTATTTGTTTAGACGATAAAGAACCACAAACATACGCAGTCACTCACAAACTTACGTTTTTATATATTAGTAAGATTTATATTTTTGAGTTTTTATAATTTATACCTTACTAAATATTGGTCGTTTGTAAATAAAATAATATTGTCTGGAATGTAAAAAATATGAAATTCGTAACAACCTTAATTCGTATGCACAACTGAGTGAGCTAGCAAAGAAATCTCTACTCGTATTTATATCTTTGTGTGTGGAAGCAATAATAAAATTTCAAAAGATATTATAGCATCTTTTAACTCTTTTTGCTGGTATCATATAATGTGAAAGTATAAAGTACTAGCCCGCTACTGGCATTCGGTTCAATTCACTGATTTCATGCTCGATAGAATATTGGCAAAGTGAGATGAACATTTTTGCAAGTCGAACCGAAGAGATTTTTTTATTTAAACAAATTGTTTAAAGTTTCGGACTTTTGTAAGAATGTGAAAATACCATACACGCATCTTTAAATCCAAATTGCAAAGGTTGTGTTATGCATTTCCAAGTATCCTTGCTTGACTAAGGCTGGTTAAAGGAAAGAGAAGAAATCAGCGCAGTTTCTAGTTTACCAGTGGAAGAGCGAGTGTTAATCCGAATTAGTACTTTAGCTTTCATACCCGATTTTATTACATATTTTGCTTCTATATTTTGTATATAAAAAGTTTGGACATGCGTACCTTAGACAAGTTATTCCTAGGAGTTGTATATGTTTTCGAATAAGCACAGACTGAAATTGTGGGGTATCTTCCGTTTCAGCTTCCTTAGCTTCTATGATAGGAATAACAATTTATATTTTTCGAACAACAAAATTTAGGTTCCGGAATTCGGTCGTTCCGGATAAAAAGCCTTTTCCATCCGTAAACTCTTCAAAATTCTTATTGGCTCACACGAGCTAACTAAAGCAAATGGTAGATAAAATGACTACCAAGGCTTTGTTCTATGAGAACTCATTTGTCTGGTAGGATAGGCTACATCTTGCTTTCATAACTCGTCTTTCTTGTTGTTGTTGTAAAAGTACTTCGCTCTCTTAAATGGGCAAGATAATTGCCGGGACCCTACGTGTGCTTCTTTGGATCACACTACCTTACTTGTTTGATCAGGCTGTTGGGATGACTCATTATTTGCAGTGAGTCACCTCGGCTTCTTTTAATAGTCATCTAACTTAACATGGTCACCCAAAAAAAAAATATGTCCCCCGGCTAAAAACTCTATAAGACCATTAGAACACAGTTGATTTTTGAGCATAGACCATCAATGGAACTCACATAGTTATCTGCGGTACAAACCATAGAAAGTCTTGTTAGATCCACTTAGATAATTAGCGGTCCATAATTTATTTTCCTGTTCCAATATCGTTTGGCACCATCGCATGGTTCCGGGGCCAAAGAAATGATTCCCAGGACAGTCAAGCTATTAGCAGTGGTTGACTGTGTCGGAAGGCTTTGACAAATCCAAAAACCATTAAAACTCAGTACGTTGAACTTACCAAAAAGGAAAATCAAGCTATGGGTAGTCAGATGCCAAGTAAATCTCTTAAGCTTAGGGACACGATATCGAATGCAAAGCATCGATTCTGTACTCATTTGAAGTATCGCTTCAAATATATCGGGTACCCGATAATACCGAAACAAAAAGACTCGATAATCAAAATATCGATGCTAAATGTACATGACAAACAAGCACTTCAATAACCGAATGGTTCGCTGCAAGCAAATTCATACGTTTTGTAAATGATTACCATAGGTTCGTATAAACTTCAATAAAATAAATAATAACATAAACTAGTTTAATATGAGCAAATTTGATTTTTTTAATTTGATAGATTTTACTTCAAGAAACGAAGATCAAAAGCCCCACTCTTCCTCTGTGCAATCTGCCATGAATAGTAATTTATCCAATCTCTTCCCCTTCAACCTGTTACGTGTTTTTGTCATTGTTAAACCTGCCTTTGAAAATAGGTGCTCTTATGGGACAGAAGTTGCTGGTACTTCTAGATATCGTTAAGCAATTTTCGACAAATGAGGATATATATGCTTATTTTCCTTCCAAAAACGCAAAAGATAGCCACTTAAAGGAAGTAGTTTGCAACGAATATATTCATTGATGTTTTCGCTTTGTCGGATTGCACTTTCACTTCCTCGACCAGATGCTAAAGTTTCTATGTGATTCCAAAATTCATTTTTGTCGGAACACAAATTCTTGGATTACATGTGCGGCTTCTTCCCGACTGATCATATCACGTAGCCAAGACATACATAGGGAATAAGCGCAGGGATCAGAAAATGCAATGCAAATAACAAATCAAAAACATTTTATAACACCTTATATCTGTGTCTACAACAACCACATGAAAATGACAGACAATTTTCTACTTTAATTGCAAAAATCGCTTGAACGATTTCCCCCTTAGGATCATTGTTACAGCGGTCAAGACGCGTCGTTTGATACCTCTCCCGCTCTTTTTGGACGTGTATTAACAGTTGACGTTGGATGGATAGTATTACCTTTTTTTCAGTATAAAGGCAAAACAATATCACAATAAGCTAGTACTTCAAGTTTGTTGTAACCTTTTTGGACGTATTAAGTGCATATTGCAACAGATCAATGGCAACTCTTACTTTTCTGGCGTCTGCCTTTTCCGGCTAAATTAACTGTTATTATTTGGTTCTGATTTTCCTTCGATTCGCGTCACAAGTTAGAGAGAGACAACCAGCAGAGCGGTATTTTTGCTCTATTAGTTCCATATTTTTTAAAAAATTCGATACGATACCGGGGTCTAGATACTCGATGCCGAAAAGTATCGTTAAAAAAGCATCGAGTACAAAATATCGGTATCGAAGGGCAAAAGTATCGATATGGTATCGTATCGTATCGAAATTCGTGTCCCTACTTAAGCTCAGAGCTTTTGAGTCATAGCTCCTGAAACTTCGAAAGAAAAATTAGAGAACAAGCAAATGCCTATAAAATTGGGACATTTATCAGCCATGCATCTTCCGCATTTTATGGTGGAAAAGTTCGCTAACAAGATACTTTCCTAGAGAAGATAAATCAGTGAAAAGTTGAGAGCATATTTAAATTGAATACAATAAAAGGAATTCAAATTAAATTGACTGTAAATTCTTTTAGGCTGTCAATCCTTTTGAAAGGTAATGCCACCAATTGTCCACAAAGTCATGTTTGTGTCACGCATAGTGCCGCACAATCATTTTGTCTTCCCGAAATCTTAATTGCTTGGAAACAATAAACTTTATCAAGCGTACAAATTGTACCATTTTATTTAGGAAGACTCAATTTGAGAGATTTTGAGAAAGCATATGCAAACTGACAGTCTCATATTCATATGTATTTATGTGTTTGCGAGAGTACATATGTGTTTGTCTCATGACATTTTAACAAGTTCATTTGGGCTAGAAAAAGTATGAAATGAGAAGCTACATGTTTAACTTGTGTGGTAAGTGTGGGTTTGTAAATGGATCCCTCCCATAATGAAATATCCAATGAAAGAAAACCAATGATTAGAAGAATTCTACTTTTTAAGTGGGTGGAAAGATGAACTGATGACAAGAAAAAGGGCGAAGGTTGCCGTTTTTTATAAAGCTTTATTAGCTATTGTATTTATTTATTTCTTAGTCCACAAACAATATGCTTACACACTATGTAATACAACAACTTATTCATTAACATGCTTTTTATGAAAGCCTTATGACAAATGTCTTATATTTAATTCCTTAAAACAATATTTACTATAACGAAAATCAATGGCAAGGATGATGACAAAATATTTGATTGCGGAAGTGTTCTCCTAAAAGGAGCATTCTTCGTAATTATAAGCAGTTTTAACACCCACAAAAAAAACTAAGGCAAAACAAAGCGAACAAATGCTCTCTGAACAGACTCTAGACAAAATAAAATGGGCTCTAAATAAGTTCCACATAATTCAACTTAGACCACACCAAGGACGAATACAAACGTTTGAGAGTCTGCGAGAGAATGAAGAACAGTTGCGACTAATAAAAGCCAACATCGTATATGCTTGATATGAGTGCTAAAACTGAGCTTGATCTGATATTTAAATTCAAATAAGTTCTTTAAAGCTGCGTTCACGATACTGTACGATGTATAATGACACTTACTAGCATTCAGAGATCGATCGATTACGAATATGTAAAAGTCGATAAAAACAAAATTTTGATAAACAACGTTTTAATAAATCAGGAATCACTTGGAGTTTAAATCTTTAGTTGATCAATACCATTAGAAATATCACGATCCGTCATTCCTATCTTTCCAAAATTAATTGAAGTTTCTAACTTTGACAAGATACCCTCAGAGATTTTGTCATCTGAGTTATCAGAAATAATATTTGTAGAAAATAAGTCCGCAAAACAGATTAGCTGCTTCAGATATTGAGTTAGCTTAGACTCCACAATTTTCCGCAATCAGTTTATGAAATATTCCGAAGATATGTATAGTTTATGTTTTGTAAAGCCAAGGGGTGGTTTTTCACGACGAAAATGAGGAAGCCAATCACGCGCAATGCCTCAGAGCGAACATGTACATATAAGTTGTTACACCCCGTTCTCTAAAGAACAAATAAATAACAACATTTATATTGAAAATAACCTCAAAAACTACAAGCCCTCTCTAAAGCTTGAACAAAAGATTTTGAATTGAATTTTTTATGCATGGCTAAATTGTGAAAAACGTCTGACGAGTTAACATAAATAGTCCAAGAAAATTCTGCAAAGAGATAGGAAAGTTGCAAGAACAGGGCAAATTGAGTGATTGTAACTTCACAATATGTTATCGATTTCTTACAATTCATTTGAGCTAAAGATATTTAAAGAAGAGTCCTTAACTAAACTGCAAAATTTTTGCTTTTCTTGCCGATTATTTAGCAATTGATTTTATTGCGAAATCCACAAAATTGGTCTGCTTGTCCCCTCTGCCCACTTAAAATTTTGACATGAAACAGAGACATTTTCAATTTATTTATTTATATTGATTCCATTTTTCTGTCACTTTCAGTGTTATGTTACTTTGCCATTTATATGGAATTTGAGCTACCTGTGTATTACATCCCCACTGTTGTTGCTGAACTTACAGCGCAAGCTTATGCTACCACAGTTCCCAGCGTCTATTATTTATATCTCCAACCTGTAGAAGTATTCATTGCTCTGTTTACAAGGTCAAATGTACAAACAAACTGTTCGAAAGTCAACTCTTGTGAAATCTCAGCATTGCGAATAACAACAACTTTTCATGAAGGCAACAAAACAATTTGCTTAGAATAAATTAAGATGCTTATCAAAAGTGTATAATCATGTTTTTGAATTGTTTACATGAACAGCTTTGAAGGTCAAGATGTCGAATTATGTAATATCTATTGGATGAACAGAAGGTCATAGAAAGCGTTGTTACACGTCGCTACGCTAATAGAAATTACCATAAATCCTTATGGAAACTGAATGTGAAAATGCATTTAAGGCATACAGTTGAATTTTTATACATAAAGGTGTACATTAATTGTGTGGAGGGAGTTCTTGAAAAACTAGGGAGTGTTTAGAACGTTATAAAAATGTGGACTGGAGAGATTATGCCCCCCCTTAAAAAGTATTAAAATACTTTCTTGGGCCAGCTGACTGACATGGCAATGATTTTAAAGGGAAAATGGAGCCAGACGCATTTATCATATTTTCTACCGGTAATCTAAAATACTTAGAGTTGTGTTTTAACCCCACCCTACGTCGTAGACCCATCAACTGCATATGTATGAGAGAAAAGCTTTTTAAGATCTCACTGATCATAAACTTAAAAGCAGTGACTATGTCCAAATAAAGTGGGACTGCTACTTTTGCTATGAGAGAAATGTTGCAAAAAAATGGTTAACTACTAGTTCTAGCATTAGAAATTTCAGGAATTCCGTGATTGGTACTCTGTTTTAAAAATAAACTAATTGTTTTGAAATTTTTTTTACAATTTTAAATTTTTTATTTTTTTTTTGTGTTAATTAAAGAAACACGGTCCTGAGGATTGAGTTAAAGCGTATTTTAAACTTAACAAAATTGCTTTTTTCTTGTTTGAAAAGCCAACCATTTTTGTTAATAAATGCACCTTTTTCTCGCAAAAATTGTGTTTATCAAAAAATTCCTTTTTAAACATGCCTAAAAAAGCAGACGGATGGCATAGTATGAGCGAAGCAAGGCATAGTTAATACAATACATATTCATAAATTTTTTATTGACATTTGAGTATAACGCTTTCACTTTTTGAAATCCGAAAAGGGGGCATGGCACCTCCCATACAAATGGGAACTTTCATACTCAATATCTTTGGAGGTATTAATGCTAGACTACTGAAATTTGGTAAGATGTTGTATAAAGTAAGTTCCTTTCCTATTACCTATCACTTTTTGAAATCGGGTATAAGCATGAAAACTGAGTAAAACGAATGGAATATGTCATATTCCATATCCTTTAGAAGTATTTATGTTAGACCAATGAAATTTGGTATGGGGCTACATGAGATCAATCTCTAACACCTTCATGAAAACTGTAGATTACGAAAGAATAGGCTTGGAATCTCCCATATAACTGGAATTTTTCATAGCCCATGTTTCTGAAAGTAATTAGACTAGACCAGTGAAATTCCGTAATTGGTTAGATAAGGTTAAAAAATTTAATTTTTTTATTTACATCGCATAGGTTTTATAGAAATGTGGGGTGAAACCAGGGACGGAAAATAAAAGTTATTTTTTTTTTTGTTGATCTCATAAAAGTCCGGAGTTGGATAGTGTCCGTAAAGAAAATTATTAAATTTTCTCTCATGCCATGACTTCTAGAATCAATTTTCCTTCCTTTTTGAAAAAAATCTGATAATAACTTAAAACCCCGGACTTTTATTATTTCTCGAAATTTTTTTAAGGACAGAATAAAAACCCGATCCAATATCTACTAAACCGCCAATCCCCTTTCATATGATAAGAAATTCATTAACTTTAGTTTGGCGGGTTAATAGATTTTGGTTCGGACTTTTATTCTGTCCTTATATAATGTAAGGACAAAGATAAATTTTATTGCTGGCGATAAAAAATAAAAGTCCAGAAATAACTTTCTTCTTTGGACTTTTATTTTAAAAGGAATAAACGTCCCCGTCCCTGGGTGAAACCCACGGGTATAAGCCAGTTCTTTTATAAAGCGCTTGAACTAAATTCAAATTTGCCGAGTTCCGATTTGCACATTGATTGGTGTACAAAACAGTATACTCTAAAATTATGTAGAAATTCTGCTTAAAAAGCTTTGCGGATTTTTTTAGTTTTAATTAAGTTTTATGAACTTTGTGTAAATTTCTAAATTTTTTATTATGTGAATTTTTATTAAAAAACTACTTTTTAATTCAAGCTACATATATCCAATTTAATTTCACCACTTTTATCTATATTAAACACAACTGCATGAATCATTCTCACATATGTACATATATGTACATATCTCATTTTATGATAAATGCAACAAAGCTATTAAGGCTAAATTTAGGCTGCGTCCTAATCTAAGGTAAAAGTTACTACGATTATTGCTGTAATACATGGCGTATGAGCGACATTTTTAGCTTAAGCATTCCTAAATTCAGAATTACTCAAGTAAATTCCAACGCGTGCATTAATACTAAATAAAACTATTGCCAAACTATTTCAAATCTCCAATGACTTGCTTTAATGAATGGCGAATTCACTTTAAAGTGCGATAAGCATGCATAAAAGCAACAGATCTACTCCATGTGTCGAGTATTGCGATACAACGATTTGTTAGATATTCACATTACACATTTTCACAAAGTAACGAAATGCGGTTATAGCGAGTGAAAGAGATTTAACAAAGTATGTAAGTGTATAAAAGTGTTTGCGCGTATGTTTGTGCGCTGTTTACATGTTTAAAACTAAAGCAAAGTCAAATATCAACGCGTCTGAATGAGTACATACATATAAACATATACATACACTCACACATGCAAATGTGCAAACACATATATAAAATGAGACAGCGTCAAGCCAGCGGCGCAATTGCATAAAAGAAATTTACTAAGCAAATAAATACAACAAGCAACAGGGCAAATAAAATTTCTCTTTTGGTTAACAACACCTTTGTTACCCTATGACAGTCAGTCGTTGATGCTAACGCTGTTTAACTAAATATATACATAGATTTATCTATATACTTAAATATTACTCCTGCTATGTTGCGAAGCACTACTTTCCAACTGGTGAATTTAGTAACTGGAGCAACCAAACATCAAGGGGGAATAGGTAATTCCGCTTATGGTTTGAAGAAAGGCTTTGGCCTATTCGTATAAACCTTGGCATTCCATATTTGAAATTTTATGTTGCTTCAGCTCATGGAGTAGCCCACTTTTCTTTAAAAAACCCTCATTGATTGAGGAGCTCTTTATTTTCCTTTTGCGTCCTTTTGAAGTCGTTTTGACATAAAGAAGTTAGCTAATCAAGTTGTACGTCCTTAAGAAATTGTATGAGTTATTGCTTCGTCAATTGTTGGTCATATCAAGATATGTATTTTTATTATGTTAATTTATTTTGTGCAGTCATAGACAAATTATGGCTGTGCGATTAATTGATTAATCAAAATTTTGATTTATCATGATTTCAATTACTCAATGATTTTTGAAAAACTGTGTTCACTCGATTAATCAAGATTTTGATTAATCAAATTGAAAATTTATGTATAAATCGCCTTTTTGATTAATAGTTTTTTGAATAAATGATTAATCATGTACTAAAACGGCACCAATTTAGAAGTTCCTTGATACAACACCTCAAAATTTTCTTAAATTTTTTTATTGTAAATATTTTGAAGCATGTTTTTTTTTCCAGCTATTTTAAGGCAAACTTTCACATAAGAAAATGATCAAATTAATCAGTTTTTGATTAACCATAAAATACTCCAGTAACTCATAATTATGATTAATCAAATATTCGATTAACTGAAAATTCGATTGATCAACTTACTCGATTAATCGAATAAAGGCACAGCCCTAATACAAATATTTTAGATCCAAAATACTTTTTTCACCACAGCGTTCAGCTAAAAAAAATTGTAAAGTGCTATAAAATGAATCCCAAACTTTAAGTTGTGCATCTAGCAATACATCGATGAAAGTTATTTACAATTTCATGCAGCGGTTTTTGAGTGATGCGCGAACAAACATGCAGACAGACAATATTTCAAAAACTATAAACTGTAAAAGTGGAGCTAAATCATACTCGTTCAGAGTGTAAAGCGAAAATTTCATAGAGAGAGATCGATCGTTTTTTAGTCATTCACAGTGACTGATTCCGGCAGCAAGTCGCACGAATCAATTTTGTTGCAGGGAAATGACAGCTGTTTTTCTATTTGTTTGCACTTTTGTTGTTGTTTGTTTGTTGAGATGATGATGCTGCTACCACCTTTTAAATTTCATACACTTTTTCAGCTAAATGCAGAGAATACATATATGTATACATATGTATGTATGTATGTTTATTAGTATGGGTGAATGCTATTGCATGTAAGCTCACGCTTTCGAGTAAATGTTTACTTAATTATTTTTGTTTTTGTTTTTGTTTTTGTCTATTAGAGAAAAGCCGTTCACATCGCACATTCACTCTATTAGCACATGTTGTGAAGCTTTCGTATAGTAACAGGTGATAATTTGCTTATTTGCTTGCGCACGTGAAAAACTTTTGATGATACGAGCGAGTGACAATTAATATTGATGGTTTAGAATTTTCATTTAGCGATTACAAACACACATACATGCATATGTTCAAAAGTTTTGTTTACATAAGCTGTCGCGATTGAAAAGAGGAAAGATCTAAATACAAGCTTGTAATAACCAAGGAGACCAGGCACGTGAAGTTACATACATACATATAAGGATTGAGGAATATACTGTCTAAGTTGCATACGTTGTTTGTCGCTAGGCTTAAAAGCACTAACCGCACGAGGTTAGGTACTAAGGTTGTGAACATCCTCGCCTGCGACATGGAGTTATACAACCAATGTCTATATTTGCTGGAGCCATAAGGCAGCTGAAATTGATAAATATGTACTCCTCCAAGATAACTGCGAAACTGGTTTGGGTTCATAAGCTCCGACCAAGAGATCTCAATGAGAATAATAAAGCAGCTGGGTGCGACATTAAGCAGTCTCCAACTATCATTCTGATCGGGGGAACGACCTTTAAGGGGATTTATTCGAAACAGTGCCTTTGATTTACTATAAATCAGAAGTGAACGTGTCGGCTATGCAGGGTAAATCTCTGCTACTACAACAACAACAAAAACAAACATACTCCCCTCCTTAATGGCCTCGTCTCCCGCATTTGAGATGACGTCTGTTCTGAAAAAACAACGCCTTACCAGCTTTTTTAGCCAGCTTTGATTTTTTGATTATTTCTCTATCAGAAATGGGAGTTGTTCGCAGTTGCCCACACTAGAGTTGTTCGAAAGTTCAGATCTGAAAGCTAAATACTCCATAGAAGAGAATCGTTAGTTCACGCTTTGGCTTACAATGCGTGCACCATTTTTTAAAAGCTCTGCTATAACTCTTCTCGAAGATTTTCTTTTCCATTTTACTTGTGTTAAGATTTAGTCCGAAGGAATCGGACCACCTAATCACAATATGGGTATGTAAATATTTCAAAGGATACCGATATATATGACTGTATGCCTAAGAAGGTGGCCCATGAAACCACCCTGAAACAAATTTCATCAATACTTTGTAAAAGGTTATGTTCCTTTCTGATGATAACCCAACGTCTGGTGGAAAACACCAGTGAGAAAAAAACCCGCAACATCCTTTTCCTCATTCAAACATATTTTTCTTTTGGCCAATCTCTCTATTTACATTATTTTCCTTAGTCCAGTAACTAGGAGCGTAAAAGTTTGACACCTTATTGAAAAAAGTTATTCCAAAAATTTCACTAACCAACAATACAAACGCTCATTACTGTGCAAAAAAATATTGAATAAACGATTTCACAAACTAAACGATCAGGCCGACAACGTGGCCCAACTAACAGCCACTGGAGAAAAATGCGATATAATTCAAACTTAAAAAGTGTTAAAAGCGCACTTAAAACTTATAAAACGTGTCACAATTGTAGCAAATTGCAAAACAATAAAAACAATACATATAATAAATCCAAATAATATGAAATAAAAAGTTTGACAAAGCGACCGAAACTATTCAAACAAATATTGGCAACGATAATCGATTTGTCAATGCGCAACGCCAATGAACGTAGCTCAGCTGAGCAAAATAAAGCGCTGGAAATGGAGGCTTAAAAGTGAATCATTTGTGGGATGTTATATTTGGTAAACAGCAAAAATTTAAGGATTTTAAAGGTTGATGAGACATTACAAGATGCCAACGACAACTAAATTACGTGCAAGAGACCACATAAAAAAAGCTTCAATAAAGCATTCATGACATAAGCTCAAGTGACATGATCGCAGCTGATGACAAGCAGTAAGTGACTCATAATTCCAAGTAAGAAAGAGACATAATCCTCAAGCAAGGTATGTATATAATCAGAACCTCTATTAATGCAATAAAACGCCAGTTTGTTAAACAAATCTTAGCCAATTTCCTCAATCCACAATTTTTCTGCATAGAAGTAGACAACTGTTAAATTTTGTTTTATTTTTTTAAGTTGAAATATGTCATAACCCCAATTGAGGTTCGATTTTCTACTTTTCGCTCCTATTACATATTAAAAAAAAATATTTTTAAAAAGCTTTTTTCTATTCTGAAAAGTCTTTCGTAAGTCAAATATCATATACTTTGCTGTTATAAACTTTCATTTCTTATGGCCCCAATCAATTAACGCCAATCCAGATACACACAAATTTCACACAAGTTTTTGGCAACAACTTCTCTTCACTTACACCAGGGTGAACTTTAAAAAAGTTGTTGCCACTTGACAGCCGACGGTTTGATAGCGAAGACTGACGGTTTGATGACGAGGGCCGGCCGTATTTGTATTGTTGTGGTTAAGACATACAAAGTCGGAAATTCATGTGGGAAATCCCCGAATGCAAATAATAATGTAATTGCCAACAGTTTCTTTTCCAATATCGATATCGCCATAAATACAAAAAAAAAGCGGCCGGCAAAATAACAAAAACATTCAAAGTTAAGAAAAGTACTTGAAAAGTTTAAAAAAAAATTTGCTTTGTTCCGCCTAATATTTTCACTTCAATGCGCCTGTAAGTATTTATTTTAACGTTGTGGGATTTACGAATGTGCCACATGCTGCGCCGCTATTAAAAAGTTTAACATCAAACTTTTCCATTTCATTCATACACCAAAATTGAATTGACACTTTTTCGGCATTTTTACAACAACAAAATGCTTATAATTTCATAAGCGAATCAAGCAACATTGAACTTTATTTATTTAAGGTTAGAAAGATGATTGGCGAAAATTTAAATAAGAAAATAAACGAAGAAGGTTATATAAATAGATGATAGTATATACATACACCCGCCAGTGCCAAAATCTCATATAAGTTACTACATGGGGAAAGTAACGTCATTTTGATGGGATTTAACGCCATCCTAAAGTTGTTTCCTATTTTTAGGTCAAATGGGAACGATATTGATGACACCTAAGTCAAAAGAATAAATCTATCGAAAAACCGAGTGACAACAACACTTTCAACAAATTAAATTTACGCTAATAAAGTGTTTGTTTTATGCTGACGGCTACTTCAACGGATCTCTCTTTGGTGGTCAAAAAGCTGTGAAGGTTAGTTTGTTCTGCTTTAGACTGATTTAAGCTATGGTGGATTTTATGTAACTAGCAAAAAGTTTTGTCTGTGTGATTCTAACATACATACATCATGATAAAGGGATGTATCCCAATATATTAAATTTCTTCGAAACCATTTCGTGTTTATAACGAATTAAATTTTTATAAATTTGAAAAATAATTCTTACCTAGGTGTATTACACGAAAGCTATTATATGCCTCATTTCAACAAAAATACTTCTAGGTAGTGTTATCGCCTTGGATTGCCATCAGCTCCGTAAAGCGTTTGGGCAGCTTCCGAATTAGCGCTGTTATGAATTCGGACCTAAGTGAGATATATTAATTAAAAGAATTGATAAACACACCCGGTTGGTTAGTAAAACTATTTATAAACACGACCGGCAGCATGTCGCTAATGAAGAGTATGTACATCTATTATAGGTATCCGAAATAAGGTCAGCATAGCTCAAGCGCCCGGGCACTAACTACATTATTTAAATATGGTATAATATTCTTCCTCTATATTGTAATATAATAAAATAACTGATTTAGCCACATAATATAATTGAGTTAAAGATAATGACTATGGTATTTCGCTTTGAGATAATTTTTAAACTCGTAATGGTCTTAACTCCACAACAATTAACCACGTCCCACTTGGAGTTTCAGCACAGCTTATGGTTCAGTTATGCTTGCATAGCATGGCAATACATTGCATGGGTTCTGTCATTTTCGATATCTGTTAAATGGGTTTTACATGCATTCGATTATACAACGCATGGCAACCCAGAGTATGGCATAGAAGTCTGTTGAAGTTTGATCTCTATGTAACTTCACATATGTACCTACTGTCAAAACTTTTGCTTTTGACTTTTAAGTTTGCGATAAAAGATAAATATATTTACATTTTAGTAAAAATCAAATAAAAGCGCTGTTATGGAAGAAGAAAAGCTGATTGAAGGTGTCCGAGCCCATGAAATTCTCTATAAATTCGCGAGCAGCTGATTTTGAAGGGTTATGCGTTGTTCGAAGTATGATCAAAATTTTCTTTTACGTGCTGTGTATTGGCATGATATGCCCTGCTATGCAAGCATAACTGAACCATTAGATTTCGTTACTTGTCACTACAGGGAGAGTATGAAAATATTATATTAAAGTATATTTCTATTAGCTTAATAGTTCAGAAAACCCGAATACTATGAAACTCTGTAAAAATAGAATGATTCTAAAAGAGATCAAAGCAGTTTTCATCAATATTGTTCCATTCGAATCGTTATTTCTTTGGTTGCTTATTCCACGAATTGCCCATATGCAATGCAAAGCTAAAATAAATGAAAATATCTAGATTTCTTACAAAGTATTTTATTTGAAAAATAAATGTTATTAATTATATTTTTATGCCTGAGTGCTTGTGATGTTGCAAAATTCCTGGGCAAAGCGACTGCCACAAAATAGTTCCTTCCTGTGCGCAGATTCGCTTCCTTGCTTCCCTTACTCTGCTTGCTTTTGTCCACCATTCGCAATTCTACTTGCTTTATTGAAACGAATTTTGTAAAATTGTTAAAATCCTCTACAAATAAAAAATAAACAGAAAACTAACTCAAATATTGTTTGTTTCTTTGTATTTTTGTAGCTATATTTACTCTTGCTGAAATCGTTTTGTATAGCAACCCTGCAGGGAACGTAGTAGCAGGTGAGTCATATTTCTGTTTCAAAACTAGATCTAAAGTGATATATAAGAAAATAGTGAGTTAGCATCTAGAGTTAATCTAGTCAATAACCTGTAGTTAATAACCATCACAAAGAATTTTTATCTTTCTTGAAAAATGAAATCACAATAAATATTTTTACGAAGGAAAGGAGGGCTTTCCGGATTAAGTCAAAACTATTTCAATGCACTAAAAGCACACCAGTTAAAAACTGGCAATTTTTCCTTCAGAGCACAATATCGAAAGCTTATTTCGTGTGTGTAGACACCTGTAAAGATGTAAACTGTTATTTTTTTTTGTGCGAAAGCTTTGAAAGAATTTACGCAATGCAGTTTGTTTAATAAATTGCTGAAGAACACTCAACTAAATTGAAATACGGAAAAATGAAATTCTTCTGCAATAAAAATATGAAGCGGTCAGTTTGGAAGTGACCACAACCAACTTGAAAGTTCTCAAAAATCTAACAAAGTAAGAGTGGTAAGCATTTGATGTGGAAAGGGAATTGTTGTAGGATGGGATTTTTTTTGCTGATTTCAGTTGGCCCAAAGTATGGACATATGCATGGGGTGAGAGTTAAACATATTATCGATATATTTCATACGTGCAGTAATACATTGGCGCTTAAAGCTCTCAAGACAATTCAAGCTCCTTCACCTTTAAAAACTTAAGAACCTTAACAACTGAAGGTTGGGAAAGGTAAATCTTTAATGAAGCCGACAGGTATGATGAGAGACATGTAGAGAGTAGTTTTTTGTTAAGACTTCACTTCCTAGTTACCTCTTCGCTTAAAAATACCACTCGTTGAAACGACGAATTCTCCATTCAGATTGGATACCAAGCCTTTCCTGTATAGTCAAAAATTATGGCGTATCAAGAAGATCTGGTCGATATTACTAGGTCTGAAGCTGCTATGATGTTATGCAATAGTATGTCAAAGATTTATTTATTATTTATTTAGCTTGTATGACCTTAACCGCAACCGTAACCACAAATAAGGCATTTGCTTAGCCGTGCGAATAACGGTGACCTAAGCTATGTATAAAGGTAACATTAACCTTTATCGTTACTAGTGATGTAGCTGTAAAGATAACTCAAACTGCAATCTAGAATCTTGGTTTGAATGATTGTGGTTACAGTTATGGTTATGGACACGGTTATGGATACGGTTATGGCTACGGTTATGGCTACGGTTATGGCTACGGTTATGACTACTGATATGATTACGGTTACAGTCAAATTCAAAAATGTTTTCGCATCACCAGTTCTTAGTATTGAGGTTTTCAAAATTTCTATCAACTATTTAGCGCTTTACCAATACATACATAAATAAATTCAAAAAAGTTTTGATAAGGCATAAATGTATACAAACAAGAGCTCTTTTTTTGGAGGAGGAGTGAGCACGTGCCAAAAGGCTAAGGAAGATATTTTATAAACTACAACATTGTATGCTGTCAAAATAGTATTTCGAAACAAAAAGGTAGTGTGTGTGTCTGTGTGAAATGTTGCACGTACGCGAAGCTCAACGATTACACGCCACAAACAATTACCGCACATGACTGTAAACTGTCACAACGTCAAAAGCACTACGCAAATGCGCCTGTACGTAAATACGAACCTTTTTCAAACCAAATTCAGCATGCACCACATATTAAGTTTGAATTTTCACTGTTCGCTACGACACACAATTCATTCCAAATTCATGACTTCTGCAGTGAGAGTACTAAAATATTTAAAGAATTTTTTCAAATGCCCTTAGAGTTGAAACGTTTGCTTTGTACTGTGGTGAACAGTGTAAAGTGCGACTTATTTATTTGTTTATGGACATTTTTTGGAGTATTTAGGGGAAGGACGTCACATATTTTTATGAGAGAACTTAACAAAAGGTGGCATTTTTTATGGAATTCTAATCACGTCTCATACTTGGGTGTGATATATGAAGGAGCAAATATGGATGTCTGTGGTCGGGTGAAATCGTAGTGAACTCGTATGGCATTCCACTTTGCACGGGTTTATTTTACAACTAAGAAAAATATGGGAGAAAGGTTATAAGCACACCGAAAGAGATATTTTGCTTGGTTGCTACCCGGCATTCCAGGGAGCGGCGCTTTTAGTCCTTAAAAAAACACCCAAAGAAAAAAGTTTTTCCTGGATCTTTTGGCCTCTAATTGCGTTTCCGATATCATTTAATTCAAATCTAAGACAACCACTTTACGACTACAAATTAGAGGAAATAATACGATTAATTAAGTATGCTTTTTGTCCACGTTAAAGCTTCTCATTTGTCATTGCGACTCTTGACAAATCTCTTCTAAGTACCTTCTCATTGTTGCTTGACATTTGCCTGGTTACAATTAAAACTCTGCGCACCACTCTTTAACATCAATTTGTTGCTGTATTAACCATCCTAATTACTTGCTATCGGCTTGAAAATAAATGTGATTGTCTTCAACATTTGCACTGCTTTTGAATTACTCACAATGAAAGATTGAGCTTAATAACTAATTGGTTTTGGTTTGCGATTTGAAATTGCAATTATGCCCACTAGAACTGCAAAACTATTGACAGTAGATAATAGGGACCTACGGCTTTTTGTGGCATTATCGAGTTTTCTATTTTTATTCATTGCATAGAACGCTTTCGCCAAAAAATATGGAACGTTATGAGTGAAATTTATAAAATTGAATGTTATACTCATAGGGATGACCACGTTTAATTTTGTATTGCAATTTTTTAAAAGGAAAATAGAATATAAGAGCACGCTGACCTCATGATCTGGCACCGCCCACTTTTCCAAAATTATTTTTATTAAAAGACGCAAAACGTCTAAAATTAATATTAAGCTCGGAAACGTTTACGTTAGTTTGTTTGTCTTTCTGATCCAGTATAATATATGTAAAGTCGGTAACTAAGTGTTGTTGTTTCATTTTTTTTAACTTTTTCAATTGCTACAATCGTTTGCCAATAGACTTGTATTATTGCCTCAACTTCGTATGCTTTATTATATGAACATTCACTCCTCCAACTCGACTCAACCATCTTTGTAATGGCACACAATTGCAGTTAAATCGCACTTGATTGCAATCCAATGAGCGTTGAATGAGCTAAAGTACATACATACGTACATACTCGTCTACTATACAATAAATATGTACATACATAAATATGTGTGAACGTAAGGATAAAGTAACACATCTGCATAAGCGAACAGACAGTGATGTATATATATCAGCAAAAGCACATACTTCCCAGCAAACAAATGCAGAAAGCAATGAAAAGCAAATAGAACAGATGAGCTTTAAACAGAGTAAATATATGTAATGCATTTTACCCAACAAATATTTGGCATTTTTGTAATTTTTAAGAATGAAATTTCTCTTTTCTATTCACTTAAAAAAGGGTTTATAATAATTTTATTTATTAAAAATAAAAAAATTATAGAAATTTTCACAAAAATTATAATTATTGGACTACATTAAATAACTTGCTTATTTTGTTTGCTGGGTATATACATATGTATGTACTTTACACACCTACTTATACTTACACATGTATGTACATGCATAGGTAAGTTTGTGTTATGTGTAAGCACGCGTAGCAGCCAGGCAGGCAAACAGACATCCTTTTCCATTGAATTTTAGGCGACACAACATGCTAAACTGTTGATTGAACTCATCACGCGTACCACTCGTAGAATAGGAGGAGCTGTACTTCTTGTCTGTCAATTTCGTTCAACTAGGCGTATGATGAATAATAGTTGGTATACACAGCGTCATTGTGCAAACTTGTTAATAGTTGTGCAATTATTGTTGGCAGTTCCGCTCAGCATGTGTCGCTTTGGTTAAAGTTTCATTCTACACTTAATTGATTTTATTTAACATGGAATGGCGTTTTTCCACTTGATTTTGTTACAGTTTTGTTTTGATTATTGTTTTACTTTCTTGTAGCAATTTGTTAGTTACTTGGAATTCAATACCAACTTTTTATTGAGTGTTGAAAGCTTTGAGTGACTAATGATTTGTTTCTTTTTTTTTGAAATGTAAACGGGGAAAACAAACTCGTGAATACGCCCCTGTATGGAGGAAATATATGTTTTATTGTATGTGCGTATTTTGTTTGGATAGGCAATAGATCAAGCTAGTATCAAAGTTGTGATAGAGGAACTCCGGTTGCCATGGACATATTGATTGATTGTACGCTAATAATCACACTAGGTAGGTGGCAGTTGACGAAATCACCTATTGATATATTGTATTTCTGAAGGTGATGGCTGGCGGTACACATCACTTATAGAACTGCAGCTTTGCCTAAGGGGACTAATAAACAACCAAGCGGTTTACTTGTTCGTAACGATAATTTTTTCAATATAGGCACGTTAAACCTTATATCTTCCAATAAAAACAAGTTATTCACTAAGGATGTGCCTTTATTCGATTAATCGAGGAAGTTGATTAATCAAATTTTGAGTTACTCGATTACTTGATTAATCAAAATTATGAGTAATCAAAACGAGCGTTACTCGAGTATTTTCAAAAATAATTTACTGATTACTTGAATCATTTTCTTATGTGTAAGTTTGCCTTGAAATAGTTGAAAATATAGAAAATTAAAAACTAAACATGCTTCAAAATATTAAAAAATAAAAAAATAAAGAAAATTTTGAGGTGTTGTCCGATGGCGAATTGGGCAAAATGTCGAAGATGCAACAAATGATTGAAGTATCAAGGAACTGCAAAATTTGCGCCGTTTTAATATATGATTAATCATTTTATTCAGAAAACGATTCATCAAAAAGGCGATTAATCAATTTATTTTCTTTTTGATTAATCAATATTTTGATTAATCGAGTAAACACCCTTTTAGATGAATCAAAAATCATAGTTAATCGATTAATTGAGTAATCGAAATTATGATTATTAAAAATTTTGATTAATCAATTAATCGCTCAGTCCTAGTATTCGCCATGCCTCTTTCAACATGAAAAATACAGCAAGCTTTTGTCTACGACTCTCAATAAAGGGTAGGTAGATTTAACAGTTTCAATCGACTTTTTTAGGATGGAAGATTATCTCTAACTGCCTCAATGCAAAAATCAAAATTGTTTTTGGACCGACTCAAATTTTCCACGATAAATCCGATACCAAGCGTTCCAAACCATTGATGCATATTCAAATATGGCACTTACAAAGACCGTAAAGAAGGATTTTGTTATGTAAGGATCGATTAAATAGCTTCGACCATCTTGTAATGAAAGCATCGTTTTGACTGAATCACGCGAGTTTCAATTTGAAATTTAAAGTCAATGTTAGGGTCCATTGTAACTCCGAGGCTTATTAAGGTAGTGACTTGCTCGAGCTGGTAGCCATATAAGTATGCACCTGAAGTGATTTTCTAGTAAAACTCATTAATTTTAATTTTTCAGATTGAGGTTCATAACATAGATATTGCATCATTTGACTAAGCTATTCAGGTCATTTTGCAGAAATAATCTGTCGAAAAAGTGAAATAACTAATTTTATTTTGCACCTTAAACAAAATGGTCAACAACGCCTAAAAAAAGATACAACAAAAAAAAATTATTGGCCAGGAAAAATCTATGCAATTCTGGAGAGTTTCTTTGTTAAGCATTAATCTAAAAGAATCTAAAATTTTTTAAATATAGGCGATTCAATCAAAAAAATGTTGTTAGTAAAGTTCCTTAAATATTATAAAAAGGAGAATCGACTATGTCGATTAATCGATTAATACTAAGAAAACATATATGTATTTAAATTTTAGTCTTGCTTACTGAGAATTCTCTGTTTTTTTTTTTAATTTTTTAAAATTCATCGACACGTTATTGGCTAACACATCACGTAAACTCATTCTTATCGAATTCGTTGTTGAAACGCTTAAAGTGAAATCAGGAGTGAAATAGGTTTGCCACTCTCAGGCATGCCTTGTCAATTGAAATCACTGTGAAAAGATTTGTTTGCTGGAATATGTATATAAGAAGAACGATAATACGTTAACTTCAATGTATGTGCAAAGGAACATCTGTTTTTCACACACACACACACACACACACACACACACACACACACACACACACACACACACACACTCATACACACACACACACACACACACACTCATACACGAACACTCAAAGTTAGACGACAGGAAGTGAAATTCATGTGTTTCGTTGCCTTGATGTCGATGTGGCACAGTTTCTTTTAAGTCGAATACCAGCTGCTACATGCAATTGGCTTCACTTTCATCCGGCCATCAGCCAACACCCAAACCAACAACACAAGCAAAGCAACAACAAAATGTGTGATCGCACAGCAGTAACAGCGCGCGTTGCATAAATGAAATCAACATTTGCCAACTGGACATGGATGCCAACATGAGGCGTGAGTGTTGGTCGCATATCAACACACACACACACACAGAT
Source organism: Sphenella marginata (assembly GCA_951509765.1). Classification (NCBI taxonomy): domain Eukaryota; kingdom Metazoa; phylum Arthropoda; class Insecta; order Diptera; family Tephritidae; genus Sphenella; species Sphenella marginata. The sequence continues at coordinate 95,161,107 of OX608079.1, read as the reverse complement.
ACACATTTGAACAAACAACACGTGACAAACATATTGTTGTTGTTGGTGTTGCATTCGTTGGCAACGTTTTATTGATGTGGCCAGTTGTCTATGAATGATTTTGCGCAGATTTAGTGATTCAATGTCACGTCCTAAATTGTGGTCAAAAATTTGCAGCTGCCAGTACACAAGTACGCACATGTCTAAATGTAGAGGTGTGAAAGTGTCGATAACTAAAAAAAAAGATCGATAAACCAATTGAAATCGTGTTTTGCGTAAGTTGTTAAGAGAGATGGAAAGCAGAATATTGAGGTGCATTTGGGGCCTCCAGCTCTCATTTTCTCTATGCATGTTTAGGTCATAGTCGATTTTTTTACCAAAAAAGGGGGTACGCTAAAAAGCTTATAAGGGTGTCAAAGTTCAAGCTTGACCGAACATTTGACACTCACCTTTTTCTCGATATAAACCATGTCTATATACAAATGTTGTTATCTAATTTGTTTGAGTCATCTGGTTATCAACCATGCAGCATCTACAGGTGTTCAGCACAGAATGGACTTCTTTACAAAATGTTAAGTGCCACGCCCTTTTCCAAATATTTGTATTTTTTTTTTTAAATTTATCGAGCACGGACACAACTCATCTATGCACTGCACCATTAAACAATCGATATCAAATAATCGATGACCGTACCAAAGATGAGACAAAATACTTCATGTATGGACACTGAAAATGATATTTTCAAAGCTCTTGTATGCAGCGCACTAATCATAGTTGGGCACTTTACGCTGTCACTAACTGTACAAAATAACAACAATGGTTTTTTGAACTCCGAGAAAGAGTCTCTCTAAAAACCCAGACCGATATTTTTTGCAATCACGTATCTCTATAGAGAAAAGTTTTCACAGATTTTGTGTGGACTGCTGCAATATGAATGAATTCGCGCCAAATTTTTGTGATACACTATGACCATGCTTGGATTGTACATAAGCTTGTGTCCGGCCGACAGCTGTGAACAAAAATTGAAGAGCAACCGCATCGAGAGCCAATACAAAATGGTATGGTTCCCCTATGGATATGCTGGTGTACGTATGTAGATATTAGTGCGGGTCAATTTAAAAATCGCTCATTTCTCTATCATTTGTAGTCAATGTTATGTTACTCATACGCCATGGCCCCATACCCAAAATTTCGACCCAAATTGGGGGACATCAGAATTCGTTTTAGAGGTATGGTTCCTTCGGCAAAGTTTCTTATTTCGATCCCTAGAATATGATTTTCACAGAGCAATGGGCGATTTTTTTGCCTCCCCACAAATCGACCCGGCCTAACTAGTATGTATGATATGGATGTTTAGCTTGCAGGCTCTAGATTCTATGCCAACCGTTTTGAGGTAAACATGTTGACAAGCGCACGACGAAGCTTTATTTGCCGAACTTGTTTGTGTGTGCTTTGCAGCCGAGGCTATCTATGTTATTGCTGAAGCCAACTTCAAATTTAGGTTACATACTTTCAAATATGAAAACATTCAAATCTCATTCGAGATAGAAGCTTTGGAAATTCAACAAATTTGAAGCATTGATTTCAACATTCCAATTTTTAAGATGAGCTAGATCCGATTTTTAAGATGAGTATCTATGTCAACACCTTCTAGAAAGAAGTTTCTTTGTACATTCGCATAACATGATCCCCGAAGATCGTGTGGAGAGATTTTCCCTCGAATACTTCCAAGGGCCGTCTTATTCAAGCTGTTCATCAGAACAGGTATCATGCAGACAGGACTTCACTTCTTTTCTCGAATTTTGTAATATCGAGGGAAAAATTATCAAAACATGATCAAAGACTTTCTCGAAGCACACATTTTCTGCAAAGCTCAGTCACAGTTCTTGAAGACAGCGGGGAGTCACTAAGCAGAGACTTAATAGGCTAAATTATTTTAGGGCCGTAACCCCCATATGATATAAATTTCGCTATTATTTAATCAGGTTGAATCACTTAGTTTCCGTTTAAGCGAATGATGGCAATTCACGGTATTGGAAGTACCGTTTAGTAATGAAGAAACTACCAAAGATGACACTTAGGAAGATAAAACTAGATTTGAAATACGGATTGCTAAAAGAGACTATTATCAGAAGTTTTCGAATTTAGATAAATTTATATGAACTATGGTTTTTTTTGGCTTACGTGGAGCCTTGGCAGGGTTCACATTCCACAGCGGACTTCTTAGGCTAGTGCCTAAGAGCGACGAATATCTCTAACTGCAACTTTTACTTACATAACTGTCGAATATAAACAATGCAGTGAGGACACAAAATATGCAAAATTGAAACAAAGCAAAAGGACATTTAGTGCAAAGATTCGAAAAGAGCAAGTTTAGGAAGTGTTAATCAAAAATTCAATTTCCACAAGAAACTCACAAAACGATCTATGCTTTTATCTTTCCGCCAGTCTTTGTTTCACACTCAAATATATTCAGTATTCTAAAACAAAAGTAGTAGCTCCATCGCATGGATAATCCAACTTATCCTTTCTGCATTGAGAAGAGCCAAGCCATTTCAACTCCATGCAACAGCAAGCAAATCTATGCGCTACGTACCAACTCTGCGTCTTGAGACAAATGTGAAATCATAAAAGAAATCATTAAATTAAGTTAAGCATTCCAGGAAGAAGAAAAAAAAAAATGAAAAAAAAACAGCAGCAACAATGAAACGTACAAACCAAACGAATGCAACTAAATAGTACAGCCAACGGGCAGAAGTGAGAGTGTTACAACGAATTGGCACAACCAACCAACCAACCAACCAACCAACCAACCAACAAAAGATGGCAAATCAACAGACGACAGCAGCTACAGACAAAGTAGCGGAAAGCACAGAGCAGTCTGCAGTCTGCAGCATTGAATACGATTTCCCGCTTGACAATACCAATGAAGGCGCTGTATGCTGTTACACATCTTGGACGACGCTTTGTAAATTGAACCAATTTATGGTTATTCGCTGGCAAATTGCGAGTGAAATGCGAATATTTAAGATGTTGCCACGTCAAAGGATGCATCAGGATGCGTGCATCATTGATTCACAAATATAATTTTATTCACTTTTTCTTGCATTGATTTTCTTTTATTTGTTGCATTTAAGAAAAATTATATTACATAGCATTGAAGATGAAAGCACATTTATGTTGAAAGAAAAATCACTGAGTAAATATAATAACCGACGCTTTGCTTGGTTGCTCTCTTTTGTTATACAAAAGGGATGCCTTGTACTTGTGCTGCTTCTTCTTTGGTGCACTTTTCGTTAACATTTATACAATCAGTGCATTTTTATTGACCACCTGCGTTACTGGATTAGATATCCTTTCAAATGTATGGATGATAATAAATTCAATTGTTCTTCCTGCAACGATACCATGTAGTGAAACATCGATTGACTTGGAATAAATACTAGTTTGCAACTATGTAGAAGTAGTCCGAAAAATCTCAACAAATATTCTACTAAAATTACTTGCTAAATTTAAGTATTTCAGTCAAAGATTTTGAATTTTTTTTCCATGTTACCCGAATACTTATCCACCATCCACATAGACGTTTAAATTATTTCCATATCATATTTATTGGTACTAGATGGACCCGTGCGCGCCTTGCGCAAAGAATTTCACCACCACCCTCAGCGACATCTAGAACCCAGTAGATAAAGTCTTTGGTTCACAATGGCGTTGCAGTACAAATCGATTACTTTGTGCATTCACAATGGTTTATTTTCAACAAATTATTTTTTATAAAATACGCTTAAACAAAAGCACTGCTTTAATTAATATATAGTTTCGCATGTAGAGGTAACCCACACCTTTAAAACGATACCTTTTTTATTAACATTGGTTCGAAATGCGAGCAGAAAATTAGGAGCAAACACAAAAAGACCTTACAGAAATAATATATATGATATGATGATGATTAGTTTGAGCCGGGTATAAGAAATGTACCCAAAAAAGCTAATTGCTTATAGAGAAAGAACTAGTTGAGTTTCGTGTTCATACTAATTTTGAAGTTTCAAAATAATTGGTTTCACTGCAGTGTATATGTATATATACATATATATAAAATATACGCACTTTTGCCAATCTAAACTTTTGTTCGGAAACAATTTATGTAACTATTTGATGTGATCAGCTAAGATGCTTTTATCGCAAATGAATCAAATAAAAATATACACCCCTATTGCGAGTGTCGATTTGCAGTAGAATTTAAAATTTTCGATGGAGTCGATCATATTTTATTTTGGTATTGTGTAACTTGATCGAATAGAAACGGCACGTTTTTAATGTATTTTAATTTTTTTACTTTTTATTCATTTTAGTAGCACTTTTCAAATCGATCGACAAGCCAACGACAGCAAAATTGCTGTAGAAAGATGATCGATTGAGCATTCACAGTCGCTCGTTGATCGATCGGGTTAACATTCGCAATTGCTCGATGATCGCTAACCGCATAGTAGTCGTTTATCTATTCGTGTTCGACACTCGCAATAGGTGTGATAATTTCTGGTAACATAGAACATTGGGGGGGTGTCAACAAAAGTTCTGCTCGAGTACAAGAATGATCGAACAATAATAGAGAATACATATGCTATCCAACAACTAGAAATTCCCAACGTTTGGAGAGCAATGATTTGATTTTGCTCACAGCGAGCAGAGTCTATACGTAAGTGGGAAATCAGACTGTTAAATATTTAAAATTAATTTCTCTTGGGGAGCTTTTTAAATAATATAGATATGCAAAACGAAACACATTTTACACCGCATTCCAACAAAATTCATTTTTATATTTTTAGGATTACTTCCCAGGGTTGCCACCTATCCCGTTACACATGCATATTAAAATATATATCTGCTTTAACCTTGAAAACCATGGTTAATCCATTTGATGAGCTTTTGCATATAGTTGCAATCTTACATTTTAGGCACTTCCACTTATGCAAGTGCTGCCACTTAGGACGTTTTTTGTTTATAACTCACAATGGATTTTATTATACGTTTCTTCTTCTTTCTTTAAACGACCATCTAACCGCCTCAGCAATTTTGACGGTTCAACATAGTTCGCCAGTCATTTCTTCATTGCGCCATCTGACCCCAATTGGAGACACCGCGAGACAGCAAATCAATCTCAAATTAGTTAGTCCTTCCATCGGGTGGTCTTCATCTTCTTAAACGGGCGGGTGCCGATAAGAATACCTTCTAGGCTGGAGCGTCTTCGTGCATTAATTTATATATACATTAAGGTGCCTCACAAAAAAAAAAGGAATTCTTCGACCGGAATTTCAAAACTTACTGTTTTTGAAGGCCTCCCATATATTTCGAAAAGTTATAAGATTTAAGTGAACACTGTTTTTATGTATAAAGTGAGTTTAAAAAAATATTAAAAATAAAACCTCAATTAAAAAACTTCATCATTTAGGGTTTTTTCGAAAATTTTTTGAAACAACTTTTGTACATAAAAAACGTTATTTTTGGAGGCATCTTTAACTAGGTCTAGCTCACGTAAATCAGATTTTTTGTAATATTTTGTCCAAGGATGAAAAAACGTATCAACATCTTTTGCCTTTATGTATATACTACATATGTATGTATATAATTACCTTAGTGCACATACAAGAAAAGTACTTGTTGATACTCCCTTGACCGATTAAGTGCTTTCTTACTTTTATACAGTTTTGTTGTTGTATTTACTCGACATGTTATTGTATCTGTTGATCACATTTGCGTTTTGCACTTTACTGTAATTTATTAGATTGCTAACGATAAATCTTCGATAAGAAATCTGTTTATAAATTTTAAGGACATTTGAACATGATCTCTATTGTGCTCATTCAATAAAACTTCAATGTGCTTACATACATACATACATATGTATGAGTATAAATAGATACAACCATTTGTATTTTAATGTACGTGTGCATCCATGCATAACTACTAGAGAGCTTTCTGTTAAGCTTTGTAAGTTGTATTTGGATGCACCTGATATCTTTGAAGTGTAGCTTTGAATTGGAAACCGTATAAAAATTTCCCTAATACGGTGGTAGGAATATGGGCTAGGTTAGAGTTGGAAGGAAAGTAGTTCGTGCGGAGAATATTTCAGGGAGGACGCTGTGATTTGACGGGATACCTGCTGGGTTGATAACAAACTTCTAATTTTTACTACCGGCGAAAGTATGTTCCCTACAAATAGGGAGACGACTCGCTGCGATCAACGCTCAGCTGAGAAAATCTACGGTAGCATAAATAATTTTAAGCTGTCTAAGTGGAATTTACGCACGATGGAGAGCACTAATAATTTACAAAAGGAATTTTATTCCATTTTATTATTATTTTTATTTATTTATAGGAATGAGTGCTTGCTTTAAACAAGTTGCCACTCATAATATTGCTACTTTAGATGATAATTACATTCTTAGAAATTCTCATTAAGGTAATATTTGCTTATTTTCCAGAAATTCCATCTTTGATAAAATCTGAATGTCATATTCGTTTTCCCATTGAACTACATATTTACATAGGAAAAAAGGATAAAATGATCCACCCGAGCCAACGCGTGGAATATATACAATAATAAATACTTTGAAAGGCTCATAAATCCACCTATGCGCACATACAACAACAGCTTAAAACGACTTACTCATATCAAGTTATTTGAAGAATACAACAAAGTCTCCTCATGGGCACTCAAGCTCTTTTTGCAAAACGCTATGAAAATGTAAGTCTTTACAAATATTTATGGTGCATTGCACACTCATTTGCAAGCACATTGTTAATTTGTATTCAAGCGTTACCATGACTCAGTTACAAGTTTATATTCTTTCTATTGCTTCCAAGTTTATACATATGTATGTATGTATGTATTAAGTGAGCGTGAGCGTAAATCACACACATCCTATAAAATAACATAAAATAAAATAAAACAAAATAAAATAAAATAAAACAAAATAAAATAAAATAAAATAAAATAAAATAAAATAAAATAAAATAAAATAAAATAAAATAAAATAAAATGAAATAAAATAAAATAAAATAAAATAAAATAAAATAAAATAAAATAAAATAAAATAAAATAAAATAAAATAAAATAAAATAAAATAAAATAAAATAAAATAAAATAAAATAAAATAAAATAAAATAAAATAAAATAAAATAAAATAAAATAAAATAAAATAAAATAAAATAAAATAAAATAAAATAAAATAAAATAAAATAAAATAAAATAAAATAAAATAAAATAAAATAAAATAAAATAAAATAAAATAAAATAAAATAAAATAAAATAAAATAAAATAAAATAAAATAAAACAAAATAAAATAAAATAAAATAAAACAAAATAAAATAAAATAAAATAAAATAAAATAAAATGAAATAAAATAAAATAAAATAAAATAAAATAAAATAAAATAAAATAAAATAAAATAAAATAAAATAAAATAAAATAAAATAAAATAAAATAAAATAAAATAAAATAAAATAAAATAAAATAAAATAAAATAAAATAAAATAAAATAAAATAAAAGAAAATAAAATAAAATAAATTAATATAAAATAAAATGAAATGAAATGAAATAAAATAAAATAAAATAAACTAAAATAAAATAAAATAAAATAAAATAAAATTAAAAAAATAAATAAAATAAAATAAAATAAAATAAAATAAATTAAAATAAAATAAAATAAAATAAAGTAAAATAAAATAAAATAAAATAAAATAAAATAAAATAAAATAAAATAAAATGAAATAAAATAAAATAAAATAAAATAAAATAAAATAAAATAAAATAAAATAAATTAAAATAAAATAAAATAAAGTAAAATCAAATAAAATAAGTTAAAAAATAAAAATAAAATAATTTACCAAAGTTATCTTTGTTATTTCTGTTTAGTCGAGCATACATATCCATATGTGTTAGTCAGAGTTTTGCTACGGGCATAGTGTTCAATATCGAAAAAGGGAGCGTGGTTATCATCCGATTTCGCCCATTTTCAATAGCAGCCTACCTTGGTCAGAAAGTTACCAATACACCAAAGTTATCGTGTATATGGACGGACATACGGACGGACAGTCGGACGGACGCACATGCCTTAATCAATTCCTCTTTTCAACCTAAGAACTTTCATACCTGGAAATCCATATCTAACTCGATTATTTTGCGCCGTTACGTAGTAGATACCGTTATGTGGACAAAAATATAATACCCTTGTACTAGTACTAGTACGCTGGGTATAAAAATATGCTGGCCCCTTGAGTTAAACTCTATTTTGCTAACACCCACAACCTGGTATATAATGCAGAGTTCAACTTGAAGATCGGAAATTCATTTCATGTTATTTATTTTATGCATGTTGACGGTATTAACTCAACGACTATAAAAACAGCAACAACATAAAATGGTTTAACATCACCATTATGCACACCTCTCACAGTTCTCAATCACCACCCACAAATTATCAGTTTTTTTTTAGCTTTTTGCGCTGTACAGTAGGTCGTATTATACAAACAATAGAAAATATTCTCCTTTAGCTTAAGAGTTAGTTTTAAGTGTGGAAAAAAATATCTGAGTAACCTCAATGTATCGTGATACGCCCTAACATACATAAACCGATACCAATATACATACATACATAGCTGACGGCTAGCATGTGCAAAACTATATCCAAGAGCCCTTCAATGTATGTGTGTTCCTGTGTGTGTGTATGTGTGCTTGGTATTGTGAACGACTATGGCAACACTAACAATAATGAGAGCAAACAAAAGCTTTTGTTCATTTGTCGGTTTGTTGCTGTTCAGGTGGTGCATTTGTACTTTGATATGTAAATATGTATCTGGCACAACTGTTTGCACTTGTAAGTCAGTAATAAAATTAATCTTAGAAGATGTATTGAGCTCATGTACTTATATTTAGCTTAAACAATTGCATGAACAAATATATTTATGTACATGAGAGCAACTGCACAATGAGCTTATTTACATACTTATAAATAGTAAAAGTAGGGATGATAGAAGTGCATTGAATTTTGTGTACCGAAATGATTGCTAGTTTGGACTTAGTAGGAAAGGACGAAGTGAAGTCTTCTCTCCGTGAATAAAGATCCCAGTCTACTAACGGCATAGGAGATGATCAGAGCACCTTATATTGGGGAGGGGAGCCTCGAAATGTAGTAGTAAAACAAGATCAGGGATAGGACACCATCCTGTGGCACCCCTTGCTTCATTAGACGTGGGTTGGATCGTTCGCCTTTAAATTTCACCAATGATTTTCAACCTCTCAGCCTGAGAGTCTCAGGTAATTGGCAGTCCAACTAGCACAGCTCTGTCGTTAAGGTGATTTTGGTTGAGACCGGCACTTATCCGAGATATGATGGCGTTTAGTGTGGTGGAAGTGCTAGGCAGTTTTTGAAATTCATGCTGATGTTCGGCCAGCCTCAGATTTCCGGTATAGTAAGGGAGTAAGTTGGGCTCCAATGAACATAAAGACTTTTTTATTTTTACGATTGATAAATTACGATAGCAATGGAAAATGAAATGAACGGGATTTGTGCGACACAAAATGAGACACACACTGGGCTCCTTAGTATCTAATCACATATATATGTACTTACATACGAATATTTAGGAGGTTAAGCAATGAGTATACTACGGACCACTAGAGCTCAAACTTTATTGCGAGTGCTTAATAAAGAAGAAGAAAAAGTGTTGTTATTATTTTTACTTCCCTGGAAAAATGCATTTTCTCCCTTTGTTGCGTATTGGTCCAGCGTGTAGTGGCGGGCTTTTGCAGTAGCTTTGACAGTAATTTTGCATTAATAGATGGATTGATAGGTCCTACATGGATCCTATTTTGAGTGCTACTTTCAATATATGCAATTGGCTGATGCATCTTGACAGTCTCAGAAGCATCCAAAACTGCCCCTTCGTTTCTAATTCACCTCTCTTCTCGTTGTGTTCAATATTTGAGAAGTTTGCTGGCTCCACGTCATCTTGTACACATACATATATCATAAACTCTCATCAAATTTTCCGTCAAGAAACCACAAATACTTTCTTTCATTGTTAGGGCCAGGAAATATCTGAGGGTGAGGCTCATATTTTTAAAATACGCTCAACACCAAAGGCGGAGGAAAACTATTCTAGGCGATCTATCCCCGGACAGTGTCATCCAAAAGAATTTTTAAGAAAGTAATAGGTCGGATATGGTAGGCAGGTATACGAGGAATCTACTCCTCGCGGCAGTAATGCTAAACGCAGAACCAGGCATAGAACAATGCTCGGGAAGTGTGAGGTTCGGCTTTTAGTGGGCAGGCCTTCAGGGGAAGAACCAAAAACAATCCAAAGAAATCACAAATCGATACAGGTGTTTTATTGAATTGAATTGAATTGAATTGTAACTACCCCTTCTGAAGTTATTATATTCCAGGTGCAAATGAGTTTTGAGCAGGGCTGGTGTTTATATGTATGAATTAAATCCGGTAAAGCCAGGCATATGTGAAAATGTTAAAATTTTGTATTGAAAGGTGTGAATGTTGCTGCAAACAGCTGTGCTACACTTTAATCCATTTGATTATTTATTGACCACCAATGAGATTGAGTTCCTTTGCAGCGAAAGTTAAACAGTAGCAATGTACATACGTATCGCCACTGACAGCAAAATAATAAAAAAAATTTTTTTTAAACCTACATACTAGTGTGCATGAGGAACGCGGTTACACAGAAAATAAAATATTTAATATTAAATAAAATAAAACAAAATAAAGTAAAATAAAATAAAATAAAATAAAATAAAATAAAATAAAATAAAATAAAATAAAATAAAATAAAATAAAATAAAATAAAATAAAATAAAATAAAATAAAATAAAATAAAATAAAATAAAATAAAATAAAATAAAATAAAATAAAATAAAATAAAATAAAATAAAATAAAATAAAAATAAAATAAATTACAATTAAATAAAATAAAGTTATGCTATGTAACTACAAGAAACTACAATTTAAGTTTTAGTTATCTTTTTTAGTTATTTATATTTTATTATAAATTTATACGCCAATTAGTAATTAATTTGCAAAATAATTAGAAATCTAGATTTTAATGTGCAAGTGCTTAATTATACATATACGTACGCATATAGCTTTTCCCGTTAAATGGTTTAGCTACCGACCATGATTAAAAACAAATAGACAGTACCCACAAAAAAAAATGTTGCCCAATATATTTACTTGCATTATAATGACCTTATTAAAATTTGACGAACATCGAAGTAAACAGCAAACCACTGCTTTCCCAATTTTGTATAATTGCTTACATAATTGTTTGCTGTGTATTAATATAAAGAAATTTAGCATTATATCGAAGCTGTGTTTAGCATTGCAACGGTACGTAGCATTTCAATTATATTAAACACACACTATTGCAGCGACACCTACACTCACATTTCAATATGAAAGCCTGCAAGGCGTCTATTTGCATGTTAGCGTTCATCGGATTTGCGTTAGCGGTTAAAATGCTGACGGTCTTATCAGATATTAGGATATTAGCAAAATATTTACATTGGTTCAGCCTACACACCGAGACAGTGCGTTTCATAACTATAGCGCTTTTAGAGTTAGAATTTTGAAGGTGTGCAATCAAAGTTTAGAACGTAAAATATACGAGAAAAATCTTGATTGAATGATTAAGATGTTTGAATTACGGGTGTGCTATAGTTATGAAACGTACTTTGTTTGTATTGCTTGTAGCCGCGTTGGCGTATATTTTCCTTAATTGCGTTTTGGTTGGAGCGAAACACTATAGATTTGCACTTAATCCGACACACGTACATATGTATATAAATATGAGTACATATATGTGTGTATACATATTAATATGTACATAAAGCAGTACATATGTATAAAAGTTCATGCAATTCTATTTGCTAAATTTTGATAAGATTTGCTCTATAGGTTTGGTAATATGCATTTTCTCTAGTCGCATTGATATTAAAGCCTAAAGCGAAATCGCAATAGTGCAAATGATGTGTGACCGTTAACGGGTTCTAGCTTAAGGGCTAATAACTTTTTTTTTTTAATTTTGTTTATTCTGCAGTAACGTTTTAGCCACGTTTATTTGCTTAGAAGTTTTTAAATTCAAGAAATAAACATGTGTTGAGGTAAGCACCAGAACTTATTTAATTTTTGTGCCTGTGACATGAAACTCAACTAGAATTTCCTTAATTTGAAATATTGACTTTAAGCTTAACTGAGGCTTTTTGCGAGTAATTTCTGATCTCAGCACCACAACTCACATGTATGATAGATCATAAAAGAAAATATGGCGTATCATAAAAGACTTACATAGGTATGAAAGTTCAAGTTTTTTATTTATATCAACCAACCCCACCATCACACATGCCCTTGATATCGCTTAGTTGTTCAATCAATTTTGGTTTTTGTCAGTTGTGGACAATCAATTAAACCACAAGAGGACCGTCTCGTATATGCAATGCTAATTCTTAACCTTGATCTATTCCAAATATTTTCTAGAGAATAATAAAAACTTTGGAAAACAATACAAAAACACTTAGCATTGTGATGCTCTTGAGAAAATGTTTCCTCTCACTTTACGTTCTGTGTTTCTTCACTTGAGAGTTTATTATTCTCTGAACTTTTAAAAATAGTGCGTAGATATACTGGGTGCTTCAGGTACTAAATTAGATAGAGATAGTTACTAAATATGAAGAAGTGATCACTTATAACTTGGATTGTATTTAAGGCTCCCTGAAATAAATCCCACGAAATAAGTCCCACTTTTAAAAACGAAATAAGTCCCACTAAAATGAAATGATTTAAAAATTTACTTGAAATGAAATAACTCCCACTCAAAATGAAATAACTCCCCCTTGAATAATATATTTGTTAAATGAAATAAGTCCCACTTTCATAAACGAAATAAGTCCCACTTTTTCACTGTTTAATGCGATTTCAAATTAGAAGTATTTGGCTCTTAGAAAAAAAAACACACGGAAGGGCATCACCGTGGCGGTAGCCACGGCTATGGCACACACCCGGAGTTGGAAGGGCGTAGCCTAGGGTTTTTTTTTTGAAGGGCGGCCGAAGGCCGCCTACTCGCAAAGGTGTTCTGCACATAAAAAACGTGGATCGGGCCTCCGTAACAATAATACGAAGGGGGAAAAGCAATATTTTGTTTCTATGAAAAATTATTAGTGAAAAACCGAAAATTGACCCGGGTCAGATCCCCAATTCGGGGCCCGATCCACGTTTTTTATGTGCAGGACACCTTTCCGCGTAGGCGGCCTTCGGCCGCGCTTTAAAAAATTACCCTGGGCTACGCCATTCCAACTCCGGGTGTGTGCCATAGCCGTGGCTACCGCCACGGTGATGTCCTTCCGCGTGCCACGGTAATATTAGGAAACATGGAACATAAATTTAGGGGTATGAAATAACTCCCACTTTACAAAACGAATTTATTCCCATTCAAAACGAAATAAGTCCCACTTAAAATAAAAACGCGTAACGAAATAAGTCCCACCAATTGACGAAATAAGTCCCACTTTTAAAAACGAAATAACTCCCACTTTCAAAATAGCAATTTTTGGTGGGACTTATTTCGTTTTTAAAAGTGGGACTTACTTCGTGGGATTTATTTCAGGGAGCCGTATTTAACAGTGCAAGTGTTTTGATGTGGTGCCCATGATCTGATATCGCATGACGTGATGTGGTTTGATGACATTAACTGTAAAGAGTTTGTGAAGAGTGGTTTGTTGTGATGGCCTTGTACTGACATGACATGATGTGCTGTACTTACAGGTGATGTGCTGTGAATTCCTGTGATGTGATGTGGTTTCACGAGATATGCAGTGAAATTGTCTAAAGTGAGTTGATGTGATGAGGATTCAAGTAATGTGTAGAAAATTTATTTAGAGTGATTTGGTGAGGTTCTATCAAGTTTTTACATTTTTTTTTTTTTTTTTTCAATTATGTATCGACTTTAGTTTGCGTGACTTGATGTGGTGCCCATGATCTGATATGTGACGTGATGTGGTTATAGATTATATGGTAATTTTTAAGTATTTTGATGGCATTAGGTGATAAGGAATTATGTAATGAATTTGTGAAAAGTGATTTGATATGATATAATTTCAGGTGCAGTACAGTGAAATTGTTTGAAGTGATTTGATGTGATGTCTACTCAAGCAAGGTGTAGAGATTTTATGAAGTGTAATTTGATAAGGTTCTGTCTCTTGATACAAAGTGATATGTTGGGATTAAATTTTTTTTTGTTCTGAACATGTTTAAGATAAGTTGATGTGGTTCCACAATCTGATGCTTTGATGTGATTTCAGTTGATGTGCTGTGAATTTGTTTGATGTGATTTTTTTAAGACAGGAGTATTCGTTCGTCATCTTCAGAGAGGTTCACATGAGATAAACCATTTTCTTGCTTAATTATTATTCAAATTTCGTAAGTGCTCGGTATCCCAAGCACCCTGTATTTTATTATTTATTTATTGTGTGTAATATAACTTAAACCACTTGCTGTATTCGTTTTGTTAAGTTTACTTTCGATTTTTTTATTTTGCATTTACTCAATGACTTACACATACCGCTCTATATACATATGTATATGTGCCCTTGCGTTTGTAACAAAAGTTTTATTTTCTTTCTGTATTGCATATTGAATATGACCATGGAGGTGTCGAACTTGTATAGACTTGTATAACAATTTACATTTACTCTCGTAGTTGCATTGTCTTTAGACACATGGGAAAACAATAATAAAACTTGTAGTTTCTCAAATAAATAAAAAAAAAAATGCAAAATAAAAAGTGTACAAAATACAACAAAGCGAGCAAACAAAAGTTTATTACAACATATTTTTATTTTATTGCATATTGGCGAGTGCTGGCACTTAAGTGGTTAGAATAAACAAACTAAGCTAATAAATAAGTTTGTTTCAACATTTTGTCTTGTGGGATTTGAAATTAAATTTGTTTGGTTGAGGGACACTAGAATCTGGGCTGAGGCTGCTCATAAACATTTTTTGCAATATTCTAGCAAATGACATATGCCTTTCATAGGGAATATTTTCAATTGTGGTCCCAAAGTTCATATTTTTCATTTCGCTTACACCATGCAATTATATACTTTTACAGAAGTTAGTATATTTATTTATAGTAATATTAATTTAGCATAAAAACAAGAATTGAGTTATATGAAATGACAATGGGAAATGTTCTGCATAAGTAATAATTTGTAGGGTCATTTCCTTCTGAAAGAAATTTGTTTCCCAGATGTAGGAAGATATAGGACTTGCGCGTAGTGCCACAAATAGGACTGATTTAAAAACAAAACACCAGGCGATTTCGATAATAGTCCATTGGATTACTAAAAAATCGTTGTTTCTTCCCTGCCAGAACACTGCTAGTAATACAAGGCGTTATGACACCTGCAAACATATTGAATTTGTTGTTAAAGTCGAGCACAAAACATCTCCCATACTTCATTGGCACTATCGATGAACTTAATATACTTTCAAATAATCCAGAACAAGATCGTGATCCTGTAAATAATAGCAATCGATATTTAAAAGTTAACTTTGTCATAAAGTTTGCAGGGTGTTAACACAAAATGAACGAACTTATACATTTTTACTTACTTCCACATTCGCTCAGACTTATCGGGAACTCATAACCATGTAGGAACCTCCATAATGCATATAAATATAAAGATTGATCACAGCTATATTTTTAAGCTGGTTAGTTAGCGTTGAAACGAACTAAAATCACTATATACAGCGGAGAGGCAAGATGTTTTATATATAAATTTCAAGATGAGCTTCAAGAAAACGATAAGTCTACGATCAGTTCGGGACGAGATGCAAAGTAGGATGCGACTAATACCTGTACTGATCACTTTCTAATGGTTGAAAGGTTCGCTTTTGTTTGAGAATGAGGAGACTAATTGTACCTGTTTACACCCGAACGGGTACAAAGGTACTAATTCATTTTCCACCCAAATTTGTATTTTAACTCCTATAAGTATGCTACAAAATCTGAAATTTACTTACACCCCTATGAGCATGCTACACAAATTGAATTATAGCCAACTGTAGGCTAAAGGCATCGATGCCGGATCGCTCTCTTTAATTTGTTAAATACTCTTCACATATGAATACACATTCATCGGCTTGTAAGAATTTCAATTAATTTATAAACAAATATTGAGCATACTTTTATTGCCACCACGGTATGTGCATGTAAAAAAATATTGGTCTGCGGCAAGAGGTATCCTAACGTTTTTTTTACACATCAATCAATGCATCGGCCAAGATTGCATTCTGCAATAGCAGTTTTCGACCGATGCGCATAGAAACATAAACACTTACAGATGAACATTTCAGGACTATACCAGGGTCTAAGAAAAATTGTTATTGGTTGCACAAAAAATAACTTTTTTTTAATTACATATGTAAGAAAATGAACTAGAGAAGTATGCAGCGTCCCCTTTCCACCACTTTTTTGTTACACGCGGCTTACGTTTTATCCAAAATTGAAGCATTCTAATTTGTGGTTTTGCAGAGAAGTGGGCCATTCACAACCATGTCGTACATTGTCTTAATACATGCAATAAACGCCAATTGACAACAAATGCTGTTGTAATATGATTGCAATTTAACAGTAAATCAATATTTAATTATATAATAACATATTGACGCAACAACAATTTGAGAATGTAGAGTATTATCTATATTGCTAATATTGTTTTTGTAAATACATATATTGTTGTTATTTCTTAAGCCGCTTCCGTCTAATGAATACATTGACAGCTATTTCATGTTTCTGCGCCTAAGTATTATGTTAGCTGAAGCATTTACATAATTATTGATATCTATTATTTATACGGGCAATTCCGGAGAATATTGGATTAATATTAATTCCTTTGGTATTTACGCTAATGAAAATATCACCATTTGGAGTAAATTTTTTTTTTTAATTTCGACTTTCTTTCTGACATTTCTTTGTAAAGTTCAGGACAACAAAAAGTTGGTTTGGTTTGGGACGGTTTTTCAAAAAAAAATAAATAGGAAAATTGCCAATTTGCCAATTTTTTAAATTCTGTTAACGCTCCCAAATATCAGCTCAAAAAAGCGTAACTTGAGTTTTTGTTTAATGTACAAATAAATTAAAACAAATTTTACATTTTTAACAAAACAAATCTAAAATCTTAATCAAAATGTGACTTTAGCTAGTAAAATAATGTTTTTGCTGTAACAGTAGTTACCATGGAAATGCCCATATCTACAATATCGTTATGTTTTATTGATCTACACTCAAGCAACTTGATTGCACCTCTGCTTAAACCAACAACAAGGACGGTATATGAAAACTTACAAATAAGTGTAAAGAGGTGGACTAGTTTGTGATACTATTCCTGCTAAAACTAACAAGCCAACCAATTCAGCTTCCTCCACCTTCTCTCTCCTCTTCTTTTTCTTTCCCTCATTCTTTTACATTTTGACTATCACTTTTCTTCCAAAACTTGCGAATATTTAGTAAACTATAACGACAAGCAGTTTCGGCACCCATTTTTTTACGTCTCAACGACAAAACTGAGAGCCTCATTCTAATACAGCAGCCTTGGATCATCAGCAACAAAGCTTTTGCTGTCTTCAAAAAAAATCTATTCCATTACTTTCTGTTATCTAATTGCAGTGACGTACATATGGACTATAGTCTCAGACCATAGGTCTACATATCTCGATAAAAGATGCAAACTTTCGGATACTGCGTCAGATCATCGGTGCAACATCTGAAACGTTGCTAGAGTACATTAGTATGATGTCATGTTTATAACGAGGCTACTTCCCTCCACACCCAATAAAACTTCAGAAGTTATGTTCCGCACTATTCTGTGAGACCTACATACTATACTGTAGTTGTTGTACAATCAGGTTCAATGCAGTCATGGAACAAGAATAAATTCCGAAACTTTTACAGGAACTTTGTGTCAAGTGTGTGTTAAGAATCATCAGACCTTTTAATGTTAACTGCAGACAGTAGCTATATAAACTAGCCTCGTTGTGTACCAAAATGCTATAGGTCCTAGGCTAGTGGAAAGAACAAGTCTAAGAAGCGACTAGAACTCTCAAGATATCTGTAATATTTGACGCCGTGGATGGCCTTTGATTCTAGTTAAAGAACTAGTTATTATGTATGATAACACAAATGACTTTCCGCTGCATGGTTAATATGACATTATATATCGTTATAACAATTATTAGGACTTTTGTTATTAATTTTATGACAGCATGTTATTTCACTGATGCTTGAACAATTACAATTACTAGACATACAAGAATCTATACGACATCAATGGGTGCGCATACAAGTTTATGTTAATTAATTATGAGTGCTTTTGAAGATGATGCTAAGTTTCATAATTTTACTATTTAAGTATAGTCAGCTGGTATCATGTAAAGGTAAATGATCTTCCTAATAATGCCTCGGAGCTAAACTAATCAGTTCCTATCACTACTAGGGATGCAACACTTTTTGAATTCCGGGATTTTCTCGATATTATTTTACTATACTGAGGTTCTTGAATTTTTGGTGTTGGCTCCGCTCCAGAAATTTGGTTTGGGAAATTGTAGAAATTATTTGAGAAACAATCTGAAATTAGTCACAAAGGTAAAAGGAAATTAAACTTTGGTTGTTAAATTACCTTTAGTTCGAATGCCAGCGAATTGGAAAACGAAATTCGAAACGAGATTTACAGCACCCAAACGAAACCGGGATCTTGAGATTGTATCTCTAATGCCTCCATATCTACATTATATGCAAATAAAACAGCAAACGAACTAAGTGACTAAGGTACCTAAGTAGCTATGTATTGTTTCATATTTATTCAGCTATGTACATGAATAAGTAAGTTAATGAACCTTATCAATCAACGACTCACTCATAGACAAATTTTCAATTACACACTTACGAGTATATACATACATAAATACAAGCACTAATTAAAATTATAAGCTTTTTTAATTTAGATGGCAAATACTCCATCCACGCTTGTGAAACGAATTTTCTTCAACTAGTAAGAAGCAATTTGAAACTGTGAAGCACTTTAAGTTCCGAAATTTTTCATTTATCTACTTAGCATTACATAGATTACTTCAATGGTATTATCATCTGATGCTATCAAGGTCAATCGAAGCACGGTGAGAGACGAATGGGCACCATGTTTTATATTGCCCTCTGCGCTCAAAGTAGCCCAGCTCTTGTGCTCAGCTGAGAATAAACAAAGTTCTGAAATGGTACTTGTAAAGAGAGCTCTTTTATTTAATGACAGCAAATACTTCGTCTCTCCTTAGTTTACCGCAAGACCCATTTTTTGGGTTCTTTAGCCATGCGAGATATGACCGAGTATTCAATAAGGCCAATGATATCGGTATTATCAGCACACAGTTTGCTAACAAGGATCATGGCAGAAAGACAGGGGAATCATTCTGACATTTAAGGCTTAAAAGCTCACGGAGGTTGGTAGGGTCTGTTCAAAGAGAAAAATCTTTTGCAAATGTTATCCGGGAAGTTGCATTAATTTGTAATTATTTGTTCAAGCTCGTATCCGGGTGCTATCTGTTTCTTAAGTAGTAGCGAATTCTCAATATTCTATACACATTGAATTTCATTATCCACCTAATCACTAACGAATAATGCGTTTATTTTTCCCACTCCTTATTCATATAAAGCCAATATCATTTACATTGTTGCAATTTCTCACCGCAGTTATCTTAGCATTGATGCAAACCAACAAATCCCATTGGCACTTTAAATCACAACAAAATCCATGCAAACTGCAAAAGCGTGAAGTGCACTGTGTGTAGGTTTCACTTTGAAAATTCCCAAACATTCAAAGGTATTTGGGGGGGGCGGGGCAGTGGCGGCTTGGTATAAAAGACTGAATGCAAGTAAGCAAACGCTTTAATCCAGATGAGTTTTCAATGAATGCTTCACCGCACAATTTGAGTGCAGCACTTGCGTCGATTCCTAAGGCTCGCAAAGCATACATACATACATATATACATCCTCCTTTGCCCTTTGTACATACTCAGCCACACGTGTTTGTGAAACATAAATGAGCGTAAGGGCGAGAAGGAATAAAGCCTAATGTAGCAGCAATAAATAAAAATGCATTCAAAGTCTATGCACCTTACCTTAACTTGCCTTAGCTGGCTTTAAAGTAGTCGGAGTTGCAGTTAGTCCTGCAGGGGCGTATATGTGTTGGAGAAAAGGGGGCTCATGTTCCACTCTAGACTACAAATCTTTGTATGTGATTAAAACGCGAGCGCAATTTTAGCAAATTAATTTCGTAGAAATTACAGCAATTTTTTCATGGTTCATTGTTGTTGAGCTTATCAAGTCTTCAAAGAGTCTCTATTCAATTTCCCTCAAAATCTGGGGCTTAGGCTCCAACCACCTTTTTCATATTATCCATAACTTTGAAGTAGAAAAAAATATTTTTAACAGTACCAAAATATTTTTCCAATTCATGGTAGAGAAGAAAAAGCTTGTGAGCTATGTTTTGAGGCTAAAATCGTGCTGGAGTCGCATAACCTGACCCACAAACTATTTTACAAGAGTCAAACACCCCTATTACAAGTTACCGCTCGGGAACACTCGTAAAACACGAACGTAACACACGAACATTACCTGGTACAGCATTCGAACTATAAATAGAGGACAACGGATAGACACAGATCAGAACGAAAACTTACACTGAAGATGGCGTATCGCCGAAACCGGTTTGTAAAAAAACAAAAATTGACAAGGGATGACGGAAAATCGTTCCAGTATAAATCTAGCATTCACCCTGTTAGAAAAACATAAAATCAAGATAACTCAAAAAAATATTTCCCTATCCTCCCTCCATAACAACGCCTCTGTACACCCACGCACACCTCGACAGGTTGGTAATGTCGACACCACGCTCTGGTTATCTTTGTTGGTCCCGTCTTCAACCAAGCGTTTAAGAGTGAAAAAGTAAAGCTTTTGTGCAAAAGGTGTTATACGAGCTTCTACTTCTCTTCTTTTACTTCTTATTTGAGTATACATATGTATTTATCAGTGTGTGTGCTGTCGCTTAAGTAAGTGTTGGAACTTAGTCGTACTTTGATAAAACCCTCGAGTACTTATCAAATGCCTGAATAGTTAGCAGCGACTTTAATGGATTGTAAATCAGATGTGTAGAAGAAGTGCGTCAGTGTGCGCTTTACAAGAAGAGGCTCAAATAATTCCTTCACACACGCACACACACACATGCAAACATTAAACACTTTTTTTTCGTGCAACTCACATTCTACCAGACATTCAAAAGCGTTTCTACAAAGCACATACGAATCTTCACTTGCACCACATGCATTATGCCACTCCAGAGAAATCACAAGCCAAAGCCTTGTAGCTCATCTGATTAAAGTAAAAGGAAAGCGCTATGTTGTAAATGAAAAAAAAAACAAAAAAAAAGTTTATATTAGCTTCAGTGTAAGCAGACGGTATAGGAAAAGTGATGTGCATTCACACGCCACCGCTTGCCTAATAGGCACTCAAAGCCAACAACACTTCACTATGCCGTTGTGCCTCGAGCCCTATTTGTTGAATAAATTCATGAGTGTTGTTGTTTTTTTATTAGTATTTAGCACTTTACAATTTAGAGCTATTAAGGAAATGGTAGCAATAATAATTGCTTGTTTATGCTGGGAATGTAAAAAAAAAGTTTAAGAAATTCTATTGCAGCAAAAGCTATTCGCTGGGTTTATACTGGGCACTTTTGTGTCCACAAAGGGAGACTAATTTAAATTTAAATTTGAATTTAAATTTTAATTTTAATTTTAATTTTAATTTTAATTTTAATTTTAATTTTAATTTTAATTTTAATTTTAATTTTAATTTTAATTTTAATTTTAATTTTAATTTTAATATTAATTTTAATTTTAATTTTAATTTTAATTTTAATTTTAATTTTAATTTTAATTTTAATTTTAATTTTAATTTTAATTTTAATTTTAATTTTAATTTTAATTTTAATTTTAATTTTAATTTTAATTTTAATTTTAATTTTAATTTTAATTTTAATTTTAATTTTAATTTTAATTTTAATTTTAATTTTAATTTTAATTTTAATTTTAATTTTAATTTTAATTTTAATTTTAATTTTAATTTTAATTTTAATTTTAATTTTAATTTTAATTTTAATTTTAATTTTAATTTTAATTTAAATTTAAATTTTAATTTTAATTTTAATTTTAATTTTAATTTTAATTTTAATTTTAATTTTAATTTTAATTTTAATTTTAATTTTAATTTTAATTTTAATTTTAATTTTAATTTTAATTTTAATTTAAATTTAAATTTTAATTTAAATTTTAATTTTAATTTTAATTTTAATTTTAATTTTAATTTTAATTTTAATTTTAATTTTAATTTTAATTTTAATTTGTATTTTAATTTTAATTTTAATTTTAATTCTAATTTTAATTTTAATTTTAATTTTAATTTTAATTTTAATTTTAATTTTAATTTTAATTTTAATTTTAATTTTAATTTTAATTTTAATTTTAATTTTAATTTTAAATATACTAAACCAAATTTAAGTTTTATTTACTCAAATTTTTTGGCTTATTTTTCTTCAATCATCTTCTGTCAGCAGCTGTCCATGCAGATCGGCTCTATCTATAAGGGGCATGTACTGCAATACCGAAGACAGCTTTCCAGCATGACCAGGCTTTAAGGTCAACAAGCAATACCAATCTTGAACTATCGCTGATGGGCAATGACTCCTCGTACGTGCCATGTCTACCTTGTCTGTTTTTGGCACTAAAAGCTTTTGTGCCACTTTTATTGGTTTTGTAACTGGAGGTAGCACTTTTTGAAATGCAACTATTGATAAAATACAATTCGTGTCCCTCTGCGTGTCCCTCTGCACTGTACATACACCAAGTTTATCAAAAAGCAACTCAATTTAAATCTTTTGTTTTCTCATCGAATTTCAAAGTGCCCACTGCGGTTTTAAATTGAATTTGTAAAATGCCTGCTCGTGCCACCAAGCAAATGGAATACTTTTTTTTTTTTTGCTTCTTTGAGGTAGCAGGCGCAGGGTATGGTGTTATTTTATGAACAAACTGTTTAAAGGTATCAAACCCCGAACGTTTTTAGCAATTGCATTCCAATAGGTGTTGAGGTTTCAAGGCTCTTAAATGGCCAGGTTAATTGAGCACGACGTAACAACGAACACCAGTCACCCTACGTCCACGATATCCCTCATACAGTTTGTAAACCGTTTATAGATAATGGCTAGGTTAGGTTGTGTTGAAAGTGTATACTAGGAGAAAAACGATTAGCCCGACGAATAGGTCCGCGAACCTTTAACGTGGACGTTGTCAATAATTTATTCAGAGAAAAATTGTATTTGAGCGTCCTTAATCATAATTAAACGAGGTTACCAGACTCATCTGATCTTTAGTTTTCTTCAAATATCCATATAGGGCTGTTGTGGAAGTGCTATCCCTTTTTGTATGTATATATGTATAATTCCAATTGCGCCCTAAGTGGACTGCCCGATTATAACATACCTTTCGGAAACTTCCTGAGAGGCTTATGGGCTTTGTTACGATATACTAAACGGAACAGGGCAAAGGGTGACAACCTCTAGAACAAGTGGGATATTTGATATAGCAGTTTCCCTGGATGTAATCATGGTACCGAACTGAATAGCCGAATCCGATCACACTAAGCGAAAGAGAACAAATCTTACACCTGAATTCCTCACTATACATCGAGATCGGTAGAATGATGTGCAACTCGATGGTTGATCTACGGATATGATGCCTCCCACCTCTCATTACCCATCTTCTCTTCCCTTTCGGAAGGAGGGATGACATGACCTAGAAGGTTGAACTGGTCATACCAAATCGCTCCCACGACAGTCGGCAGTACCGCAAGGGAGTACCGGAGCGTACCGGATTCATATCCGGCCAAGGACTGTTATTTCGACAACACTCCCCAAAACCTTCGGGGAGTGATTTTGTTGTTAAAACAACAACAACAACATAGGTAGAAAGAGATAGAGAGTTAGGAAGTGCGAATTATAGAACGAGATCATTTTGGATTGAGGGGACCTGGCAGTCTGAAGTAGAATTTTAGGCAGCAAGATAAATTTCACTGCTAAAATCATTTGCGTCTATAAAGCTGATTAGAATTGTTAAGCCTATTTTGAACTCGTTGCCGATGTGCTTTTGAACTACTCCAAATTTAGAATGCATAGTCACAACACAACAAAAAACAACAACAACAATGACAAGCACAATTGCAATTCTGCTTTAAACCACAATTTACAAATAATGGAGCTTAAATTCGAAAAAGCGAGGAAGAAATAAATTAAAGTGACGTGAAAATAAATTGCTCACCTAGAAATTGCATGCATTTCGCGCATTCGTGTCACGCAAATCACGGAAGGACTTAGTCGAGCTTACAACTCAATTAAGCGGAAAGTAGATGCTTATTCAATGCGGCATGAAAATTGTGCAACAAATAAAAGCATTGCAAAAAATCGACTATGTGTGTATATGCATTAATATGTGTCATTGTATGTGTATTTGTAGGCATACAATTGAAGCAACAAAGCAAAATTTAACAAGAAAGTAAAACAAAAAAAAAAAAAAATACAAAAAAAGGGTGCAAAATTGTTAACCAGCGACATTCAATATTTCCGGCCTGACAAGTGTCTGTGGTTAAGCCGACCTCAGCGGAAGTTTAAATAATGCAAAACGGTTTAATGAATTGTGCCACGCTGCCCCACAGCCATACTACCACATCACCACAACACATCAGTAGATAGTGCCACAACGGTCAACAGGTTGCAACAGGTTTAATTTGCGCAGCGTGAGACCGCCATAAGGCTTAACAAGCACGCACACATCAATGACATAAATAAATGGTTGGTTGAAAAGTTCATAATTTGAGTTGGTTACCAGCTATGTACCATTTTTAATAAACAATGAAGCGTTTACAATGTTGCAGGGCTCTTTTAGTTATGGATGGATACGCTGTGCTAGGTGTTGTTGCAGTTTTAACACCTTGGTGAGTTGATATGCATGAAAAATTATTTGAAATAAATATTTGAATGCATGCACCAATTCGTGCATAAATGGAAAGAAGGTATTTCCAAAAAAAATCTAATAATTATCAGCTTGGGTTTCAAAGAAGTTGGGAGCATTGTTAGCTCATCTAGAATAAATATAGACTTATGTCAATTTGAGTGCACAAAAAGAAAAAGAATGGCTTAGCAATACTCGTCAGTAAAAATTTTGATATATCTTGTTGGTCGGTTTTTCTTATACTCGTACCAGTAGACCCAGCAGAATTTCTCTTGCAGACAAATCACCTTGCCTACGAGTGAGAAATTGTACCTTTTCCGATCTGCCTCTACCTTCCACATCTTTTTTTACCACTTCGATACCAAGCGGTTATTAAGGTCATCTCCATCCACGGGGTACCGCCAAGAACAGCTTCTGGATCGGAACGTCTGCAATCATTCGCACAATATGGCCTAGCCATCAAAGCCGTGGGGTTTAATTCGCTGTGTGGGAGTCTACATACAGGTCATCATTCTTCGAAACTCGTCGTCGTCAGAGCGTAGTTATCTATAAAGCTTTAAAAAAACTTTACTTTCGAGTAGTCAGAGAGCCGCCTCATCAATTGGTGTGAGTGATTAGCAAGCATTACTTTTAAATTTTCTAATTTTTTTTTTTGGGATATCTAAGCTGACATTTAGAGGCGGGTACGAAACTTGACTGACGTTGAAATTGCTGCAGCCGAGCATATTCCCGAGACGCTCATTTATAGGTGTGTACGAAAGTACTTGTGAAGGAAATCTCTTTCCCGTTCTACCCCGAATTTGCGCTTTGATTTAATGAAATATGACAATACCGTAAGCTTGTATACGCACTAGTGCAGTTCAATCGAAAATAAGCTTCCAGCGCAAAATTAACATTAAAATGAAAGTAAATTAGCATTTTTTATTTCCATACTTGTCTTCCAGACACGACAAACTAAATAACAAGCTAAAAGGAAAATTGCAAAAGAAATCAAAAATTGGTCGTACTAAGCAAAGCTGCAGAGATTATGAAAACAAAGAATATGAAAAGGAACAGATAAAATACGATAGGAGGTATTTTAAATGCATGGAATTCGAAATTGGAGCAGATACAATGGCATCAGAGTGGCAGCAGCTAAGTTGTTTACGGAAATTTGACTTAGAAAAATGAGGTAGGTTTGCATAATAAAGAAATTGTGTATGATTTGTGTATGGAAACTGCGGATGTTGCGAATGTGGAATTGAAACGGATGATAAAGTAAGCATTTTAGCTTTTCCATCGATCTACGCATCTCGGCTTTTGAGAGAAAATTTATTTCAAAAATGAAAATTTTTTCCTGTTTTTTTTTGTATTATAACCAAAAGTTGTATGACCTGTCTTAAAATAATATAAAAAAACAAATATGCAAGTCAATTTTAAAACTTTGAAACAAAAATCTAGGTTAGGTTACGAGGGATCCCTTTCTTGCCTTAACGAATAATGAATTTAACTAGACCCTTGACCTCACATCTAGAGGTTTCAGATAGATCTTATAAAAACGGTTGCCCTAGAAAGGCCAACCGCCGCCTGCCAAGTGCTGGACACTGGCACAGGATGTGCTGGACACTCGACAAAAATCTAAATGCAGTTTTATAACTAAATAATTAGTGTTACACACACATTAATTTTAATATATAGAAGTATGTAAGAACAAAATTAGGTGGCAACCCTGTCTCGAATACTTTAGTTTGTAAGGATTTTCAAGCGTCTACTATTCGATACTAGATTTATTTAATTTAAAAAACGCGGTTAGTTGATTATTTTCAAAGGACTTTTCTTCGGGCCACGAACAAATTTCTTATTTAACAAAAAAAAAAAAATAAAAAATGGCAACCTTGGTTTAAATATCCAAATATATACATAAGTGCTTTTGATAATGCATTTATTGCATTTCAACTGACTAAGCAAGACAAGTTGGAGATTTGAAAATCTGTATAAGTCTCAATGGTCTGTTTTCTGTAGCTTACTAGTTTTATAGAATCCTTCCGTCCCCCCCTCAGCTGTTAGTTGCAAGCCGATAAAGAGTAGAAAGCAGAAAACGCTTTTAGTTACCTTGACCAGGAGACTTAAGTCGTCCTAACTCATTTCTGCTAAGTCACCTTTTAAAACGCTTCTTTTGATAGACTGCCACAATACACAGAATTACGGTTTACTTATTAACATTTAACCTTTTCTCGTTTCACTTTTAGCTGCGTAACAGCACAAATCAGCATGAAGACAGGCAAAATTTTACACAAAGGATTTTCACATACAACCATACGAGTATGAAAACCGCTCAAATGAAAGCGAACTCCATTAGCCTTTTGCTCTTTCCCCGCAGTTTTTTGTTTCATTAATCCTGCGAGTATTGCTTTCACTGCTGCTGTCAGCTACATACTAATGTACATCAACTACTCGCTCCGATCAAAATTCAAATTCAACATCAGTTTCAAATTTCGATTCAGTTACAATTTCCGTTGTTGCTTGTACCATAACACTTTTCAAATCTTTTGGAAATTTTGTACCAGCCATTCGAAACCTTGTACAACAACAACTTACTTTCTGTCACTTCATTTCAGCGCTTTCCATATGCCATGACGCTCCTTCTTTGCAAATGTGTCCAAGCAAGCAAACCAACTTTTGAATCAAATCAAGAGTTCTCTGTAGGCAAGCGAACAGTTCAGACAGCATGCAGTTTGTGTCTTGTAGTATAATACCCCAATGGTAAATTGAAAGACAAAGCAATAGGATAGCGACTGACATTTTCCATAGGGACATCAAAGAATTGCTGACAAGTCTGCCTCGATGTCTAATATGAAGAGTCACATACAAATTGTATACCCAAAGCAAAAGAAAAAGATAATTGAAGTAAAACGTAATCCACTCTGCGAAGTACTGACCATGAAATCTTATTAGCCCATTGCATGTAAAAGGCTATAACAGAATCTTGCAACGAAATACTTGGGACCAATTATATCACACTGCGCGAAAAGCATTGATTGGGGATAAGCCGGCCCAAGTCATCCATTGACTCACACTGACCTAGAATAAGCATCAAGTGGGTCCTGAGACGTAGTAATATCCTCTAGAACTGTAGGAAAACCGTCACTCATCACTCGATATGGTCATATTTTGCTAGTGCCAGTTCGCTACGGTTCGGATGTCAGACTCCAAAACTGTTGAGCATTGTGTTGAATTCTTCGAGATGATTTTTTCCTGATAATCTAGTTATCCCATTTATTTAAGTCTTGTTCTTATAAGAAGAAGATACACGTACTCCCCTTAGTACGTAAGGAATACTGCACTTCTCGCAAGATGCCAGGTATTTAATGGATTACTATTTTTGAACAAAATAAAATCAACGTACACATTTACCCACGGAGGTGGACTGGTATCCGGGAGCCACTTTTACAAAATGTGCCGTAGCAAACGATCCATAGATTTAGTGGCCCAACAATGTTGCTCTCAAAGACGGTATCCACGATCGGACTTGGTGAGAAAAAGTCTGGGTAGCTGACGGCTCCAGCTCTACAGCACGCATCATTTACACTCTACTTTAAAGGTCGCGTCTCTTAAGCTATTCGAGTAAAAATTATTGTGGAGCTTCGTTGTTCTTACGTAATAAACCAACCTTTGACAACAAGTAAAATACAATTCTTTTCAAAACATCATCACCAATAATTTATTAAT
This sequence comes from Sphenella marginata, assembly GCA_951509765.1. Classification (NCBI taxonomy): domain Eukaryota; kingdom Metazoa; phylum Arthropoda; class Insecta; order Diptera; family Tephritidae; genus Sphenella; species Sphenella marginata. Next base: position 95,132,243 of record OX608079.1, on the reverse strand, counting down.
TTCACCCCCAGATCATGAGACGTCAATCACTTCATCGCTGAATCATTTTCTCATTGGGACTGCAGCTGTTTGCATGTTTGTTGCTTTGCTCTTTTAGAAATGTGGAAGCACTTGTAGAATGTCTCATGGCATGCATCATTGCCGATTGCCACTGCCAAAGTGAAAGGACGAAATAGAGCAGAACATATTGCAGCGGCAGCATCACAGAGCACAAGGAGGGAGTCTGTCCTTTGAATGATAGTTTAGTGAGCTCGTAAGATATATGTACATGTATACACATACCTACATAGGTGTGCATATGGTTGAAAGGACCTACAAACAAACACACATATATGTATACATATTTATAAAGATCAAGCTTATGTTTGATTTTGTATTTGTTTTTGCATCTTTGTTTAGTAGTTCAGTGAGCGTACGCCTTATAACGGTTTGCAACAACGACCGTTCAATGACACACAAAATCGAAATGTCACATCGAATGTTTATAGAAGCGCAAAAACGCTTTGACGTACATACATACATACATTCATACATCCTTACTTGTGTATGCTTTAGTATGCAAAAGTACCCAGCAAAATTTTTGGCAAGCGCTTCTCCTAACATCGATTACAAAACGAGTTCCTATGTAATCAAGAAATACTTCCCGATGATTATTTCCATTACCAGTTACAATGGCAGCATTGCATTACAGAATAGATTCTGAGTAATGCATAAGAGAAGCGAGTAATATAAAAAAAGAGATTCTAAATATGCATTCCAAAAATCCTTCTCAGTAAGGCAAAGAGGAAGCGCTTTCGCTTAATGACATGCTTGGGTTAAAATAATCGGTGGTTTCATATGGTTGGTAATGAGTTCCACAATATTCGTTGGATTACAGCTCCGATTCTAGGTAAGCAAAAATTTTGCTGGGTATCCATGGACTCGTACATATGTAGTTGAGTGTGTTTCTGCCACTTGGTCCTCCACGAATATCCAATACAAGGACATATGACAGCAGCGTTTCGAAGATTTCAATTTGCATACAATTTGCGGGTGAATGCATTCAGAGACATACATAGATACATATGTAAATACACTCATAGAGACTCTCGCATATTTTTATACTCAGCTGAGTAATGCTGATGTTCATGAGGAACCGCCCACTGTGTGACAAGTATCGAGTCTCTAGCTCACTGCAAAGTTAATCAAAAATCGATAGCATGATTCCGCCGTTTTTCACCATAAGCGCTCAAGGCGCTATCTACCGGAATATTTTTCAGAAAGCCATACTGTAGTGTCCTGACCTCCATACCTATGTGCTAAGTTTCAAGTCGCTAGATTGACAATTTGAAACGAATTTTTCAAATAGCGCCACCTAGCGAAATTTTTTTTCTTGAAATATTGCACTGTCTGAAGCATGGGACAACTTTCTAGTTTATAGCTCAACGTAAAGTTACTCAAAAATCGATCACACAATCCCCCCGCCTTTCAACGATTTTCTTTGCCCAGAATAGCTCGCTATCTAGCGGAATTTTGAGTATGGTGGCATTGAATGGCCATTTATTGTTGGTTTAACGGGAAGTTACCTAAAAATACTTTGTAAGATTCCGAATATTCATATGGAACTGAGCGGACAAGCAAGAAGGGAACTTAACATATTTGAAAAGTAACGAAAAATACTTTAAGTAAAATTAAGCAAAATGGGTTTGACAACCACGCCCACTTTTCAAAGCAGTGCTATTGCAATTTTGCTAAAGTAAATATCCTAGGTAAGCCAAGTAGAACACAGTCCCGTTAATATTTACAATCAGTTTGTATGCATGAATGGCTTAAGCAGATATCTTGCTCACAGATGGGTATAAATGTACGACTATACACGAGCTTAGACTACAAAGTTTTTTTTAATTTTTTTTTTGATTTTCTTTGTATTTGTAAAACTCGGCCAAAAGGCAATGAAAAACATAAAACAGTAAAACATTCAATTGGCGATAAGTTAATATTTACTATTCAAAACAGAAACGCTTCAAGCATATTTAGAGTAGCGGAAAATACAAAATTCCCACAAACACAAATTTTACACATCGAAAATGATAATTTGAAAACAAAAATAACTAATCAATTATTATTCTTGCATATTTATTTGTTACTCCAGAATAACAACAATTATGTTGACAATCCGTAAATTATGACAAATCACTTTAATTATAAAGCTCTGTGAATTAAACTCTTATGAACAAATAATACCATTGAAAAAACTAGCGCAGCACACCACAAATTGGAAGCGAAACGTAATCTTGTTATCCAACGTCATACTAGAGTCTAGTAACTAGACTGATTCTGGTGGATTTAAACCATTGGTCGGCAAACCTAACCCGTGCGGGTATTACGCTCTTCACATATATTCTTACACTCTTCTGATGAGAGCGAAAAAGCACTTCGCGATTTAAAATGAATGAAAGAGCAATTCTAGATAATTAATAATAAATTAAAACAAGTAAGGAAAGGGCTGTCTTCGGCTGTGCCGAAGGCTTTATACCTTTCATGAATGCTAAACCACACTTATCGGAACAATCGATTGAATGGGAGCTATACGTTATGTTGGTCCGATCTGGCTGATTTTGCCTACATATGTTACATGTATAATAAGTAGCAAACGTGCAAAGTTTAACGTTCCTAGCTTTTTAACTGCAAAAATTATAGCCCAAAACCCATTTATCGAAACTATCGATTATATGGGAGCTATATGTCATGTTGGTCCGATCTGAGTCATTTTCACTACACACGTTGCAAATACAATTTGTACTAAACTTGCAAAATTTTACGTTCCTAGCTTTTGAATTGCAAGAGTTATAGGCCAAAACCCATTTATCGGAACAATCGATTGTATGGGAGCTATGCCTTCTATCGGTCCGATCTTGCTGGTTCCGACAAATGATTAATCCTATGCAAAATGGCGCCTGCTTGCAAAATTTCATCGAGATATCTCAAAAACTGAGGGACTAGTTTGCGTTCAAACAGACGGACGGACGGACGGACGGACGGACGGACGGACGGACGGACGGACAGACGGACATGGCTAAATCAACTTGCCTCATCGCCCTGATCATTTCGGTATACTTAATAGTGGGTCTATCTCTTCTTCTTCTCATACTTACAAACATCGGACCAAAGTTATAATACCATTTCATGTTCATGAAAGGTATAAAAAAACGCAGAACACTGATTTAAACCCTCAACCCAGAAAACCAACCAGAGTCAGTGATATTAGACGTATTTTCTTCTAAGTGAGTGTGAAGAACGCCCAACTCTACCAAAAATTTCGCTGTGTGTATTTAACAATCTGGATAAATTTCAACTGTCAAAATCATCTGTTGTTTGTTATTTTATGCTATGATTTTACGTGTGTTTGAGTGAAGTTAGTTGCGATAATTTAATCTGTCAACACTTTATTTAACGCTGTTATTCTCTCCAGGTAAATTTGAGTATAAAGAAATATATTATTCTTGGAGATTCTGCTAAAAGTGTGTTATTTTTATTAAAATCTTCAAATAAGTGTAAGTGTAAGAATTTTAAATATCCCTTTAACCCACAATATCTACCCATTTAGTCTTACTAATTTACTACCGCACTTAGCATAAGCGCGGTGTACAGTTTCGAAAATACCAACAAAACGTATTCTATACCGAATTAGCCAATTAGAAGTGTAAGGTTGCCAAAAATTATCAAACAATCGAACGGTGTGAAAAAGTTACAAAGTAATCAAAAGCGAAGTAGAGAATCGCTGTGCTTGAAATTGCCGACATAACGTGTAAGTGGACGAACTGCGCCCACACGTTCGCAAATCTCTCGACGATAGACAGCCAGACAGATAAATAGCCAAGATGTCAGTTGTGCAGTTACGTAAGACATGTTGAACACTCACTTCCGATTAGTATTACTCTTTACTTGAAACATTAGACTGGGACCAATTTTTTATTTTTTTTAATTTTATTATTTTGATATCATTTCTGAGAATTGTCATTTATAATGTGTATTGATTTTTTTCTAGTTGATTTTCATATTTTTTCGCAAAATCATATATGTAGGTACAGCCAAATTTTTTTTACTTCAATAATTTGGCAGTTTTAAATAAGAAATGAGATTAGTCATACAAATTGGAATAGAAATGCAACAACTCTAGAAGCTTTTATAGGGATGATGTACCTATTAATTTTACAGTATTTTTTCGATATTCTACAAAATATCAATAAAATTTAAAATAAAATTTGTTTGCCTGGTCCAGTCTAATATATATGTTATAGGCCTGTAGTCAAATCAACTAGTTTAAAACTACCTTACAACAAGTATGAATATAGTCAGACAACTGTCTCAGTTCTATTTAAGTAACTGATATTTTTCCGTACATACAAAGTCCTAGGTGCAAGATGTTAATTGCCAGATTTAGAACATAAATATACCAGTCTCGCACTATCTCAAAATTGATAAGTTGAACTGATTTAATTGTCTCAGGAATAAGTGGATAATCATTCTTTATTATGAAGTTGAACCCTGGCGAAGAGTTATACTGACTAATTTGAAGTGTAAACTAGTACTTTTTCGACCGAATTTGTTGTTTCTCTGCATGGTACATGTAGTTAACCATATTCGCATGTACTCGGAATTGAGTAAATGTACTAGTGGCAATGGATTTAAGTGAGTGTGGCTTGTCAGCAGAATGTTTATTTTCGTATTCATGTGGCTAAACAAGCTACATACATACATACATACGAGTATATGGTGTTATGGGCGTGAATTCGCAGAAATGTTTGTATGTAATTGTTTTGACTGCAACTTCCCTGCAAAAAACCGAAATACTCCGTTCCATACTCCATAGAGTACTCCTTAAGGAGTATCGGAGTACTCCAACACTTATCCTCGCTCATATAAAAAAGATGGTCCAATTTAAATATATGGCGATGGCCGGTAATTGGATCACCTAAACCGACTCGGAGTACTCCATTTCTTTGCTTTTGAATACTCTATAGACCACCTACATGAGAGTACTCCCAAAATACTCCTATTGGATTACTCTATGGAGTATTCAACAGCAAAGCGAGAGAGGGAGTAGGTGGTCCTCAAAAAGAACACCTACTCCCTCTCTCGCTTTACTGCAGAGTACTCTATAGAGTAATCTTTAGGCAGCATTTTCAAAGTACTCTCACATAGGTGTTCCATAGACTATTCAGCAGGGTGCTCCGATATAGATTAGGTGATCCAATCACCGGCCATGGGCTTATAAATTGGACCACCTTTTTGTATGAATGAGGATAAATGTTGGAGTACTCCCATACTCCAACGTTTTTTACAGGGTTGTAACATTCACTAGCCGTTAACCCATAGTGGACCAACACGTTTTGCAATCAGTTTATTCGTTTCAAAATTTATTCCACTTTGTATCCATGTGTGCGTGGTAAGTCTGTGCTTTCAATCGGTACGTCAACTTGTGAAATATTTATACTTTTACTGAACGTATTCATTGCATTTACTGTCAGCAATTGATGGCGTTGTATGTGGTTGTTTTGATGTTTGTGTTGCCTTTAGGATATTGTTTTGGACAAATTTTTTTTGTGAAATTAATTTCATTGAGTTAAACGTTATCGCCATTGCTATGTATGTTGCGGCGTTAGTTCGTACATCCACTCATGTTTTTATAAAAATATATAAAGTAAATTTAAAAAAATTTAGATTAAGTATAATCCGTCTTATGTAGTAGGTGAAAAGTGATGACTGTCTTTGAGCTTAATTGATTTTTCGAGAGGTGTTGGAGATTAACTTCATAGCTATAACTTTTTACCAAATTTACTTTGAGAGTTATGCATTATCAATAATTCCATCTGTAACCTAACCCTAACCTCTACCATAGATATTCTCATCGTTGCTAATATCATAAATGTCGTGCTTCTGCTAGTCCTCTATTTGTTATCTACTTTTTCTTATCCTCTCCAATTACCCTTCTCTTCCTTTGACTGCTTTGTTGTTCTAACTTGCTGGATGTTCACTCCGTGCCCTCTTTGTGGAAACATGCAGACTTCAACTGTCTTAAACATCTCGATATACATATATAGGTATAATTCCAATAATAATTTAACGATATATACGTCAGGGAAGTTTAGGGCCAATTTTCTATTATAATTTTCACTACAACACTTTGAATTTACAATAAAAGTAGGTCAGACTCCAAGCAGTGTTAGATAAGACATGTAAATTTTTTTCTGAAAAGCATCTCATCGCACAAATAAGCTCTGCGCGTATTTTGATGTATCTTTAATGACCGCCTCTCCTTAAAACATATGTTATTAATGTTCCACACGTGTTGGCGTCCCACTGACAACCAACTTGTCTACCAGTTTGATTTAACCAAGTAATTAGCACTATAATTTTAAGTGCTAAATACTATCATCTTTGCTTCGTTTATTATTCCTCAGTAGCTCAAAGTTTGCGTTGGTGTTCTACGAACTAATAGAGACGTTAAATTCAAGCTAAAAATCCTTTGCAGTCGTAAAATTAGCTATGAAGCGCAATGACTGAAGCGAAATAAAAGAGAACTTACGAGTATATTGGTTTATAAATTTTTCCAATTTTTTGTAGAGATTGAGATAGAGCTATTCTGGCTGTTATGTGTTGTAGATGGCGTTTGTGAAATTTATTTTGATTTAAATTTTTAAATAAAGACACTAATTAAGAGATGAGCTAAGTACGAAGCTTCACTAATAAGAACTTCAGACTCTCCCAGAATACCCTACATAGTACCTTATATACCTACGTAGTTGGGCCGATCAGGATCGACTACTAATCTCGAGGCAGGCCGTAGTCGCTGTTTTCCCCAGTCTTGAGTTCTTTCATATACAGATTTCATTTAATTAACTTCTTTCGGTCTAGCATCTCTAAAAAGGGTACATACATATATCTTTCTTCCGCGGAATGTGACCAAAAGGCAGAACAACGATCCCGATACGATCATTCGTGGCGGATTAGCAGCTGACAACATGAATGGGATGGATTAGCTTATAGTTAGAAGCAACTAAAAGGCGCTACCAAAAGGTTCAAGTCGTTAACACATTGTTCCTGTTGTAGTCGGACTGGTGACAGGTGTTGCAAGTACTAGCATGATCCGGATCCCGGCTATGGATTGCTCATATTCATCATACTTCCCAAACCGGTGAGTGTTTTGCGGTAACAACAAAAACATGATGATTTCGGCTCCTCGTTTTTGGATCAGATGATAGACAGTAAGCTTGATGAATTCACCTATCCTTGAATCTAGCACTGAAGATGACTAACTTTCTCGCTGCAATAAATTCAATCGACCTAGTCACTTTAAACGAGAGTATCTGTCGACCTTGTCTATTCACTGTAGTAGACTTCCCAAGGCCCGGGGATGAGATCTTACAGTGGAAAGGACATTGGTTTCGATTTTAAATGTATTAATCCTTTGTTGTGAAAGCAAGCGCAATGTTGGGCAAACGGGCAATCGTTTAATTTGCGTCAAACTAAACAAAAAACAAAAACAAATACAAATTCCATGCACCGTTGTGTCCTTAAGAGAGTTTTAATAAGCTCCTTGAAAGGATAATTTCACCTTTAATTAGTAAGTGTGACAGCCCCTTTTTATTAAGTTAATTATGAAATACTGACTTCAGACCTACTTCACAAATGTACAGACGCTGTCGCCGTTTGAGTAAGTTTACAACAACACTTAAAATAATTAAATGTGTGACATGCAGACTGAAAAAAATAAAAATTATGTTGACGTAGGGTATTTAAGGCTGCGTTTAAAAATAAATCTCTTTTTTTTAGCAACCTACGCACTGGGGCATTATAAAAGTGTTTAACTACCTGCTCTTGTGGTCTCTGATTTGAATAAGCACTCGCTTATGCTCCCAATCAAAATATGCAAATCATACCAAGTTGAGTGATAAGTTTAAGTTGGCGAACAAATTTTCTCATTTGTCGCTTTTCATAACTGTTACTTATGTTCATGTTTACGTGTCGCTTAAGGTGTAGTTATTATTCTTTCCCATAATATTTATCACATTATATTTTTAAAAGCAATGAAACAGCATTACATAGCTTGCGGTGCTTGTTTTTGTTACACTTCGCTAATTTAGGAACGTACAATGGGGTAAAATTCAAACAAAAGCAAATACTATCTGAAAACCCATCATAGATAGTATATCATATATTCTATAGTTGTTTGTCATTCACTCGTCAACGATTAAAATTTGTTGACTCAAATATATCATGGAAATAAGGTCAGTTGACTTTATTTCGCATCGCCAATGAAATAAAGTCAATTGACATTCTTTCTCTTTACGAAAGGGAGATAAGATCAGCTGACTTAATTTTTCTCTCTCAAATATTTAATTTGCACAGCTACACGACGATACTTTAATTAGCATTGTGTAGTATTACTTGTATATGAATTTCAAGTACTTTATGTGATAAAGTTTAAAATGATTTCAAAAAATCTGAGCAAGCGAAAATTTGCAAAAAAAAAAGTCGCACGGATTTTAACTAAAAAATTAAATATAAAAATACGAATTTTAAATATTCACTGGTATGATAAAAAAAAGTAATTAAAACAGCGAGTTAGGCCTAAATTCGGAATAAAAGGTAGGATTGATTTTTAAATAATTTTGAAAAACATAACAAATGTTAAATTCATAGCAAATATTTTAAATTCATAAAATACTATAAAACGAAAGCTGGCTATAGGCAATGTTGAAGTTATTTCCATTAGAGTAACAACAATGATTATATTTTTCGAGTTTTGTTGACTTTATTTCTCTTTTTAAGCAATAACGTCAATTGACTTTTATTTTACTTTTCGATGCAAAATCGAGTCATTTGATATTATTTTCGTTGATCATAAAACAGCAAAATACAAATTCATTTCCATGAAGTATTTGGACAATTTTTGTTGTTTCAGTACCCATTGTACAATCATACCATGTCAATTACTATACAGTTTAAGGCTGCACAAAATTTTTTGGAACAAGATGAAGTGTGTGGCGTAGTAGCTGGACTTGCATGCTAAAGATTGCTAGTTCAGAGCTCATGGAATTATAAAATGAGTTTATAATAAGCTTTGAGGAAAAGTAAGCTTCACTTTAAAGGAGAAGTTTGGCCTCAATTTATCAATCTCACGTTGCTACAAAATTTTTGTTATTGTTATGTCAGTGGTTTCTTCATAACATTCTACCTTCATCTTAATTGGTGTCGTCTTAATAAATCAAATTCGTATTTAAGTAAGCTTAATTGGCAATTATGTTATTGCCTACGTGCGATATATGTATATACTTATAAAATGATGTATGTACATACATACATACATATGTACATGTGTCTACAGCATTGTCATGCATTATATGCGAGCTGCTACTCGTCAAGTTGAGAGACTATGCTCCTGTTTAAGAGTAGCTAAAATTTCTTCATAACTACGGACATAGGAGAAAAAGATCGAAGTTTCATTATAACTAGTCAACTTCAGCCTCAACTCATAAATCGAACATTTAGATACCTCGAACCTTTGGTAGAAGTTTAATTTTTTTTGAATTCCGAAATCTTCAGTCATATTTATGGGGCCTCGTTCTTGAGCAAGATAAGAGCTCACTAACCCATAATTAATCTATTATTAATTCATAATAAATCTACGTATTTCTTATAGCATGACGACATATTCATTTGTGAAAGTCTTAATCTCTTCTATAACTTGTTCATCCAAAAACAATGCAAATAGATTATAGGGAGATGTAATGCCTGCAAATAGGACGACAAATTTTGTTGACATTATGAGACGGTTCTTAACAATTTCAGAAGAAATATATTCCATTTTGAGACTTTCTTCCTTTATTGGCTTTCTTATGTATTGAAAATTTCTGGGCTTCTTCTGAGCATTGTGCCTACCATTTCATTGAGCTTACCATAATACAGTTACAGTTTGATCCCCCTCGTCATCTGAAAATGGATCATTTAAAATGGCCACAATTTAACTCGTTTTTATTGATTTACGACCAGGCAATTTTCTCGACTATTGCGCGCATAATTTTAATAATTCGGGGAATCCCCTTTTCAGACTATATATAAAGATGGATAGAGGGAGGTAAATATATGATAAGACTTTTACTAAAACAGGAGACATTTGAATAGAGATAAGCCGAAATCTAATACATTTTCAATATCTAGATAATAATCATTTGCTTTTAAACAATGAATAAAACAAACACTTCTTGGAATTTTTTAAACCACTTGACGGTTTAAGGCTAACTGTCGATTTTTCGACCACTAAAATTTACGTTCTTGAGAATGTTACAAAATTTTAAAAATTAAAGTTGTACTTTTCCTATTCTCTGGGCGTTAATTTCTTTTAACTTTTATCTTCTCATTTTTATTTAAGCAAAGAACTGCTTAAAATATGTATATTTTCAAACCTAAAAAAAAAGATCGTGGGAGAGCTCTTTTGGACTCTTGAGCAAGAGATATCAATACTAAATTCAGTAGATATAGAGGAGCTAAAACTGTTACAATAACAACAGCAGGTCCCAATGTCCACTCGGATTATCATCTACAACAGTGGAAATCTGGTTATTTGTGAGTAACTCAAAGTCCCCACTAATGTCCTAAGTGGGTGTCATCATCAGCGCCTATTAACTGCAATCAAACATAATTTTTTGATATAAGCATGCATATTCCCTTGGCATGTGATGGCTCGACCTTTAAGTGTTGACACATGTGGATATGAATCTATCAACATTTCCTTCTGTCAAAGCAAATAATTACGTCACATTTTGTCAAATATTTATTAATATCATAGCTCCTTAGGGTTCGTAATGAACCTACGCCGATATGTGAATACTTACATACATACAAGGATCCATGGCTACATAAATATGAGCTTTCATAATTTACTTATACATACATATGTACAATAGGGTACGGCTTATCCAAATTGAATTTTCTTTCACTACCGTTCTTTCAATAAACAGGTTTTGATCTACTAAAAATAAAAACATGTGTAATCAGTTAGAAGATCATACAAAGAATAGTTGAGATCTGCACATACTTCGTACCAATATTCTTAAAAAAAATCTCTAAGCAACTATGAGTAACATATTAGTATGGGTGCGCTCTTCCATTAAAACTCTCTAGGTAAGCTTCTATCTGTAAAAGAGGTAGCGGCTTTAAAATGCTAATAGAAACCCGAAGAACAGGCTGTCGTGAGTCAAGTAGTCCAAAGAAAGGTGGCCTAAAAAAAATTAACCGGTTGTTTTGCCTAGTTCTAAGTGTTTTTAGACATTAGACCCTTCTTTATTTCAAGTGGTTATCAACCGACTGATTTCATTTTGTCAGCTGAATGGCTGGAATGCTTCATGAAAGTGGACGCATAGCTATCGAGATTTTTAGGTTTGATTGATAGTTGTTGCTTTATTTGGATAGCGCCCAAATTTTGGTTTTAATTCTATTGATTTTTCAACTCTCCTGCGCTAGCGGGATTTCTTTTAAACTATTATCCAACGTTGGTGTGGTTATTTCTCGATTAATCATTTCTATTTAAAAATATTCGTTGTACCTACTTAAAAATTTTTGTTATGGTCCTTCAGTGGGCCACTGAAACTTCAACGTAGCCATGGGTTTTTCAAAATGGAACTTCTATATATGGTCTTTAACTGATGTCGTATAATTTTCTCTGGCCTATTCCCGGTAGTGAGGTTGCATTTTACAAAAAATATAATACACTCTAAAAGCTCAGCGACATAAGTATAATAATAACAACCACCCTACAAACATATTTAAGTAAATCAGTGTCTCGTTAAAATTCCACAAAATGCGATTGACCATAAATTATGCGCCTTATACCATGTTGTCAGTCAGCGATTTTAAAGTCAGTAAAATCAATTTATCTTCCGCCTTCACAGCAAGTTGGGTTGGTGGCATGCCACTTGAAGTGTGCCGCATTCGACTGGCCAGAAAGTAATTTTGATGCCAGTGAAAGCGGAAAATCTTCATTTATATGAATTCCTTTGAGAAAACTTTTTTTTTTGTGTAGTGTGCTTTATGGCTGTCATGAAAATATGCACTTGAATAAATGAATGGATGTATGAATGAATGAATGTGTGCAAATATGCGTAAGAAAGAAAGTAAGTACTATGCGCATGTATTGGTGTTTTTGAAATTAAATGTTTTTTTTTGCACCATTTAATAAGTTTTGCAAGCCTCTTAGCTTTATCCTTAGTTGTAACACAAACTAAATATATACATAAGTATATATGTATGTATGTGGTAAAGTTTTTTTTAATATGTATTATATTTTTTATATTGTATGCCCATAAGCACCCAGTAGAAATGACAACACCAGCACCATGCAATAAAGCAACAATGGAGTCAGGAAACATGCCACAATACAGCTGCTTTTCATGACATTAAAATTTCGCATAGGTTGTGCTAAAGATCGAACTTTGAAACTAATGATGCATGTTCATGGAAAGTACTAAGCCTTCGGTAGCTCCGAATGTGGCGCTCTGCCTGCTTCTTCCTTTTCGATACTGTTCCTTTCTGCGTGCGCTAACGGATCTTCCTTTCGGTTTAAGTTATATTAACGTTTATTTTTTCCGTATGCTTTATTAAATCCTTCAAAAGATTTGTGTTTAGTCTGTAGTATTTACGAAATCCTTACACACAGGCATACTCAAATACACTTTTGTTTTGTTTGGCTTTTTAAGAGACGCAGTTGCGATTTACACATCATTGCTCTTTCATTCTTTTTGCTATATTCTCGCATATTGGTTTGAAATTTTTATCTCTGGCTTAGTTGTTATATCTCTTTACCCTTGCATCGTCTTCTATTTGTCAAGTACTTTCAATCAAATTAATGAAAATCTATACTCAGCAGCCGTCGAGACATGTTTATACTTAAAATGTTGCTTCTTCTTTTATTATTTATATACCCAGTTGCACATATAAGTATATAGTACCTGGGTGACCGAGACTTGCTCGATTTTTTTCGAATTTGCCGCATAATCTTACTTACCAAGAGCATAAATTTCCAAAATAGATTTCCAAAATATCGAACACTGACCACAAAAAGTCACTTAACATACTTTGGCTACACCTGTTGTGTATTAAATATTCTGGTTGGTATACGGCCCAAAATACCTTTCATTTGAAACCCATATTGCCATATATTGCTTAATATATAAAAAAAATTAGAGAGGTGGCAACCCTCTAAGCTTCCTTTAGTGGCAACAGCCAAGTAGAAAATCATAAAAGGAAGCATACTATCCATCTACCAAATTTCATCGAAATCGGCTTAGCCGTTCCCGAGATAGTGGTCGATATCTGAAGGAATAAATAAAATGCGTTCAGGTGGCAACCCTAGGTGGCAATCCTACTCGAAAATATTTTGGTTGGTATACGGCCTAAAATACCTTTCATTTGATTCCCACAATCCCATATATTGCTTAATATTTAGGAAAAATTCGGAAAGGTGGCAACTCTCTAAGCTTCCTTTAGTGGCAACATCTAAGTAGAAAATATTAGAAGGAAGTATACTATCCATCTACCAAATTTCATCGAAATCGGTTTAGCCATTCCCGAGATAGTGGTCGATATCTAAAGGAATAAATAAAATGCGTTTCGGTGGCAACCCTAGGTGGCAATCCTATTCGAAAATATTTCCATATTGCCATATATTGCTTAACATTTAAAAAAAATTGATGTAGGTGGCAACCCTGTGAACCACCCCAAGTTTCAACACCAAAGTAGAAAATCTTAAAACAAAGCATAGTACCTATTTCATTAAAATCGGTGAAGTCGTTCGTGAGATAGTAGTGGATATACAAATATACAAATATACAAGAATAAGTCGTTTAAAGTTATAAGATTACGCTGAAATGCCTTTATACAATATATTTGGTAAGAAGACCACTTCATGTATAATATTTACATACATATGTACAGACATTTTATTTAACTTCAAAGTGATTTAGACTAATACAGGTAACCGTTCGAACTTGCTCTAAATTAAAGATTTCCCTAGCAATTACAATCGCAGAACACGTTTTGAAAATATTTACCTTATAACGAAAACAGTGATGTCTTGATCCGATTTGTGTTAGTTCCGACAAATAATTTAAATATTATAAAATGGTATCTCAAAAAATGAGTAACCAGAACAGACTGTTAGACATGACATACTTATTGATGGGTCCACAGTTTCATTGTCGTGACAGCTATACAACAAGGGTATACTTCAATAATCTGTTTATCTCATAAAGTTTTCAGCGAAGCGTTTTTGAAAATATGCTGAGAAATGATGTATTTCGAAATACAAGCGAGGTTGCTAACCTCAAATGTTGTGAGATGAATGTCAGCTCCACTTGAAAGTATACTCCATTATAGAAACAGGACGCCGCAGAGTTTCATAAAATAATAACTTTTTCAAGTGAATATTTCAGTTTCCAATATATGTATGTCATCCGGTTATAAATGGCTTCAGTAAACTGAAACATGACCTACCTTGATATTACTTTTGTTTTGAGAAACTTGATTGCTAGGCGGAAATATTAAATCTTTAGAATTTTACCGCAGAGAAAATGAAAAAAAAAAAACTGGCTTAGGAAAATACAATTTATGTGTGCTATTTTTTTTAGCGTTTTTACTTTAAAGCCCATGAGAGCAACTACACCTTTTCCAAGAGTACTTCAGAAATGGTAAAATGAATTTCAGAATAGTCAATTGTACTTCAGAAATGGTAAAATGAATTTCAGAATAGTCAATTGTACTTCAGAAATTGTGAAATGTATTTCAGAAGCTGTAACTTGTACTTCAGAAATGGTAAATTGTACTTCAGAAGCTGTAAAATGTTCTTTAAAATAGGCAATTGTACTTCAGGGACCGTTCTTAGCTGGACATGAACCCGGTTCGCCCCGGTACTTCCCGACTGGCTTAGTGAGCAGTGAAACATTCTAGGATCTTAAGGAAGGTAAGATAGGTATTGAGGGGTGAGAGGCCTCATATTGGTTGATCAACCATAGTACAATTTACGGCTTCTGAAGTACAATTGACAATTCTGAAGTAAATTTTACCATTTCTGAAGTACAATTGACTATTCTGAAATTCATTTTACCATTTCTGAAGTACAATTGATTATTCTGAAGTACATTTTACTGTTTCTGAAAATCATTTTACGCATTCTGAAGTACACTTGGAAAAGGTGTAGCATTATTCGGAGTTGTCCAAAGTATTAAACTACTTCCAAATGGCCCAAATAATTACATGTCAGAGGGAGGAACGCTTTCGGACTTGGTGCATAAATACTCGGAAGTTCAAAAATCTAAGAAAAAAAACCAAAAACAATAATGTGGTAAAAATTGGAGCTTAAGGGTGATTTACCCAGCTCAAGAGAATTACTTTCCCACTCACTGCACCAACTACTGATTCTCAGAGCCGTAATTAAAGCCCATCCCAAACAAGCTAACTGGATCTTATTAGAAGTGGGTTCAGATATAGTAAGTCCACCACGATACTTCAAGAAGACCTATGGCACGCATAAATTTGACTACGCCCTAAAACTTATATCACCTTACCAATGACCTAAAGCAGTACCAAAAGCGCAGTTAAAACTAAGAAGAAGGAAGAGGCTTTAGACAATGCGACTCCCTATTTCTGTAGCTTAGTACTGGAATCGGAGTCCCTGCGTCTTGGCAGTCACTGTTGAGAGTTGAAAAATTAAGAACCGAAGTGGAAATTTTTCTTTGGGGGACCACTGTAAATACCTAAGTAAATTTCAGCTGAGGAATTCAAACCCCTGCGGGTTAGGGGTTTAGACGAGGTAGGCATACCGGTCGTAAAAGGCGACTAATATGCAAAAAGGTTATGATGTGCAACTCGATGGTTGATCTACGAATATGATGCCTCTCACTTCTCAATCCAAATCTTATCCTTCTTTACGGAAGCAGGTATAGCATGACCTGGGGCAGTACCGAAAGGGGGCACCGGAGCGTAACGGGCTTATATCAGCTCAAGGACTGTTTATTCGACACATTCGGGGAGTGTTTTTGTCGTTACCACAACAACAACAAGAGAGATTGTAACTCTTGCCAACAAGTACTACCTAGGACTGAGTAGTAAAGTCATCTCTCGAAGAACAAAGATTACGCTTTATAAGCCTCTTATCATAGTCAGCAGCGCAATACGATTGGTGCCGAAACTTTAACAAATATTCTCAAATTTCTAAAAGCTAATTAACTATTGACTGCTTAGAATCTTAGAGCCGATTTCGGTAGAAACACAAAGCTTGTTATGATTTGTTTCCTGCTGATAATATCCAATCCATCGGTTTACGTAGAGCTTCATTGCTTCACTTAATACGTCAGAAATGAAAACTTAGAAATTTGTAGCACCAACATTGTCTTGATTTCCTCTAAATATTACTCGTTTAAAAGTAGTAAAGATGTATGTATGGGTTTGCAAATAAATACATACTTAGATGAGTACCTTTATATGTATGTGTTGGTATTTCCTTACATACTCATACATATAAAAAATTTCAAATACTTATAACCTTCATCATATCGTACTAGGCACAAAATATGATCCATTGAGTTCTGCTCTGTTTTGTTTTGTTCAAAGTTGTCTGCAAAAAACAACCTACCATGAAGACTAAGCGCCTTTCATATGTACACACGTACCGTATAAGTGTACCAAGTCAAAGGATAATTTGGCAAAACACAAGTGCTTGTACTCGAATTGAAGGACTTCAGTTTATATACAAACAAAAAAAATATACTCTTAGAGAAAGAATCTTAAACGAAGCGTTCATGGCTGCGTGTAGACAGCAAGTACTCATGTAAGGGCGCACATGTTTAACTTGAAAACAATCAAGAATACGATTTAAGACCTCAAATAACTTTGAAGGGAAATATTTTTATTTGAACCAGTAGAATTTTACACATTGGACAACCATAAACAAAATTCAGAATAAATAATTGGTCTGTGAAAAATCCGTTTGTATGGGAGATGCCACGGCCCTTTACCCTTATCCACAGTTTTTTCTTTATATTTGGTGAATACTCTTCACAAAAGGTGATGTGTGACGCCATTTGGAAACACTGAGGTAGTTCAAGTCATTCTTCTGGTACTTTTTTAACTCACTCGATGTCTCCCGTTTTCCCTGCTTTGGGTTTAAGGACCCAACGGGCAAACCTTCTATTAAAGATCACGGAACAGAATCTCAATTGAAGAGCAAGGAAGGGCCAAAGTAATGCATTCACACGGGATGCTAGTCAGAGAATAAAACATCATAACCGCAGTAAATACTAATCGGCTCTTAGAAAGTGGCCTCAATCTGAACTCTTCTATCAGTCAGTTCAAGAATTACAATACGCGGCCTCACAACTTCCTATTCGGTGCTGACGAGAGTTAATCTCATTACGAGCTGAAAGCTATGCCCTAAAATAACTTACGAGTAGGTATATTAAGGAGTTATAACAAACGTCTTCTGCTTTGAGTAGCACTCAGATGACTCCAATAAAAATTAAATTACCACTTATTATTACCTTACACTAGGTACAGTGAGTCCCACCACAAATGGCACAGCTGGTTCTTGTAATATATTAGAAAATACTTCTTAAGCTAAAACTCATTTGTTAGTTTCATTTATGTAGAGTTTTCTGTCATAGAAATACTTAGAATGATTGTTTCCAAACTTAGGTGGAAATTCGTAAAATTTCTCGGAAAGTTGTGAGAAATTTGATGTTGAGACGAGATTTCAAAGTAATTTCTGAGTATGCAGTTTTGCAGCCTGTTCAATTCTAGTCTCACAAAGTGTAATTCTCGGGGCTCTGAAAATTCCGTTGATTTTTTACAATTTTTTTTTTTCATTTCACTTTTTTTTTGGTATTTGCTTTGAAGAAAAATTAATTCAATTTAAATATTGCCTGAAATTTGAAAATTTGGAATTTTTCTATCAACTTGGCAACACTTTGAGCGGCACTCACTGTATGTGTTTATGTACATATGTGCTATTACGCATAGTTTGAATCATAACTAGAGGCATCTGTCGAATTCATGTTACACTTGCTTCAAGCAAAAATCACAAACAATTGTTAGTGCGTTCGTGTTTTATTGCTTTTGACTGAAATTATAATTACAAAGTAATGTTTGCTCAAAGATGTCGTTACACGAGTTCATAAACCTTAATGTGTACAAATGTGTATGCGCTAAAGATGTGGCGGATCTTCGACTCAGATAATGAAATGCCGGACTATTCGCTCGATACTATAATTCACGTTAGGGGTGGATCACAGTTGGATTATCTTTAAAATATCATCGTTCACCATTGGCGCTTCGTGATAAGTTATCACAAGCCCCACTTTTCTTGCCTCTTTATTTCATCATGAGAGGACAACAAACATGTCAGCTCTTGTAATAGATTGTATCAGTCTCACCTCATTCTTATGATATTTTGTCATACCAAAACTTTGAACTGTCATCGTACCATTTGTTATTCTTTGCTCGTTGAAACCTTTACATTCAACATATCTTCCTACTTCTCAGTTACATCTGTGGATCGAGTACTGCTCTCCTGAAAACAATGCTGAGCTTCGTAGCGTCGCAAATAACATCGCCTACGTACTCGGCATATTCGGTTGAACTCAAGTCACTTAATAATTTGATATGGACATACCTACGGACATATGTATATATAAACTCATTAACACTTGACTGCCGACGCTTTTGCACAATTTACGTTTGTAATGAAATTTCCATTTAGAAAGCGGTAATAATGTTTGTGGGTGATTATTGCTCATTTGCTTGAGTTCGCTTAACTTTTAAATGGGTTTGCTGACATTGTAACTGGCGCATTTTCAATAAGCCACTGGGTTTATATGATCGTTTTAAGTTTATTGCATTTTGTTTGCTATAAATAGATTCCTAGATGGAACAGAATACATAATATGATATTTGGTGCTCACCGTAGGTTTTCGATTTCGCGAGGCATTGGGTGAGTTTTATGTATCTTCTTCGGTATCTTCTTCAGCACTTTTATTTCAATCACAAACATTTCAACTTTGATAACAAAAAAATGTCTTCAAACAAAAATCAAAGCCTTTTGCAGCAGCCTGACGTTTTTGGGCTCTTATTCAGTATATCTATTCGAAAGGCTGTTCTAGTCGAAATCAAAAATCAATTCTAATAGACATTGGTACTCTGTAGTTCGTTCACATTTATTTTAGAAGATATGTATTCGATAAGAGCAGGCATCACGCTTTTACAAAGCAAATTACATAAGCACATTGCAAAAATATTAACTGCAGCATTTACAGCTTTAAAAGTCGCAAGGTGTTAAGCATCTGGGCAGGTGTTGACATCTCGGTGGCATTTTCGAAAGTATATACATAGGTCCCCACACAATAATAATAATTATTTTCTCAAATAAATAAATACTTCTAATCTATTTTTTTTCTCCCCGAGTACCTCGTTGTTAGACTGCGCACCCATATTTTCGAACCCAAGCACACTTCATCCACACGCAAAAAGGATACCACTAGATCTATTCTTGCCATAGTCCACCTTAATGCTATGTTCAACCTTAAACCTTCACAAATATCAAAATTTTCTTTGCATTTTTACGGAATTCTTATTCGCTCTAAATCCTTTTATACGCTCAACTGATGTTGACTCTCGCTTTTATTTTGTTGAAACAAAAAGACTAACGAAAACAATGAAATCTCTTTGCATATTTAGCTTTCAAATGGCAACACTCGGAATATACAAAATAAAACATTTCAAATAACAATGCAAACATTGTTATGAAAATACGCTGTTGTAGGCGAAGTGTGTTTGTAAGGAAAAAGGAGTTGTGTTGGTTATTTGCAGCGGCTCATAAATAATAACAATAAACAAATTTTTATCTCTTGTGCGTAATTTAAGAATATTTAGCTTATTGTTGTTCTTATAATTTTGTGTTTGCCTTTTTGCTTAAAAGTATTTTTCTGGTATTTGGCATCTCACTTTCCCTACAATTTGCAGTATGCCTACCACCAATTTTCCGCAGCTTAGGCTTCATTCATATGTACATACATATGAATGTATGTATATTTTCTATGCTTAAACATGCCCAAGCAAAAACTGTGTAGCACTTTTCAAGTAGTAAAGTTACAAGACGCTCATGAAAAGCATAGCAAATGGCTTAATGAGAAAGAGATAAATAGACAAAGTGCAATAGAGACAGGAAATGAGAGTGAAAGCATCAGTCTGATGTCTTCGCCACAAGAAAATTATTACTCCTTAGAAATCGTGCGCGTAAAGTTGAGTGCTCCCTATATTATGAGCGCATTTTTTTTTAGGGTTCGTATATAGTCCGCCTCCTAACTATGACACTCTCAAAATTTAACTTTTTAAATGCCTGTACAAAGTTATCGAAAAATAAAAATTTTCATTAATCACACTAATTTTTATACTCCGAACTTCTCACCTCTTTCGCCTATTTATACACCATTTTTCATTTGTCATTTCAATACTAGATAACATTTTCTCTATTTGTCTTAAAATATGTTTGAATTTAAAAATAACAAAAAAAAAATTCAAAAAAAAAATTCAAAGATAAAATATTTGAAGCGTCCACAGTTTTGATGATTTTCAAAAAAAAAGTCAGATTGAAAAAAGTTTAATTTCGTTATATTTTCTCAAAGGTAGCTGAGTGCTGAAGGAATTTATTTTAATTTGTCTTGAGCTCATAAAACTTACAAATATATTTAAATTTCTTAATTTTAATTTCAGTTATAAAATGTAATGAATACAAACAAAACAAAATGTGAAGCGGAGTATAGGCAATGCTAAACTATGGCTTAAAATATCCAGTGTGCTATATTTGTGAAACGGACTATGTGTACTATATACATACGTATGTATGCAGTTCGGTATTTGTGTGGAACCATATGCATATCTGTCCACAAATTTTAATGCTTTTCTGCGCTTCATGAAGGCCATGCAAAGCTTTCATTAAATTTTTTTTTATATTTTGCTACCGTCTTTTGTTTAGCGCTTTTCGTTTGTTTAAGTGCATTTGTTTTGCTGTATAAATATTTAAAAAGGCGCTAACAAAGAATGGTTCGGCAAGTACTTTGAATAAGTTAAGAAAAGAACAGATGCGTGCAATATGAAATAAAAGATGTATACAGGCTATCATTTAAGTATAAAAGACATGATTCGACCTTTCGTGAAAATTAATAAAAAACGCATACGAAGGTCAACCTTCGGGACACACAAAACATTTTGCGGCTGTTTGGGCTATGCTATGAGAACTATCTGGTTTATGAACATGCAAGGTTGCGACATTATTTTTAGAATATAGATGCAGTTTAGATTATCATCTATTTAACATTTATTGATTACAATGGGAAAAAAACTCAGATTATTAGAAAGCTAGGCGAGCAAGGCGGAAATAATTTTATAGCAAAGATGGAATGTATTCATTTAATAGGCACCCAAAGTACCCAACCGCTCTTTACGGAGTTTTTACAGTACTTTTGTGATAACAATATAGTTTCGATTCGCCGGAAGTGGCCGATTCATATTTTATATATTTCATGACATTACATTTGAGTATTCTGAACCCCAACAAATAATTGTGTCAATAGATAAAATCGTATTCGAAAATCGTTTCGTCACTCTAAAGATTTATGTGTGAACACGTAATTTGAATTATAACATTAGCTTTGTTGAGAAAATATCTCATTGAAATAAGGAGATATTCGTTAATAAATAAGGATTTTCTTACAATTTCTAAGCTGAGCTTAACAAAGCTTCAGGTAGCCTTTCAGGATTCCAAAATGAAACGAATTTTAATATTTGCAGTCATAGCCAAAGTTTCCCCAAAGAACCAGGATAAGGTATTCGTAATGCTGTGTTTTTAGTTTAGTATGGTTGAAAACGACTACAACCTTCATTAATACGTGAATGTAGGTCTAGAAAAAAGTACTTTAAAAAAGTGTCTACAAACCTACTATGCTATCTACCTAATAAAAATCCGTTTAAATTGTTGGAATACGGCTGAGTTTTGTGCCCTCTAGGGGTTTTTGAAACAAACACGATATATAGACGAAATTTACGGCCCTATCGAACGCAAAGTTCTTAAAAGTTACGACAAAGAAAAATAGGGTGCCCAAGAACTTTCCAATACGCGCTTACTACATAAAAATCGAAGTGTTCAAAAAATCGCACCTTTCCTTTCTTTCCTAAAGCCTTCCTGCTTACACCACCCAATTTTCAGGTACTCGAAATGCCTGTTGTATATGATTTTCGTAGACAAGGCGCCACATTTTCTCATGATAAGCCCTAATGTACGTATTTAATGGTTTAGCACACATACATATGCACATTTATAATCCTTAAATATTAGTTTACCCTGTCCTAAACATTTTTGGCATTCTCGAAGCATGTTTCTCATTACGTTTGTACTCTGGGGAGAACAAAGCTCATTATGGACATTATATATGTATGTATACACATATCGTGGTTATGTATGTATGTACTTCATGGTCTTAATATTGCTACGCATCTACTTGTAATTGTGTTGTTAACAGTAAACAACCTTGAATCATGAGTTTGATATGAGCTTGTTGAGGGTGATTTTAGTTTGGCAGTTAAGTGCAAACATTGAACATTTTGGCCCAAATATGACCATGAGAGTCTGCGGAGCGTAATACCTAGAACTTACATATCTTTTCGTTCGGAGAGTACGCTTTTCAGCGAAATTTTCTACTAGATCTAACCTAACTTTTTTGTGCAGGCATCGTGCAATTAGTTATTTAAATATTTATTAATGAATAGTATGCCCGGTTCTCCAGTAAAGAGCTTATCTATAGACTATAATCTGTATATAGAATACTAGATGACTCGGTAAACTTCGTTCTTCGTTGATTTGGTTCACGTTTCAAATTTTATTACATATTTCGATTAAACACCAAATCATTTTTATGTAGACAAAGGGGCATTCAGGAAAAATTTGTACAACAAATAATAAAATACAATAATTTTCTATTATGGATTCTACTGGTAAAATGGCCTTAACCTAATAATGGCCATGAACCTAATAATGGCATTATTTGTGGAATCCGTTGGTGATTTGAAGGCATTTATAATCTCCCCACTCAGCTTATTCATTTTACTTGAGTTCAAAGTAAGAAAATGTTACGGTATTAAATGGAATTTTTAAGCTCTCTAGATTTTATCTTTTTAATTAACTGAATCTTCATTCAAGAATTTTTTTCACTTTAAAACAATCCTATATTGGGGCTGATCTTTGAGCTGTTCGAAAAAATGATAAACTTAAACTTTATGTTTAGTGTCTAATGATACAACTGTGCAATTTTCATTCAATTCTATTCAGAAGTTTTCGAGTGATGCTTGACCCAAACATGCAGACAGAAAAAAATTCTAAAAACTTTTGATTTGATTTATACTTGTATTGGCTTAATTATGACCCCTCCTATCGATTTTTGTTAAATATCTAAAACGTGCAGACATCGGCCTTTTACAATTTTATTATTTGTAGGGACTTTATGAATATTTAGACGGATTTTGGGTTTATCCTATGAAGTATACAAGTACATCTATAGGGTAATACAGAGTGGTTCATAAGTACTTTAAACCCATATTTTAAGCAGCTTGCTAATGCCTATAAAATGACCTTTTTACATCAGCGAACAATTACAAAACTCTACATAACTATTTTTGGGATAACATGCATCGAAGTCATCAGCTTCTCATCGGACTACTGCTAGAACACGAATGCGAATGTCGGTGTTAAATACAAATACTTAACTTCGTATTGAATGCCAGATGTGCCACCATGGCGTATACGTAACATGTTTGATTTACGTTGCCTTACCATTGAACCATTGGGGTCACATTATTACCAACAAGGCAATAGAAGTTCAATGGATTACTCAATGAAATAAACATACTCCTGTTAATATATGCAGTTGTATTAAAATACATACATACATACATATATGTATGTAGGCATAATAAATGTAATGCGTATGCGCTTACTAATTTATAATTCATTTATTGATATACATACATAATTAAATTTGATATGCAATTTGTCGCCACTGCCAGCGACCTGGCACACATATCAACTGCTAGAGTAATCGCTTAACAAATAGCACGCACTTCCTGTCACAAACTGTTTTTCTATATAATCGCTTTACAAATATTAGTTGGCAGAATAGGCACGGAACTTGTTGGTAAAAGTATGTATGTTTGCGCGCTAACTCAAACGTTTGTGCATCTCTCTTGCTGGTTCTAGTATGAGTAAATAGTTACTTGGCTGCACATGGCAATTATTCACACACACACACACACATATACACATTCATATGTATGTATGCTCATATGCGTTTGCATGTCTAAACATATTTACTTTTGTAGCAAAAGAAGCAATTTAATTGTTAATCTGATTTGTCATTAACTTATCGCTCAACTCTCACACAAATACCCTCACTTAATATTTACAAAGCACACAATCTGTCGGCGTGAAATTGCGCGCTTTTCATTCGTATTGTACATATACAATTTCACCATATGAATGTTTAGTATATATATTTATTATCAATTTACTGATGGAAATTTTAAATGTAATTTTCTTCAGACAATCACTGTCAGTGACACATGTGCACGTATGCTAATGTGCATATTTACGAAAGCTAAATTTAATACAATTCTTGTTGTTATATATTTTTGCTACAATTTAATTTGATTGCTGATATTATATTTAACGTGCTTTGCGCTTCTCAGATTTCAAATTTGTTGTATTTTTTTACTCAAATCAGCGCAACGTACATTATTGATGAGCTTTAATGTTGTTTGCTTAAATTGTTATTATTTCTTGACAAGGGGCACAAAAATATGTACACATATCGCAACCAGCACGTAGAGTTGTGTTCAATACGAAATAATTTGTTCTTAAAATGTGGTGAATGCTCTAACAGGGGCCCTATAAAAAAAGTTTTAAAAGTTTAAAGAAAATTCAGGAAAGTTACTAAACTTTAAAAATGGCCATTAAAATGAAAAATTTTTTTGGCAGAATTTCTAAACAATTTTTAAGTACACAGTTTTATAGACCAGTAAGTTTTAGTACAAGTCAGAACTGGCTTCACAATTTCCCCGAATTTATATAATTTTTATTGTGTAGGGTGTTGAAGATTTTCTTTCATCTCGTTCATCCATTATGTATGGATGAAATGACTCAACGCTCTCGTCGAAAAAATCCTGAAAATTCAAGGAAATTTATTAACGAAGCATTCTGAAAAATTCTGAAAAATTTTCAAATCTCGATGGTAGTTTTTTAAAGTTACATTCACTTTTTTGAACTTTGTGTAAAATTTATATTTATTTTTATATTACAATTGTTAAAAGCACAGATTCTTTTTATTTAAACGAATGACATCCAATTTAATTTCACTACTATTATATTAAACACGACTGTATGTATAATCTCTTGCAGGAAGCTTTAACTTATTTCAGATTTTTTTTAGCCTTAAATGAAGGTGTGTCCTTATGTCACCTGCTCACCATCTGTACAATGAGGAAAACATGCTCCCAGTTAAAGAGCATAATCTCTTATCTAACATTTTCTAAATTAATTTTTATTATTTATGTTTTAAACTTTAAAATCTAAATGCTTTCCTCCTTAACCCAAATTTATTTGAAACAAGTCACTTGCACGTTTTAGCCACTCACCAAGTCTTTGTATTAGAAACTTATAAAATTCCTTTAGAATATGATGCCAAATAAATACGATTCGGCTAGCCATGAATGGCTTCAAAAATTGTTTTCACTTTAAAATTCCGTTGAGTTAAGTATTAACTAGTTTTAACCTTTTAAGTGCTATGTAAGTAAAACTTTCTCAATACATTTTTGGTTGTTTGCTTTATCAATATTCATATTTAAGTTATGGTGGTGTATGTATGTATGTATGCAATAGGAGTAACACGTTTACAACAACATTTAAGAGAAAGTAGATAAAGTAACGAAAGTCTTCAAAACCCAGTATATGCTAAACCAATAAGGCTTTTAGTGAGACTAATTTTTGAAGCGAATATTTACTCATTAAAATGGCTTAAGCTCGAGGTGCCACGTTATGCTGGTATGTGGGTGGATTAACATCTGGAGGTGTCTTGAACACGATGCCACAAATTGGAAAGTATTTAACAATTACAAATATTAAAAATATAAATATCTAAATTCTACTTGGCAACTTGGGAGCAACTCTATCCCAATTAGCGACTAGTTATAGTCTATCCCATAGTATACTAGACAGTTTGTTTACTGGGTACAAGAATATTAAATGTAACCTAAGTGCAACGAAATGCATTTACACTTCTGTTGGAATATTCAATATTTTCAAATAAAATCTCAGACTACATAGAGGCCGTACTCCTTTGAATTAGCTGTAAGCGATAAATTAATTTGGTATAGCTTAAATGTAAGAGAGTAGAAGCCATAACATTCAGAAGAGCACACAACTGGCTACACATACATACAAAGGTAGGTACATATAAGTTGATATATTATGTAACTATCATATATTTATAAATTTTCCATACTCCTCTTGAATAATTTTGTTAGCAACAGAGATTTCCTCGACAGCATCGAAGCGCTGGGTTGCAGTACAAATGTAAGTAATATTCCTGTGAATATATAGACGAGTGTGCGTGTGTTTATTTGAAGGAAAGCGCTGTCAAAAAATGTAGTGCGTGATAATAAGAAAGAAAAAAATCGACGACAAAGTCTTATGGAAAACTTACTTACAAGAAATTTAGGTAGATGTTTGAGCAATTTTCACACAAAACTTCTTCTAGAAAGCGAGATGCCTATTGATCAACCTAAAGTCACTGCAGAGTAGGAGGGTAATTTTATCGCTTTCGTTTATTTTTGACGTTTTTCGTGGCACTACTGACTGCCCAGTGCTCCTTGAGAGGATCTTCATAAATATTCCTGCTAGAGCCCTTAGGAACCCTGAATTTTTCAATATTCGTCTTTTCAAAGCACTTTATGCTATAAACGGTCCAATAACTAGATCATTGATTGAGTTTAATAAAATTTATAATTATTTGGAAATAGATTTTTCATGTTCAAAAAGTTGCTTCTTAACTACTATAAATTCTTTTTATAACTAAGTCATTCAGACTTATTTTTAATGTACCTACTCTAACTTTATAATTTCTACTTAGCCTGTAAGATTTGGTTGTCTAATTGGCTTAAACAAATAAACAAATAAACAAATACCGCTAGATTGATGTCGGTAGTGCGAGAATAGTGTATCCTCACCTATTATTACTAATAAAATAAGTATTTTATAAGCTGCAGATTTTTTTTTGGAAAGGTTTTTATGTTTGTATAGTTGTACTTGCCTGAGGTAGTATAACTCCATATTTCTGTTAAATTTATATAGAAAGTTAATTGTTTAGCTTGTAACAAAATTGGTTGATATGCAGTACGATGACCGCAGCCAGTGGCAATTTGGGATATGTTGCCATGTAAAAAAGGAAAAGTAAGAAAAATACAAGCTAAAATCTAAAGACGAGAAGTATGTACATCCCTTTAGAATAACTTTTAATATTAAAGCACTAAAAAAGTTTGCAAAATATCAGCACATACCCTGTATGGAAATATCAAACTAGTCAGAAAAATCAGTAGTTTAAAACTAGACGCAGCTTACACTTGTGAAATAAAAATTAGAACTGGTCCAAACAAGCTAAATATAAAAGTTTGTAGTACATAGAAATGTCTAAAGTTGGAAAAATGCTAGCTAAACTTATTTTTTTAAATTTGGTATGCCCAGCAGCGGAGCCTTATTTTATAATTCGTTTACCCGTTTTAATTATATTTTTGTGGGAAATCTCATAAAAGACATCTCCTCGGCTATCACAATGTTGAAAAAAATACGTCATGATAACATGGAAAAAATTGGGTTTGCTGTTTTGTTGGCCGGTGTGCTTTGAAGTGGTCTACAACCAGTTGATTTCACTACAGGATATGTACAGGCGCACACACAAGCAAAGTGTTGCTCATAACAACTCGAAAATATGATTTTAAACCCTAAGAGTATGATGCAATTTAAACCACACTTTATGCTGCTATGTGACTTCCCTCTAGGGAAATTTTTTTAAACCTTTGCTAATTTGTCATCAATATTTATTTAAAGACTGATACTAAATACTAAAAATACTAAAGCGAAATCGTTATAAAGCATATTTTTCAAATAATAGAACTTGACTTTTAACTTTATATCTTTATTTTGTTTGGTTGAACCGAATGCTTTGACGCATTATATTTTTATTTAGTAAGGTATTTCTTAAAAAAAAAATACTTCAAATTAAAACAGTGAAAGGGAAGCGTTCTTAAAGGCCAACTCATATTTTTAAAAACAAGAGATAAGCTAACGGAACAAGAATTTAGATCTTACAGCTGTCGCAGTAATACATCTTTTTCTTGTTCAACAATAAATAAATAAATCTTCTTCTATTTCGAAAAAAAAGTAAAATAGAAAGGTCAGCATTCTCCAACCTAAGCTTCTTTTAATAATAATATCAATTGGTGCAATTCTAACTTTTAATTGGTACTCTGGCTACTAAGTTCCCTGCAGGGTTTGTCAGTATGACCCAAAGTACTTTAAAATAGCACGAGCGCGTCTCTCTGAAATTGCTGTCGCTTACACAGGACCACCCGCTAACACGTTTAACAACTTTTTTCGCATTACAAAGGTCACTGCATTGCCTGCTGTTCGCTATCCCAACCTTTCGTGCATCAAGATTTCTTAAGTGCTCGCATACGCTCTGTTTTGATTGACTTTATTTGCAAGACTTTTTGCATTAGTTTGGTGTCACAAAGTTTTCAATTTTCCTAAGTAGTAAACATTCAATATTCTTTGTTGTTGTTTATTCATGAATGATTTAAGATTGTTTTAAGTGTTTACGTGATGCTTATTTGTTAGCTTAGTACTCAAGTTTAACATTACCGTCAATTCATAATATGTCGAATCTAAGTTTTAGTTCAGATGTTTTTATTTATATGCAAAATAGTATGTGTTTATTAACACTATATTTTAATTTATTTATAATATAAGTGCGAAAGTTCAGTAGAATTGTTCCACATTACTTTATATCTAAGGTTCAAAAAGTTATATTTGTATGGACAGGTATGACCAAGCTGAAAGACAGTTAATCAAAATAATTTAAAAACAAATTAATTTTAATTAAATAAAATAAATTTGAAAAATACAACAACACAGATGCCAAACACGTATTCACCTACACAGACGTTGTTGTGTGACCCTGCAAAAAACGGAAATACTCCGTTCCATACTCCATAGAGTACTCCTTAAGTAGTATCGGAGTACTCCAACACTTATCCTCGCTCATATAAAAAAGGTGGTCCAATTTACATGGCGATGGCCGGTAATTGGATCACCTAATCCGACTCGGAGTACTCCATTTCTTTGCTTTTGAATACTCTATAGACCACCTACATGAGAGTACTCCCAAAATACTCCTATTGGATTACTCTATGGACTATTCAACAGCAAAGCGAGAGAGGGAGTAGGTGGTCCTCAAAAAGAACACATACTCCCTCTCTCGCTTTACTGCAAAGTACTCTATAGAGTAATATTTTGCCAGCATTTTCAAAGTACTCTCACGTAGGTGTTCCATAGACTATTCAGCAGGGTGCTGCGATATGGATTAGGTGATCCAATCACCGGACATGGGCTTATAAATTGGACCACCTTTTTGTATGAATGAGGATAAATGTTGGAGTACTCCCATACTCCAACGTTTTTTACAGGGGAGTAGACATGTCATGCATGTTATTGTATTACTCGTGTGATTGGCTCTCACTGTGAGTGGGAAGAGATGCTAGTGGGCCAAAAGGAGACAAGTATTTGCATTGTTGTGCATTTTAACTTTTGTTGTTGTTATTTCATTGATCCCTGGTTACGACTCACAGCGCCAGCGGCTCTTCTGAGTGCGCGAAGAGTTTTATGGTTGAATTTCGAACCAAGGGCGAACTCTAGCAATAATAATTTATTATTTATTTATTTATTTAAAAATGTTAAAAATCTTTTTCACGGCAAAAACTATTCCGTTACTAGAACCCGGGGCCTCTTGATGTATGCGAGACCATGGTAGGATCTTATTAGATTCTAAATAATAAATTCGGACACAAAGCTGTCAACATATAGAATTTTTTAAACTCAAACGAATAATATTTATACGAAGGTCCACTGCAGAATTAGCTGTAACTTTCTGGATCTTGTTGTGGCAGATTGGGGCTTCACGAAGCGAAGAAAGTGTGCACTATAACCAAACGGCGAATAAGTTCTTCACTCGGTTCTCGCACCCCTAAGAGAAATCTTGGACTTTTCGATCCAACTTTATTGAATTAAATAGACCTTTGCAGTCTAGCCAGAAATTCCCCTGAATCACTCAGGGAAAGAGAGCTTATGACTTAAACCCAACTAATTGATATACGCACGCTTCATTGATAGATGTGCTTATGTATGCAATTCATAATATAATATTCTGATGTTCTAAATGCAGCCTTTTATAATTAAGTCAAACACATTTTAGCTCAACAAGTAAAATTTCAAGGATCATTGACAGCCTAAATACCCAATTTGCGTGTGATAAATTATTATGTGGCTCTCAACTTTAAGCTAGACAACTTTTCATCTAACTTACTCATCCGTTCAAAAGTAAAAGACAGCAGCAGACGTTTACCTCACTCAAAGACCCATGCAACCAATATGGTGAATATGTCATGGCGGCTTTACAATCTCTATTTCAACAAAGTTAGCAAACTTACATTAGTTAAAGAAATTTCATGAATGAATACAACTACCCTACAGTGAAGCGAAAAAGTACACTACCTAATAACTAGTAAAACCAGGGACGGAAAAAAAAAGTTAATTTTTTTTCGATCTCATAAAAGTCCGGTGTTAGATAGTGTCCCTAAAGAAAATTATTAAATGGTCTGTTGTTCCAGGACTTCTAGGATCAATATCCTCGCCACAATTAATTTTCCTTGCTTTTTTGCAAAGAAGTTCGATAATAACTTAAAACCCCGGACTTTTATTTTTTCTCTTCAGCAATAAAAGCTATCTTTGTCCTTATATTTTTTAAGGACAGAATAAAAGTCCGAACCAAAATCTACTAAACCGTCAAACCTCTTTCATATGATAAGAAATTCTTTAAATTTAGATTGGGGGGTTGGTAGATTTTGGCTCGGACTTTTATTCTGTCCTTAAAAAATAAAAGTACAAAGATAACTTTTATTCTTGGCGAAAAAAAATAAAAGTCCGAGTTGTCCGATTATTTTTGTCCGAATAAGAATAAAAGTCCAGAAATAAGTTTTTTCTTCGGACTTTTATTTTAAAAGGAATAAAAGACCCCGTCTCTGAGTAAAAATTCCAAGTCAAGTAGTCAGCCAACTGCCATGAGTAGCGGAGGCATTTTGAAAAGAGAATGTACGACGAGATGTCACTTTTCCAATATTTACCACCCATACCTATTATAGTACAAAGAGACTAAGCAAATATTAGTACAATCATAGTAAGGTCATGTGTGAGGTCATCAAAATATGAATTAAAATAAAAGGCTCTTCGAAGATAGTTTCAGTTCTGGCTTCTCCAGTATTTTTTGAAAATTTTCCTTTTTTTATTTTATTTTAAGTATTTTTTCGGACTAGTTCTTTCTCAGTAATGAAATCCTAGCTGTCAACTAGTGTTTTATCTTTGTAGTTTGTTTGTATCACTGCAATATATGTACATATGCATGTATGTAAATATGTATGTTTATTAAAGTTTACCCACACTTGCGGTAGCCCATTCACTTACTTCATATATCCATGGCATTATACGCCTTTCCGTTCAGAGCGACTTTTTTACGGTTCACTTAAACTTATCATCTACGGGTATGAATAAAAGCGTTAATGATGTGTGAAATTATTTAGATAGTTTCAGGAAAACTAACCCAATGAGCATGATGAAGATTCTTAGGAAATGTTCAGCATGTTCAATTCGATTTCGAGTTTACATAATCATACCGAGATGTGGGCCGTTTTGTAAAAAAAAGCTCTTAAGCACAATACAGAGTAGTTCGACTGTATGATTTTGGTCGCCATGTTAGCCAATTGCCTTTTACTGTCGTTATGACCATTGGGTAGAAAGTCATGCTATCTGAGTGGTAAACTTCATTTTATATGGTTCTCTAGAGGAGTTTTCCTTTCGAATTTTTGAAGAAAACTAAAAATCGTTGATGAATACGACCAGCACTTTTTTCATAAAAAATTACTAATAGGGATTTTTCGATTTAACAAAACAGATAGATAATATTATTCGATTACTGAATGAGATGGAAAATCTCAAGTTGGTTCACTTTGCTATTCGCCAAATCATTGTAATAGCGGTGACGCTAAGTCGAAAATTGTAATGCTACAAAATGTTAGCTGGGTGTCAAGAGTAGCATCAGAGAAATGCATGAAGCTACTAAAAGTTTGCAGAAAGCAACATCTTAGGCATTTTTACAATCTTAGAGCCAGCCGCTACCTTTTTTGGGTATTTACTTCAGTGCTTCATACCATACACCAGCTGACTTAACCCTTCCGATCCGACCGTTGTAGACCAAATGTGTTTGGAAAATAATTTTTGAGCATAAAAGATCATATAAGCTAGTAAGTATGTGGCACACAATGATATTTCGATTCAGAAATTTTGTGTCCTAGTAAGGTTTTATTATGGGACACATGTGACCTATGCTTATAAAGTAAGCACATATGTATGTATTTTTGCAAACAAATTAATCAGAAAAACAAAAAATATGCAATTCTGTGACTTTTTTCCGACACATTAAATTACATAAAAATGTTTGAGGAACTTAAAAACTAGTTGTGGTACAATAGTGACCTTGGAAGATCGAAAGGTTAAATAAAAATGCGCTTGCAGTTCACTGATATGCTCTATAAGTGCTTATCATTTATAAATGGCAAAATATTCAACAACTTGGAATATCGTTTAAATTACGATATTGATATACATACATATCCTATTTTGACGATACCACACCTCTTCGTCGGAATTAACTATTTTGCAAAACGCTACCACAAAGTGTGACAAATTTTTAGTGGCACGCCAATTATGATGCTTCATTGCGCATAATTTAATTATCAAATACGATTTAGTATTCGTTTTTCTTTCAATATATTTATTTATTCTCTAAATAATCTTATTAGTTTCTTTCAATGATATGAGGATTCAAAATTCGGTCGTATGATATGTTAATCAAAACTCGTTTTTCGGAATTTTAAAACACCAACTAATGAAACTGTGCTGATATTTGTAGCATGATGAAATGTACGACAGTAGTCTCAATAGATAAGGTTCAATTTCTTTTTAATAATTTAATGATGAAAAAACTGACTTTAAAGCACTCTTATTAACTCTACTTCCTCAGCTACTCGCTCTTCATTTTGAGTCTCTTGACCTTTTTTGTATTATTTCTTCTCCAGCCTTCTCTCGCTTCCTCATCCATAGCCTTTTCAGATACCAGTTATACTTCGCAACTTACCTATAAATTTGCTTATTTGGTTGTGTTTTAGGTGGTATTCATGCGGCGGTATTTATACCTTTCATGAACATGAAATGGTATTATAACTTTGGTCCGATGTTTGTAAGTATGAGAAGAAGAAGAGATAGACCCACCATTAAGTATACCGAAATGATCAGGGCGACGAGCTGAGTTGATTTAGCCATGTCCGTCTGTCCGTCTGTCCGTCCGTCCGTCTGTCCGTCCGTCTGTTTGAACGCAAACTAGTCCCTCAGTTTTAGAGATATCTCGATGAAATTTTGCAAGCAGGCGCCATTTTGCATAGGATTAATCATTTGTCGGAACCAGCCAGATCGGACCGATACAACGCATAGCTCCCATACAATCGATTGTTCCGATAAACGGGTTTCGGCCTATAACTCTTGCAATTCAAAAGCTAGAAACGTAAACTTTTGCAAGTTTAGTACAAATTGTATTTGCAACGTGTGTAGTGAAAACGACTCAGATCGGACCAACATGACATATAGCTCCCATATAATCGATAGTTTCGATAAATGGATTTTGGGCTATAAATGTTGCTAATAGAAAGCTAGAAACGTAAAATTTTTGCAGGTTTGGTACTTACTATATATGTGATGTGTGTAGTGAAAATCATACAGATCGGACTTACATAACATATAGCTCCCATATTACCGATTGCTCCGATAAATGTGGTTTGGCTATGTATTTTTAAATTAACAGTTTTGGAGAGTTTGTAAGTAATTGTAAGTAAGGATCGGACACTTAGAAAAGTTGTGCGTATTCATGAAAGGTATAAAGCCTTCGGCACAGCCAAAGACAGCCCTTTCCTTACTTGTTTTAAGTTCCCCTCACCCCTCTTTTCTCTTATTAATTTTTTTTCTTCTTTTAGTCCTCCTTTCACTAATCTTTTCCCTGCCCTTCCATTTCCTTTCTCTCAAAATATAGCAATTTGAGTTTCCTTTAACTTTCCATTTCCTCCAACCCCCCATACCGATCTCTACAACATCCAACTATTCTAACTTTAAATCTATTCTCAGATCTACCTCTACCCATTTCCTTCCATTTCCTTCCATTTCTCTCCTATTTTTTCCATTTCTTTCTACCTCCACATCTCTTCTCGATTTCTTTCTACCACCACTTCGTTCTCTACATCTACACAAGTTTTCTCTTCACACTATATCTTCGATAATGTCTTTTTACCTCATTCAAAGAAATAGAGATTATGAGGTGGAAACCATTATCTGGCAACACTATTATTTGATTCTCCCCTTGTCCACATTTTCCTATTATAAGTTCTCAAGACATTAGAGAGGAGTGGGCGGATTTTCTAGTAGTTATTTAATAAAATTATAATAAACCCCATTTCCACTTGCTTTCCTTAGCACTTAAATTTGGTTCGATTTGACGAAAGTAACTCTTGGTTATGGCAATATTTTGTCATCCCATCATCATCATGCCGTGCATGCTTTCAACAGCAGCGCGGTTCTCATTGATTTTAGTCTAAGTACAGATTTGGATTTCTAACTAACTGTCCCCATACATTTCCCCCCATAAACTAACTAATCAACAAATTTCACAATCTTTGCAATTCCATGCTGAAACGGAACAACTGTGATGGCGCTGCATTGCGACAATGACTGAGAACGACCACATCGCTTAGCGGATTATCAAGACAAAGCTGTGTCTGCTGGTGCACCAACCAACTACCACGACGCAGCCAACGTTGATTCTCTGACTGATTTCCACTTAGATGCTGTCCATTTTCGTCAACTTCAGCACGACGACGATCAAAGCATTGCTGCAACACCACACGAAAATTGGCTGGTTGCATTGAACTTTTCAATACCAAAGTAGATATTGGCATTGTCACTACATTGAGACATGTACCGGAACTTGTCTGTAATTGGGAATATTGTCGATGTAGATACCAATGCGTAACATTACTTTGGTAACAGCTACTCATATGCAATTGGCTGGTATCGTGAACATTAATGGCTGAATTGATGATTTGTAAGCAAAGCTCACCAGAGCTTAGAGTGCCAAATGCGATGAAGTCCTCATTTGGTAGCCTGAAAGTAGTGCGAAAACAAATATTGCCAGCTTTAGTAGACACACACACACACACACACATGCTCATAGGAAGAAGACATTTCTGTTGGTGTCTGTTGGTTGAATATGGAAATGGTGATGAGCAATAGTTGCTTTTACAAATGAAAAACAATGTTGCCTGAAGTGGTGTACGTGTGTGTATGTGTGTGTAGTATAAGGAGTGTTGTTTTTGGCTCACGCACTTTAGTTGTGGGAAAACATGTTGCAAATACCATGAGAATGAACGGCAGTTGAGTGCACTTCTTAGTTGATGGCTGACTTGTGTTTGGGTGATGTTGATGTCGATATACCTTGCAGACGGCTTAGAAGCATAGAAAAAATATTTGTAGGCATCCAACCATGATTCGGCGATGATTTTAGAGTTCCTATTGAAAAACAAAACAAACAAAGAAAGAAGATGTTGAAGTAATCCGATTTGATTGAGGCTTTAGTAAGATTAAAGGTTGCTGCAATAATAGAGAGGGCAAAAGCAACTAGTAACCGAGTTGTTTGTGTAGTGTCGTCACTTACTTTGGTATAACCATCTTCGGCTATGAGTCACCTAAACTAATGGTGATCAAATTAAGCCTCACCAAATAGTCGTCGGCATACTTTTGCCCATCATGCCACGGAATACGCAGAGAGTACATTATCAGTAGCTAATGGAACCTAATGCACAAGCAACACTCTGTCCATTCCCAGTGGGAATACAGAAATTTTCAACACTTTCGTGGACCTCTTCTACACACGGACTCACCATCCAAACAATTAAATTATATATATGTATGCATATTAGATATGAAGAATTCAGGCAATTAACTACAAGTCTCTACCGCAAAATACGAATATCGCATTTAAAATTTGTTATTGCTAGCCCCCAGAAAGCTATGCACACTCTACTAAGGGGGCTGTTATAACTTTCCTGATGTTTAGAATGCATTTTATAGTATTTGTGTGTAGTTTGTATCTCTTGTACATAATTAAGTTTTGCGACATATGACATCCGTATTCTAAGGTAGCGCTTTGTAGCCTTGTTCACAACCACACAGGCCGTATTGGTATTTTCCTTTTCACAAATTGCGATTATTCTCTTGAGGTTGTATACGAGTATATCTTACCTTAGATATGTTGTCTGGCTATCACTGCCATTGGGGAAATGAAATGGATGCCGTTTACGAAAAATATGTCCAACCCGACTACATGGCACAACCTCAATTTGACCGCCACAAAGCCAACATTTAATGGAAAATTCAATGGACTCTCCACCCCAAGTCTATAAAAAAAGGTTAAAATCGAAAGAGGATAAGTAATGCGCAATGTATGAAAGGTTAATATGTGCATAGGAGTATAAATATGAATGTCGTATTTATTCTTAAGTCGATTTTTAAATGCTGAAAAAGGTCAGGAAAAGAGAAATAAATATTTTTCTGCGCTGTTATGCAGAGGAGGAAAAAATAATCAGTGTACACTTTTCAGCTTTTTATATTTTTCAGAATAAAAGGATATTAAAAGATATTGAGTTTTGAGAACTACACTCATTTCCTAAGACTATGGAACACTTTCAAGGAGTCTGTTCAATAATTTTACATTTGCAGACCAATAAACTTTGAAATACCTTTTGAAGAACCCGCGAGCGTATGGCAATGGCATCTAGATAAGAATCCCAGAAAAAGCCCAAAAGCTCGTTTGCATTTCAATAGGGAGATGGCGGACACACAGACAGTGCTAAGTGGACATCAGACCAAAGTTACTATACAATCTAATATTCATGAAAGGTATACGAGATATTTTAGGAAATTAACAGAAACGGTATTGAACTCGAAATTTAACGGAAAATCAACTAAATGCACAAATAAATTTTTTCAGCCTAAATTAGGTTAAGTTGGGTTATTTTAAAAACTGGAAGAAAACAGAAATTACTTAAGCTAATAGTGATTATTTGATGAATCTTACTTCGAGCAATGAGTTGAAGCCATCAAGCTTAAAGAACCATTCACGGGAAATCAAAAAAATGCCTCCAGCAACAGTGGGGCTTCTGTAAAGAAATAAAGTGTTAAGTATAATTCATTTATAAGGTATTAAACTTTTTTCATGGTGTTAATCACTAACAGTAAAAAAATAGTAGTAATAGGAGCCACTCAATGAAACATGTTATTTAATCCTGCTGAAGCTGAATAGAAGGGAGCTTTTCAGATTAGTTGCGGGTGCTAAGCGTTCACTGAACATGTGATACGAATGTGTATGCAACCTCGTGCCGAAGCTTAAACCTTACGGGGGGCGATGTAGACAGTGGAGCTCCTGAGTGTAGGTTCTCCATTGATTTATTTGATTTTTTAACTCAATATGCTGGATACAGTGGGCAGGGCGTCCTTTCATAAGAATTGAGATCGTATCAGTTTTCTTCAATTAATTTTTTTTCAATACACGAGGTGTTTTATCAGAACAGCGGACTCAACAAAATGTTTCCGAACCTGAATTTCTTCTATTGGGATTTGGCGGCTTGGGAAAGAAGAGGCTGAGCTGGAAAAGAACAGGCAGAGAAGAAGTGATTTTTTTGTTAAATTGCCTAGCCGGCTGAACGCCAAATGGAATTAATACTATTCTGTGCGTGCCTCAGTAGTTCTGGGTACTAATTGGATGTTCTTTAGCCTGCAAATGCAACTCAAGAGATTGCATGAGTTGGAACTAAAACTATAACTTTTGGAAATACTCTTCCAGTAAATACTTTCAGAATTTGAAACACATGCCTACTTAACATGAAATACCACTGAGAAAATCGTATCAATATTTTTTCTCAAAACAAAAAAAAATTTCGAAAAGTATGAGAAATTACTTACTTGAATGGTTTTGATTTAAAATTTGCGTAACTTTCATTTTCTTCATTTTCCGCAGCACCAATACCTCGACCAAATCGCCAAAAAGTTTGAAAATTTTTATTTAACTGCGATTGACGGCTTTGTGGTTGTTTTGCTCGCCGCTGTTTCTCCTGAGATTGTATTGATTGCGTACGCGGTATCCAATGAAAATGTAAATTCCAATCAAAGCCCCCCATGAGATTCTTAGAGGTTGCAACATACTCCAATGAATCAGCATCTATGCTATCCAAAACAGGACTTACAGCGAATACATCACGTACACCACCACCACCACCACCATCACCAACCGTTGTAACTGTGCCATCACCGCGAGCAACACGCTCTAACAATGGCTCCAACCAACCCACATTAACCTCACAATGACTATCGAGAAAGAGTAAATAATCGCCCGTAGCTAGGCGAGCACCACGGTTACGTGATGCAATTACACCGTAACGTTGCGTATTACGCGCTGTCTTAATTCGAACATGAAGAGGAATGTGCGTTGAAGGTTTATGCGTATTTTGGTTGATATGTGGTGAGTGGTGTGTTATGTTTGTTGTTGTTGGCATAGATGAATTGTTGTACGCGTACGTGAATGGTGGCAGCTTGAGACGCAACATTGTGGACAGTAAATAGGCTACGTAGGGTTAATAAGAAATAATAACAATATCTAATTTAGTATTGGCAGTTTGCTATGTGAAATACTAAACAACACGCAAATGTTGCTGAGATTTAAATTACAATAGCCGCCGAATGGCGTATACGAGTACCTACGTACCATCCTCACTGTAGTCATCGATTAGTATTAGCTCATGCAGATTGTTAGATGGCGTCCGATAGTATATAGACATAATGGTGCGTAGGAGTGTGGAGCGCGCTTCATTGTGAAATGTTATTATGATGGAGACACGCGAGTGCTGCTGGTTGAATTTGTATGGACGTCGTGTGGTGCAACTATAAGAAGGAAAATTAAAAATTTCGAAATTTATATAATTTGCTTTGGAATTGCTTTTGATTTAGTTTTAAATGGC
This sequence comes from Sphenella marginata, assembly GCA_951509765.1. NCBI lineage: Eukaryota > Metazoa > Arthropoda > Insecta > Diptera > Tephritidae > Sphenella > Sphenella marginata. Next base: position 95,092,616 of record OX608079.1, on the reverse strand, counting down.
AACATAAAATATAAGTTAAGAAATATTTATAGAAAAAAATTGATTCTTGGCGGGACTACTTGGGGACTGCTTGGTTCTCTATGAGATTGACTTTTTTTGCGGGCGTCATTACTTTGGGTCATCTAAAAACATTCCCTGAATGATCCTTTCAAAAATTCCCGAATGCTCCCGAATTAGTCCTAATATTATTCCGAAATAATCAGAGAGACAAATTGAATCGATTTATCTGTACGTGTCCGTTCCTCTGATTTTTTTATGAGTAGTTGTAAGGGACTGCGTTTTTAAAATCCATGGCCAATAAGAAGCTCGATAATCAGAAAATTAAATTTTTTATATATACTAGCCTTTGCACATGGGATTCACCCCACATTTCTATCAGACATATGCAATGTAACTAAAACAAATTACATTTGTACTAATGGTCAAAAGAGCATATCTCCAATATCTTAAATTTTTTTAACCTTATGTAACCCTTCACCGTGTTTCAGTGGTCCTATTCAAATACTTTCAAATATATAGACTATGAAAAATTCCGTTTGGATGGTAGGTGCCACGCCCCCTAGTTATATCAAACTAGTTTTTAGCATGTAGTCATCCGTGGAAGATGTCCAGTGCGTGTTTTCGTTAGGATCGGCTCATTCGTTTAGGGGCCCAAGTCGGTCTATACCTTCACAATTTGAATTTTATATATCGTCGGTGAAACTGCAAAACCGCATAAGTGACATTTATGTATGTCCAATATTTTTATATGACCCTAATATCGATATCTATTGATTTATTCTCAAGAAAACTACGTGTTGGTTTGGCAAATATTTTAAATAAACAAACTTGATGGGAACTTTTTCCATAAAGTCTCAATATTCGTTTAAAAAATGTGGACTTTTTAGTGGAAAAACTACTGAGATATCACTTAGGCGGTTTTGCTTTATCTTCATAAAATAAACCAAGTCTTATGTATTAATTCACTATAAAAGGGGCGGGGCCACACGCTATATATGACTGCTCACGCACCTGGCATCACGTGTGTCGGGTAACGTGCGAAATGCTCCAATTCGATCACTTTGTAGCACATTATACTGATAAAATTCAAATAGATTCGTTTGTGTACGATTTGGTGTTGCAGCTATGAACTCACGCAGCGCCAATAAGTCATCAAAAGACACGCTCCCAACAGCAACGGGTACCACCTACATATGAGGGCGTAGAAGAATTACAATTGTTGCATGTTAAATACGCATTAAATCACTATCAAGATAATTTTATTTTTTTTTTTTAATATTTCTTAAATAATATTCACTTGCGTTATTTCATAATTTTCGAGTTTGGTATATTCGAATACAACGGCTTGCATGTAAAATACTAGACAAGAAAGCAACAAGAGACCAATAAAAATCGGTGGCAAACGTTGCCAACGCCTTCTGTTTGTTTTCATTATGCACACATTTTATTTGGAAAACAGTTAACGTTAGAAAAAAAAAATAATTTCACACTCTATCCTTCGACACACTTTAGCAAACTGATTTCATTTCTTTGTTGAGCTCACGCCACTACGAATAAAAGAAATTCAAAAGCCGCTCATAAATTTTCTAATTCAATTGAAATTTTTTGCTTGTTTGTTTGCTCATTTTTTGTTTACGTTTTTTACTTTCATGCAAAGTTTTTTTTTTTTGTAATTATATCTCAAACCGGCATCGTATGTGTAAATAAATATATTGATTGAAATAAAAATTATCACCTAATTAGTTCAGCGGGGCTTACAGTTGTCACTATCGCTAAGCATTTGTTAATATTTTGCTGGAATAAGTCACGGGTTTGGCAGATAAAACTTGTATGTACAACGTACATTAGACTGGCGCACAAAACAGCTCAAAAATGTACGAAATTTTTTCTGCATAGAAGATTGCATTTCTTAGTGGAAATTCTCGAACAGTTTCCAACTAGCACATTATGATACCAAAATTGTTGGGTCTCTAAACTGAGTATTTTAGAATTTTCCAGAGACTCTGCCAAACAACTCACAGATTTTGATGCATATTTTTTACAGTGTAATTAACTTCAAATTCTCGTTTTCTGTGTGGATACATAGAAATAATATAATTTTCAAAAAAAAAAAGTTCGCTCAGTCTAATGCAGTGATCGGCGCTTCATCGTAACAATGCAACGTGTGAGTGTCGCTTGTTTGCGCGGCGAATAACATATGCCAGTATATATGAAACTATCTAATAAGCGTCTAAAATACGTATTAATTAGTTCGTTTGATCAACCCTGCAAAAAACAGAAATATTGTGTTCCGCTAACCAAAGAATATTCCATACGAACCATCAGAATACTCCAACACTAATATTCATATAAAAAAAAATGTGGATCCCCTACCTGAGACTACTCTCAAAATGATCCCGAAGGATTACTCATTGCGAGCGAGAGTGGGAATAGGTGGTCCTCAAAAGTATAAATATTCCCATCTCGCTTTGGTGCAGAGTACTCCATGGAGTAATATTTTGGCAGCATTTTAAAGTACTCCGAAGTAGATTCTCCATAGACTATTTAGGAGCAAAGTAAAGAGTACTCCGTCATGGAAAACGAGATCCAATCAGCGGACATCGCCATGTAAAATCCGACCACCTTTTTGATATGAATGAGGATAAGTGTTGGAGTACTCTGACACTCCGCCTCTTTTCACACCCTTACTTAAAATTTTGTCCAACTCTGGTCTAATGTTTATAAATTATAATATACATATAACCTTAACTCTGAACGGTATGACAATCGTGATAAGATAGATAGTATTCAAGGTGAAAGCCTTCGGGCAATGCGAATTCAACGAAACTAGTCAATCAGCTGATAGCTACTTTTTTTCTCCTATTTTGGCAGTAAAAATTTTGTCGCATTACGATTTTGATATTTGACAAGAACAAAGTACTTTCCGAATGTATGTATGTATGTATGTACGTTTCGCTTTCAACTTGTATTGAATTCGCTTTATTCTTCACTTACTTCGGTAAAACCTGACTTCATTGAAGCTATCATATTTTTCATGGCATTTAATATGGAACACAAAAATGAAACTGCCTAACCATAAAGCAGCTGACATACTGAGAGATCTTGTAAACAAAACCATTAGGCTGTACTCAAACAAAAGAAACGGTAAAAATGAATGGCACGAACCATTGTATGTCTTCATAAAGACTCGAGCTCGCACTTTGTGAAGTTGATTTTCCCTAGAAATTAAAGCAATACAATTAATTTATTAACAAAAGCCATTGTGTAGCATGTTATCTGTTGGTCTTTGGCGATAGTAGGGTCAATTTGTGGTCAAATTAATGTTATGTAGCCGCTAAGACTAGCCAGTATTGAGTACGGGTTTCAATACCCATCAGCATTTTTTCCGTCCTTACCAGCACGGTTCTTCGAGGGACCGAGATCGGGCAGTCTTTGTGAATATCTCGCTATGGTTAGGGAATTAAACTTGCATACATTCACACCATTTGAGTAGCAGTGGAAATTATAAGTAGGTAAGGCAACAGTTGAGCCTAATATGATTGAAGAACGCCTCGTCTCAAAATCAGTTTTTAAGAGGACATCCGAACGAAATTCAAAACAAATTCAACTACGATAGGGCTTTTTTCATAAGAAAAGATTCTGCTTAGCTTATTATTTTATGTATTTCAAGAATTTACTTAATACAAAAGCAAATACGAAGAAAGTAAAACAATTAACAAAATCAATTAATTTATTGAATATCAAATCCAAGAATTGTACAAATTTTACAAGAAACATACAAATATTCTGCAATTTAATTTGATCATACTTGAATTGAAAGCTCTTTTCATTACGAAACAAGGCGTATGGTAAATCCTCTATCTTTGTAAATTTCTTTTCACTGAATTTTGATTAAGCAGTTTCTAAATTAAATGCTTTCCCATTTTGTATTCCCTAAATTCTTTTCTTCTTGCAAAACTTTTTCCACGTCACTTCATGCAAACACTTTTATCCTCATTTCTTATTCTTTGCAAAATCTTTACAAAATCTTTGTGCTGCTTGCTTTTTGTGGAAGCTTAATTTTTTTTCAATTAAGCTAACAGAGCCCAATAAAAAGCACAAAAAGCGATGTGAGAGCAAGTAAGAAAAGGAGTAGCCATAGTATGGAAGTGTTGTTGTATTGTAGGTACTAAAGCGTAGCCTGCTTGCCCACAGGGCACATCTAATTGAAAAAAAATCTCTGTCTCACACATTTGAATATCGCAATAAAAAAATGGTTAAAAAATTAAAGGTTGCCGAATCAAACCAACAAAAAAAAAACGCGAAGTACATGAGAGAGCTAACCGAAATACAAATAAACCATTTAATAAAAATAACATACAAAAAGTAAATGGAAAAAGGAATCAATTTGAATAATTAAGCGCAAAATAAACGAAGTAAATGTTGAAGTTGCGGTGACGAAAAATGTTGAAAAATATGATGTGGGTACAATGGAGGAAATCATACAAACTTATAAAAGCCCGGAAAAGCTTATGAAATACAAGCAGCTGGTAAGCGCGTTTGAAAAGTAACATTTGTATAAGATTTTAGTTGATAGAAATCACCAGAACAGAAATGTAGGAATGTATTTCTATCATAAAAAAGTGCAGCCTAAAAATGTCGTTCGGAGTTTACCTACCGAGATGTATCCTATTTTTAGACGACAATTTTGCCACGAGATCAATGCTCCATGAAATGGAATAGTCAAGCTTTTGTCTATTCTTGCGTAGTCCAAAAAGCTTCGTTTGTTGTCAAAGTACTCGAAATTTTCTTTTCCAATCCAGATGGAGCTTTTGCAAATTGTGTACGTTATTTTGCACTACTGAAGGTCATTCGGTTGCAAAGAAGAAATTTTGAAACATACTACCATACTTTCAGGTCTTTTTACCGCCAATCTGCTTTGAAAGGCGAAAAGAGATGGTTCGTATCGATTATCTTATAATTAGTCTTCTACCATGTTTGTAAGTAAACTAATAACATCTACATAAATAGTTAGGTTCTAACAAATTGTTACACTCGCGCTGGTGCCGAAGAGCACAGTCAGTTCCGTTCTGACAAAGGACTACCCACATCGGCATCACTGCTCAAGCCTGCAGTCCTTTTGAACCGGAACCGACCAAAACCCAACAACCCAAAGTTTGATATGTCTCTATTTGAAATTCTGCTTCACATGACCTAGGTATTTTTAATTTTGGACCTTCCACGGTTGACCGCACATCACAGTTTAGCTTCGAGTATTTAAAAAAAATGTGTTTGTCTGCAAGCGGCTTTTGTGCAAAAACTTCCAAATACTTTGCATTCGTTTATGCGTAAAAGATGATAGCGTAGCGAATTTGAATGCGAAGCAAAACTAAAAATAATAATAACAATCAAAATGGGTACAAAGTGAAGAAAGAGTTATGTAAGTGAATAGGATTTGTGCAATGCTCTTATTTCGCTTCACAATACATTACTTTCTTGACTGATTTCAATTTCTGCAAAGTTTTTAGCATTTATGAAGAATTTTTTAAGCTCAAAAACTGTCTGCTACACCAATAACATTTTTTATTTATTTTTTTTTTTCACTTTTATTTTCCGAATGACAAATTAACAAAGCGATGCCGCATTTTACTTATCATTAAATATGTACGGACAGCTATAACAGTAATGATAATAACCCAGTAAGTATTCTCAATTTACATGTGCAATATGTGCTTCAGTAACACCTTTTCGGGTAATAATTATGATATAATCGGCGGCTGAGTGGTACATCAGAATTTTTTTCAATAAAGCCCCATTTTGTTCTAATAATAACGTCCAAGCGGCCACCGTGGTGTGGAGGTAGTGTTGCCGGCCTACCACACCGAAGGTCCAGGTTCGAGCCCTGGTACAGGTTACATCAAAAAGTGGGTTGAAAAAGTTTTTTCAAAAACGGGGTCGCCCCTCGGCCATGAAAGGCTTCTCAGCAAAAATTCATCTGCCTTGTAGATGCCGTTCGGAGTCGGCGAAAAACCGTAGGTCCCGCCAATTTGTAGAAAAAAATTTCAAAAGGGCACACCACAAATTGGAAGCGAAGCTCGGCGCAAAAATCTCCTAGGAGGTTAATGATATAACTGTTGTATATCGCGCCATATATATATATATATATATAACGTCCAAATTCATTACATTTGCAGTTAAGAAAGGGAAAATTGAAGTTTTGAGCGACTCCGAACAACAGATGAACTTTTAGGAGAGGCTTCTTTTTCATGCCGAAATACATTACATATTTAATTTGTGCTTAACCAGACCTTTTAAATAATGATAATTAATCTTAATCATTCATAATTAAATTAAATTTTTTTATTTTTGTAATAATTGATTAATTATAATAATAGAATATTTTAGAATAATTAATCGATTACTAAATTTTGTATTCGATTAATGAGAATTTATTTCGATTTCAAATTTAATCCTAGGACTATCCAATTAATCATAATTTAAATTTGATTAACATTTTTAATTAAGTGCGATTAACGAGGATTAATAACAAATTATAAATATTTCAGTATTAATTTAATTTAAAAATTAAAATTTTGATTAACTTGATTAATCCTAGGATTAAATTTGAAAACGAAATAAATCCGCATTAAGCGAACAAAACATTTGATTATAATTGATTAATTATTCTAAAAATGTTCGATTATCATAAGTAATCAATTAAATTAATAGAGCAGTTTAATATAATTGATTTTTAATTTTAATCCAAATTTAGCAGGTCTGTGCTTAAAGTTCTCGATTTCCATCAAAGCGCACCCGTCGTTTCTTCGTCTTGCTTACTGGCGCCAATTGGAAATGCCAATGATTTCACAACTTTGTATACTCGGTGCATCCATAAGAGAGGTGGTCTACCTCTTCCTCTACTCCACTTTTGGGTGACAATAAGACTTTTCTATGTGTAGCAACATCAGAGCCGACAAACGTTGAGCTTCACAAATATTCGAAGAACGTTTATGTCGTTTACCATCAGAGCCACGGCATGATATGTTCATATATTTATTATGAAATTGCAGCGTTCAAGTAAATGGTTATTTGGAACATACTTGGCTAATTTAAATTAATAGGAGGTAAATACGCATGTAAAATGTGTAGGTTATCTTGGTTATGAACATGGTCTAATTGCGCATGTGCAGGTGTGTATCAATGATAAATACCTACATGATATTGTTTTTAGTTTCTTCCTAGAAATTTACTACGTCTCTATTGCTCGCTTTATCTTATCTCTAGACATCTACTCTTACTTGTACACATCTTGTTTGTCTAGCAAGATTACGATTTGCTTGGCATGTGCTTGCGCCTAAAAGCAGACCACAACATTTATTTCCACGAATGCTTTGAGAGGCAGAGTGAGTGTGCTGAATATATTGTGCTTATTGATAAATTCTCTTGCTCCTCTCTCCCCATGGAGCCATAATAAAGTCACTCACTATCCGGTTGTATATTCATGATTTTCCCTATAAACTTGCACACTGCTCAATATCAACAATAAAAACCTTTGACCTTTAATGACAGGCGTATTGAAACAACGCAAACGATTTCTTTTCTAAGAGCTGATTACCTGTCAAGCAAATTCAAATTTTATTTTCTGATGAAAGTGTTTTGTAGCTTTTTTCACTTTTACTTCAGCAATATGTTATGGTATAAAGGGTGTGGCAAATAAAACTTAAGCATTATGGAAAAAAAAGCTGCGAACGACGATGGTTATGACAGCTTAGAATTGGTTGGGTTTCGGCTGAAGCTAAATATTAATGCATGACCTTATTTCAAACTGGAGAAATTGAAAACCTTGCTATGCCAAAATAAATTTCTTTGGATTGCTATATATCGTTTATATCTCGGAAACCAGTTGGCATAACCAAATAAACTAAATTCAAAACATGTGGGTGGGGTCTAAGATTCAGTAACTTTAAAAATGTCCCTTCTCAATAATTTCCTAAAGAACAGAGCAGACATAGCTGAAAGACTCCCGCTACAGACTTACAATATTCACTGATCACACCCAATTGAATACCCTTCTCATCTAGCCACTCTTCCGTATTGAGTATTTTTGTTTCTAACTTTCATGGTATTGAATGGCTACATACAAATGCTTTTATCACAAACAAAGCCATTTATCGCCCATATTGTCTGCTCTCCGTAATAATTTTCTACTTTGTTAAGTCGTACTGTGTTTGATGCGTTTATTAAACACAAAAATTGTCCTTTGACCTCGTACGAGTGCATGAGTTGAGTGAGTATTGTTCTGCTCAGTTCTTTCTCTTTAACTAGAATTTCATTCTAATTTGGTCTCAGTGAATTCAGATTAGCTTTGGGTGGACACATCTAAGGCAAACATACATATATGTGTAAGCCAGATTAGAAATTCCGTCATGAAGTCAGCTGAAGCTTTAAGCCCAAGCTAGTAACAAAACAATGAAATGCTGGCGGCATTGCACGGTGGGGAAGTTCAAAGAAATTTTTGCTGAAAACAACGCTGATAGCTAGCAGTAAAACTTTAGTTGTTAGGAAATACTTAAATATAACAAAGGAAGTATTACTGGGACTTCCGGATTTTCATTTTAGATGAGAAAAGCATAGAGTACTTTCGTATTCGAAACTCGGTATTTCAAAACAAACATATACCAAAAACTTTCCAAAGACTATTTTTACACCTTCTACTCGAACTCATCTCAATTAAGGCTATATGTATTTGGTGTTTAATCTTCTTTCGGGGTGGTTTCACCTAAGCTAGCAATAAGAGTCTAAGCAAGTTTACCACTGAGAACATGCAAGATCGAGGTAGTCGTTAATCTTCCATAATAAAAGTCCTCGAAAAAGAACAGTTACTAAACTGATGTGTGAAGAGTTGAAACTGTTACTGTATAAAGATCTAGGTTGTGAAAATCATCTAGCTCTGCATAATTTGGTGGGTGTTTTTCATGTAAAACGGTGACAACAGGAAGAAAGTTGCCCGAGTAAGTTATATAGTTATTCAAATCAGCCCCTTAAATTAGGTATAATAAATACCTCAAAATGGGCTAGTATAACTTATTCGTTTGGAAATACGCTCTCTGAATTTAAATAGTGTTTTCGACAATGTGGGTTTCACTAATGTTAGGGTATATGCTTTTTAAAAACCTGTTTTTTTATTTCCTTTTTGTTTTAGAATATTTTAAATTTTGTATTTCACGAGATGTCCCACTGTGCGGGAGAGATACTAACTCCATACACTTATGAGCAAAATTGTGTCAATAAACAACAGAAACAAATCGTTAATTGTAAAACAACAGTCACTTTTATCTATTTAGCTTAACAAAAATATTGGTTTTAGAAACGGATTATAATAGATATAGACCAAAAGTAAGGTAATAATAATCAGCAGAAAAGCAATGAAACCCTGCACTGCTTTCCACTTTTCGCTGAGAGGAAATGATAGAATCACCTAAGTGGCTAAGTACCAATGAGTGATGACGATAACTTGGGATACCATAACTAACCACGGGACACACACTTGCGTAAAAGGTGCTAAATCATCAAAATACAACTCCTCCTATTCGTTTGTAAAATTTTAATTTTTTCTATTTGGCTTCTATTTGTTTGAGCGATTCTTTAATAAAAAACTCAAAATATATTTTACATATGTAATAATTATAGTGACTATTTTATACACAAATAATGATTTTGTTTATTTTTTTTACTGATACCATTTTGCTCCAAAGTGTACGTATTGGCACCAAATCTGCCCCCCGTGCTTGCCCATAAACATACAAATGTACTTACATGTATGTATAGTATTGTCAGCGCCAAATTTTTGAAAGAGATATATCTGCATTTGTAGGCAAATAACCAACAAAAAATTTCATAAGTGGTTCTCTAAGTAAAACTTAGAGGAGTAGCGCTTTTTGAGTTGAATAGTACACCTATTAAAATTTTCAAAAAAGCAGAGTCAGTCCGAAGCTTGAAACTAAACATTCAATATATCATCCAGTTGTCAGTAATGTTTTTCATTTCGTTAACCATGGCTTGAACCAGTTTTGATTAAGTCTCTATAACAGCTGAAGTGAAATTTGGAAACCCACAGGCCTGTATCCATGCTTTTTTAACACAGTGGGCCCTCCGCCTACTTCGCGTACCGAAATCGGGTGTACATAGATCAGGGTTGTAAAAAAATGCATTCATATGAGAATACAATCAGCTGAAGTCTTATTCAATGACTTCAAATATCGAATGCACTCATTGACTCGCTTTTCGACTATAGAATTGAAGTCACGACTTCGAAGTCATTTAGAGAAGTCACTTTTTGAGTGAAGTCACTAACATAACTATTTGCAACAAAAATAGTTTACGATCATGTCTCATATGCCACAGGTAAATTGACTTCAAATGACTCCAAATTACTTCGATTGACTGCAGTGAAACTTTTTATTCAATGAATGCAATACATTAGTAACCAAAAAATGAATGAAAAAAAGAATTCGAAGTCGCAGAATGAAGTCTGAATGGTGACTTCATGCAAAAGTGCACCTAAAACGTCAAAAACAGATAAGCGTTCTTAGTCGGGCATCAGTGATTCAAGATTCTGTGTTCAAGATTATCAAAAAAAATGTTTTATATGCCCCTTTCACTCTATAAACCCTTTGGGAAAACAAAATTAATCTTTCATATAAGGTAAATTTGTTGGTGGGCATTAAAGTATGCATCTGCTTACATACATATGTATATATCTCGGAATGCGCCAAAAGTCATACCAATGAGAGCCTTTTGCTGCGTCTGCGGCAGTCAAAGTTCAGCAGTTGTGCGCTGGAGACGAACTTGTGCAGTTTACAGTTAAAGATCAGGAACAAGATAAGTCAGGCAAAATACATTTAAAAATAGTAAACAAACTACTAAGCCGTCTTTCAATAACCTACCTGCTTGTGGAGGAAACACAAAAATATAGAAAGTGTTTGCCAAAAAAAAAAAAAAAATTTGTTAAGTGCTGGTGACACAAATACTACTGTGACTTCTTATAGGTGAAATGAAAAGTTCTACAAGCATAAACAGACGAAAGCACTAATGCGGATTAAATACAGACTCAATTGTATTAAATTTCGAACACAGCGGGCATATATGTATTACCAAATATTCAGCAATACATATTCCTTTATTGAAGCTATTTGAGCGAAAATTGAATCTGATTCAGAAGAGCAAGGAAGTAAGCTTCCTACTTTGTAAACTCCAGACGAGGCTCTTCCCTGACGTGTTTTGATGTGAATTTGAACACTTTTTCATCATGCGCACAAAGATACGGTACTCGCTATTGGCATTCGGGGTAGGATCAGACAATTCCCACAATAGAAAACAAACATTTCATTTTCAGCAAAGCTCCATTCATTTTAATAGCTCGCTACACCACCCTCTCTTTTTTTGTCAATTCTGAAACAGTTTACTAATCTTAATTAACGTATTGTCTGCTTAGGCTGTAATATCTTTTCTACTCCTACTTCGATTGCACATCCGTTTTGTTGCATTCGCTATTGAGTTCGCTGTTCCGGTCGTTGGGTGGTCGCTGCTCTGCGATGTTATGGTGACACTGTGTCTCACTTTTTCTTTTGGCTATATCTTGATGTCGTCGTCGCCTGCATCATAACTTTCTACGGGCTAATAAAGTCAAAAAAACTTCTTCTATCCACCCAAACATTTTTCTCTTTCGTTTATTATCAAGTTTTGTTGGCGTCAGCTTAGAAGGCTTTTAGAATAACTATTTTTATATATATTATTGTGCTTTCAATAATACAAGCAATGATTCCGGAAAGGCAGTGCTTAAACGAGCAATCTCTTAGAACGCACTATCGCTTAGGATACTTTATTTTTTCAAGCCAACCCCGAGAGTGTCATTAAAGTGACATTAAAGTTGGATACTTTCGGGTTGTAGAAAAAATTTAAAACCTATACGGGTCATAACTCTACAACAGTTAAGCAATTGACCATGCCCATTTTTACACAGCTGTGTATTTAATGTGCTGTTCCCTTCGAGGTTAGACTTTCTCACTTGTTTCCTGAACACGTTGCTTTCTTTAATTCAATATATGTTCGAACGCAACTAATATAGCGTTACTAGGTGTGAAAATATCTCAAATCCAAATGGGGAATGTTTTCACCCTTTATTGTATTTGTTTTTTATTTATTTTACATACATATCTATGACCATATTGCATGCTTTCATAAATTCTAATTGAATTTTTCGCTAGAATATTTTTCCCCCGTTATCGCTGGATTTGTACAATGACACACAGGGTCAACTTCAATCATCCCTCTATGAATTTAATTGAATACATTTTGTTGTTTCGATTTATTGAAGCGTTTCGTTTGGTAATATTGCTACAATTTAGACGTCAAAATACAAACAAACCCAACAAATACGCTCACACGTGTGCAAATAAGTGGCCAAAGAATCGGTGGTTTAGCTAGCTCAACTGAAGATCATCACTATTTCACTCATATGTGTGGAATTTATATATGTACATATATATGTACATACATACATATATGCTTACATTTATGTTTGGTATGGAAATATTTGCATATTTTACTCAACGCTCGATTTTTATAACAAAACTTTCATTCTTTTGAAGCGGCTCGAATAGAAAGGATGGCAAATTCGCGATCTCGTTAAGGGCGGGAACGTGTATAATGTGAGATAAAGCATATAGTGAAGAATTTGTAATTGTAAAGTGGAAATAAATACGTGATAAAAAAAATGAAATTTTACCACATTAGAATGGGCCACACCAAATAAAAAAATAAAATAAAATAATGAGAAGAATATTCAAAAACAAATGTGATTAAAGTATAAAAAAAAATTGTGAAAAACTGTGTACACTCATTTGACAGTCAACAAAAAAATTCAAGAAAAATTTGGGTCCCAGTAGGACCAGATTTTTAAATTTTTCCATTAAAAATACAACAGAGTTGATAAAGCTAATTTCATGTTTAACTTAGTGGTGTTAAAATTTTTCCAAAATTAGTTAAAAATAACAATGGTTTCTTTTTAGACCCCATAAAACCACCAAGGTCGCAAGAAAAAACACAGATATGTATGTTTACTAAATTTTTAAAATGGTTAGTACCATTGAAGTGATTTCCGAATTATATAGAACGACTTGAAAAACTAAAACTACATATCGACTGTTGAGTGGAAGATCACCCTATTTGAAATTATTTTTAAAACACGTGCCATCTAAGAGTTCGTTTGAAAAAAAAACTCGCCCTGAGAATTTTGTTTAATCACGCCCTATTTCAAAATTCGTTTGAAGAACGCTGTATCTCAAAATGACTTTCAAAACGCCTTATCTTAAAGAAAATTTCATATATGTATTTTCAGATGAGATAGTTCGTTTTCAAATAGGGCGATCGTCCACTCAGCCAACGATATTATTTTGTGGAAAATTAAATTCATTAAATTTCGTGAGGTGCGGTGTTTAATTTTTTGTTGTTGCTGCCCAATCTATACCTATATAAAAGTTCACGCTAAAACTTGAAAACGACTGAACCAAATTGATTACTCCTCAAAACAAGCTTAATTTTCATGCGTAATATCTCCAAAAGCGGTTCATAGTAGTGCCATGAAAATTGGTAAAGGGATATTCAATATCAACACGCTTGAGGGGCTCAATCTATTCACAGTTGAAATTGGACCCCATGCCAATCGATTGACCTTTTTATACTGAGTATTCCCAATAAGCAAAATACGCTTACTATAAGCTTACAATAAACTTACTTTTGTAATCTTTTAGCTTGGAAAACGTTTACTATAATCATTGGAAAACGTTTGGAAAATATTGTACACTCAACGAAAGTGGTCCCTTTTTAATCAATTGGAATTGATGCTCGGAAAACAATGTTTAATAAACATTTTTATTCAATGTATAGTAAGGGTTTGTTGAAAACTGATTGATAAAACTCCAATTTGGGCGACAACGGTGAAAACGGACCAATAGCCTAACGAATATGTTGTGGGATTTTGCTCCGAAGGTTGAGAGTTCGAATCCCGACCATTTCCTTAATTTTTTTGTTTTTTTTAATAAATTCTTATTTGGTGCAAGAGGATATAAAGGGCCAATTTTTGGTGTGCTGCGTGCAATTTTTTATGCAGTCTACATCTGCAAGGCAAATTTGTGCATTTTTTCTGAGAAGCCTTTCATGACACCCGTTATAAAAAACCTTTTCAAATAATTTTTCATGTTGCCTGTACAGGGGTTCGAACCTAGGTCCTTCTGTGTGGTAGGCCAGCTGCACTACCGTCACACCACGATGCCCATATAACAAAATCAATATAAATGAAGCATATAAAATTTCAAACATTATTTTTGAAAACTGGGAAATTTTTCACCTCGCTGAGAGTTCACCTCAAGTTATTTCTCCAAGGCTACCACAGCATTGGAAAAACATATATAAACGTTTGTGAAATTTTTTTGTTACAAACTCGTTTGGAAAACATTTACTTTTTACGCTTGGAAAACATTGTTTAATAAACTAGCTTACTTCATTGTTTATTGGGTTACGATACATAAAAAATGTATCTACATTTTATACTATCACCACCTATAAAGTAAAAATAAACCAGCAACAGCAACAGTGAAAACTAAATAAACAATAATTTTTTAAACATAAATATACTTATCAGGCTTTCTATTAGAAAATTTCTAAGTAAAATACAAAAACAAAAAAGTGTTTGTGATGAAAAAATTACAATTAAAATTTACAACTAAACAAATCTCTAAGATGACGTATATAATACACCAAGCCACGGTGTAAGCCTTGATTTGAACTACTAAAACAACAACAACAAGCAAGCATAAATATTCAACATGATGTTACAAATACAAAATATAACAGCATCATTTTTGAATGCCTCAAAGGAGCAACCAATCAACACCGACGAGTTTGAGGAATTTGAAGAAATGAATGAACTATCACCAGAATTACGCAACTTCGTACGCATTGTGGTGCCATTTTGTTTTGGCATCTTTGCGTTAACCGGTTTCTTCGGCAATACGCTCGTCATACTCGTTGTACTCTTCAATCAACAAATGCATTCCACCACCAATTTATTAATCGTTAATTTAGCTGTAGCCGATTTGCTTTTCGTTGTATTTTGTATACCATTCACCGCTACCGATTATATTAGCGAATATTGGCCTTTCGGTGATTTGTGGTGCCGATCGGTACAATATTTGGTTGTAGTAACTGCGTTGGCAAGTATTTATACGTTAGTGTTAATGTCGGTGGATCGGTTTTTGGCCGTCGTACATCCAATACGTTCGCGAGAATTACGCACAGAGCGAGTAACAAAGTTGGCAATTGGATTGTTGTGGGTGATCATTTTGACAATATCGTTTCCCGTATCGCTAATACATGGCTTAACGGTGAGTGAGATGGATTACTCAAATGTTTTATTGCTGACAATTTAGTAATGCTAATTGTAAATAAGATTATCGGGTCATGGTTTAGGGAAACATTTATTTTTATATCTCGCTACATAGAATGAAATTGTAACAGGTCAATGTCTCTACATTGCAGATATCCTAGAATAATTGATAGCACAGATCATATTTAGCCTATGGAAGCCAAACCAACAGCTTTTAAAATTTTTGTAGTTTTCCTAATTGCACTACTACATAGACGTTCAACTTATCATATAATTTATATCGATAGCTCTACCAGTTTCGGTGAGATATGGGAAAATAGAACGATGGTTTTGCTCTCAGCTAAAGTGAATAGAAGTAGGAGCTTCCGAAGAAGTCCAGAAGCTTCCGAAATGGATCTATAAGAAAAGCTTAGGCGGCTGTCTCCAAAATTTTCCTAAAAAAAAGTATTATTCTTCTCTTTTCCTTTTCGCATACATATATTTAAGTTGTCGTATCATCAAACACTAGCAACACTCTAACATTAATTTTATATATCTTTGCTATTCTGGTCAGGGTTTTTAATTATAACACAAGTCAAAAAACAAAAAAAAAATGATTTAAAAAATTAGCATAAAAATAAAAAAAGCAACCACGAAATTATGATTATCCGCCGATAGACAAAAGTCCATATGTTTCATTTTCTCACACAGTCGATTCATTAATAAATTTTGAAATAATTAAAAAGCTATAAAAAATCTTAATTTAAAATTTTCAAATTGTTGCGCTTGCCAAAAATATCAAATCACCTAACACCTCGTATGCACGATTTACTCATAAATTATATGCACGCTCTCCACCTCGCCGTTTATAGTCCTTCCATGCAAATAGCCAAATTCCACAATTTATTGTCTTCTATCACTCACACCTCATTTTATGTATAGCAACTTTGAAATACATAGCTCAATAGCGCCAAACTGCTAACAAGCCAAAACGTTTAACGGGCGTCCAAAGTTCACACGTTCCACCAATAATGGATTTGTTGTTGTAGTTGTTAATCTAAATTACTCATTGTTTATATAAAACATATATGCTGTTTTTCTTTTCGATTTTGATTTCATTTTGCAAACAATTTGAATATTTTGATTTTACCTTAAATGCCGCATTAAATTAAAAGATTTCAAACTGACTTTCAAAATGTTTAAAAAATTATTTAAAACGACGAACTGTTTATTGTTTAAACTAATTTTTTAAACGTTTTAATTTAATAGATACTCTTTAGACCATTCTATATAAGAGTGAGTTGTAACAATATAATTTCGGTATTAGTCCCGCGATTTGGGTATTTCCAATTTACCATGAGTTTATTTTAAAAAATGGATCCATAAAAAATCTATATCGCATGTCTCTAAAATTCACTTTTCTATTCAATTTAAAAAAAATTTCACAACTGAGCCTTGGACTTGCTTCTATTCATGGATACTTTGGAAATTAAAATATTTATAAACATTGCACAACATAAGTTTGCAATCAGTAAATCCCGGAATTCTAAGTAATTTTTCTTCTTACCACTCTGGGATTAGCATCCCTACCATAAATACATATTTTAAAATTATCAGCATCGGAAAAGAAATCGATTGGGTCATGCTTGAGGTAATTTTCCTCAGTTTTTATTGCTTCATGTTACCTTCTTTTTTGGTATACAACACACTTTGCTTTGATTGACGCTCCAAAAAAAAATCAAACAAAGCCATGCAGCTCAGACTGAATTTTTTTCAACTTTGAGAAGATCGATGGCCTTGCGAACAATTTGATAGAAGATTATTTCTGTCTACATTCAATATTACAGGCACGTGTTCAATCATAATTAAAGTTCCCATTTTTCGTGTATAATAAAATAATAATTAGCATAACATTAAACGGCTTTGAACGAAATACAATAGAATATAGTGCACCCAGTTTAGTAATACCAGGAAATAGGCAACAAGGTAAATTCCAATTATTAGTGAATTAGAGCTGTAAGTGACAACAAAAGATAAATGAATAACAGTAAATATTAGTGGTATTCACAAAGGTATCGGTAATTCGTTCTTTGCTGTTGGAGAAAGCGTTTAAATGTGACAAGAACTGCTATAAACTAAATACTACAACAAGATTCACAGCAGTTTAACATGATTACACTTTTTCAATTTTATTTCTCTAATTTGCTAAAAATTCATAAAAAAAAGTGGCGTATTACCCTCAAACGAAACACAATGTGAATACCCCTAACGAATTGTGAGCATACGTTCGCAGAATATAATAACTAAAATAACATATTAGATATGTATATATAAATATTATTTTTATGATAGCACGGGTTGATGAATTGATGCAAGGCAACAGATAAACATTTGCTTAGATACATAGGACTATTTTGATTCCGATGGCTAGTTTGGCAATCGGAAAAGTGATAAAGGTTATTTCCCTGTTAGATTATTTCAGCAAATAAATCGTTTATTAGATAACAATTCTCAGTTCAGTGGCGGATCCTGAACATTTTGGGTGCAGGGGCGATTCAAATAAACTTGCTAAGAAGATCAAGTGAATAGTTAAATATTTTATTGTATTTTATTAATCCCGTGATTGGGATATGCTTATTTCGGCAACAGCTTAATTTCAAAAAGATTAAGAACTTTTGTGAGAAACTAATTACGAAAAAAATCACCTATTTTACACCGAAAAGGAAATTTATTTAATTATTACTGGTAACAATCTATCTACATATCTTTTTCTGTTCTATGGTCCATTTTTCCTATTCCACTTCCAATCACTATCATTATGGCTATGCCTATAACTATCCCTAAAACTTCATAAAAAAAATTCCTTTCCCGTAGCCTGTGCCTCCACCCCTTTTTTTCTTGAGGTGTTAGAAATGGTTCTCATGTAGCTTATTTCCAGGTTTCAATATTTTACCATGAATACTTCCAGAGATATACAGTACGAAAAATCTCCTTCCTTCTTCACGTTTTAAAGATTGTTATCCATTAACTCCCTACCAATGTTCAAAGTCCTACCATAAATACTTCTAGACTCTAGAGATATGCAGTACGGAAATTTGGTTTGTGTGGAAGGTGCCATGCCCACATCATCCTGTGCTACGCATTGTGAATCTAAATCATCCTCGAGGCCACATAAGTACACAAAAAAAGTTTCATCAGCATGGGCCAGGCGTCTAGAAGGAGTTTAGAGACAACAAATTTGTGTACAGAAGATCTTTATATATTAAGATTTTTGTAGTAGTAAAATTCAATTGGTTATCGTTGGATAAAATCAGAAGGAGATATATAATTCAATTTTAATTTTTTTTAATTATTTGAGAAATGGTATAAAAATAAAGAGAAATATTTTGTGTATATGTAAGAGGAAAAGAGACTGTAGACGGAGAGACATAACAAGGCGACGCGAGAGATGGTATCGACAGAAAGAGCAATTTATTACATATCAACAAGTACTTTTTGGGCAGCATAGCTTTGGATGTGTTAGATATAATATACCTACTTATGCTATATAAAGCAACAAATCATCAGGTTAAGAAGACGTGCATATATTTCATCAGAAGGCCGATAGCCTTAATTTCAGAAACGTGATACCATTACCTAAACCAAATATATTTCATCAGCGCCAGCCCATATCTCAATTGACCCCACTTTATTTCAAACATTTAAATAACTGAATTAAAATAGAAAATAAATTGCTATCGCCAAAGTTTTATGTTCTCTTAATTCATAAATAATAGTTATTTATGTAAATCTACATATTACAGCAAGTTTAATTCACTAACAAAAATGTGAAATATTAATAATAGTAAATAACTGAAATCGAAATTATTTTCTAATGAAATTCCAGAAAATTCCAAAATCATGCATTTAAACTTCAAATTACATGTGTTAATCCATTTTGCATAGCAAGAAATTTTCAGCAAACATATGTACATATATACATATGTATATTTATATGTATATATATGTAATGCATGCATAAAATTATAAATTTGAATCTGTATGTATGTATGTATGTGGAAATTTTAAGATATTCATAGTTCAGTATAAAATCTGTTTATAGGTGAATAAAAAAATTGTTTGTAAATATTTCAAGCAAAATGCTGAGAAATTTGTTTACACACAAAGCAATTAAATTCTCTAGCATGGGAAAAAGTGTTGATGAATTTAGATTAAAATACCTATTAAAAATAAATAATAATTAAACAACAATAAACAATGAGCATACGCAAAGTTTACCAAAACAATAGATATTGATAGCACATATGCAAGACGCCTAACCACATTATGATTTTGCCGATATTTGGACCAGCGAATAAAAAAAGTCGATGTCATGTTGGCGTAAAAAAATATTCCGTCAAAACATTGAAATTAAACATAAATCCTCACAGCTCAAAAGATTTGGATGAACTTCTGTACATTTGACTCAGATGGCACCACCGTGGATGACTTACAAGGTAGCCTTTATGCACTTTTTAAGGTATCAAACAAAAGGTATTTTTTTTTTCAACGTATTTCAAGGAAGAAATTTTCGCATGGGGTTATTAGTGAGAGTTGCAATGTCGTAAGTTGAGATAGAGAGCCAGCCAAAGTCGTAAGTTGAGATAGATGGGACCAATGAAATCTTTTAAATGCAACATCTATCAGATACTCAAATCTGTGGGTTTTGTGAACTGGGCTATGGGAATGCATTAATCCAGAGACTCTCTTCCAAAAGGTGTGTCTCTAACTTAGTAATATGACATACAAATTATATGGACTTACTTCATTCTATGATAGCACGCCACAAGAAAAGCTGAAATTTTACTGTCTTCGTTATGGAAAAAGCTATGGGAATTATAATAACATGGTTGAAATAAGAGTGATGCTTGAGGTTTTTTGTAAATTTATTTATGTATTTATTCAATTTATTCATCCAACGCGTTTGGACTGCAATAAACGTCCAACATTTAATGAGTCATTACAAACTATTCATTTCAAATATTGACACCCATTTACTGCTAATAATTTGAATTTCATAAAACTCTGACAAGCGAAGCAAATTCTATATTTTCGATTATAATTGAATAGATTTCTATAGAAATGCCCTCGCATGACGTATGAGTTATTTATTTGAATCAGGATTAATTTTCATGCTTTCAAAGCAGCAACCCAATTTCACACTGATTACGAATTTATTTAAATTTCTAAAATTAATATTACAATATACTCGTATAGTATTTCAACGCTCATTAGGTAGTATACAGAAATGTAATTGCCATTACCTCTAAACATAAGTTTAGCCAACAGGTGCAATAGCGAGTGACGCTTTTTCACAAATACATCTATACATATCCTAGCGCTGTTAATACCGTGATCACGTTAGGCACCCTGATACTTTTGTAAGTATAGTATGTTTATTAGATATTTTTTCATAAAATTAACAAATAAAAATTCGAAAGATTGATTTCCAAAGTGTGCCCCCATTTGATTCTGCTAATTATAAAACATTAAAAAAAAAAATCGTTTCAAAACTCACAGTTTCACAAATGAAGACGTTAGTGGAAGAAGGGGCTATGTCGCAAAACCACTCAAACTCTATTTCTTGCATTGGTGGATAGTTTTTATGCATATAAAGATTTCTGGCTTATCAGATAACCGCTATCATGAAAATTTAAGAAAATAAATCATGGATGAAGGGGCTATGTACACATGTTTTCAATTCGAATTGTGGAAGAAGGTGCTATGTAACATATTTATGTGTAAATTTATGTGTTTTATTTCTCCCCTGATATGAAAATATACAACGTCTTACACTGATTTACTTAACTTTCATGCAAGTTCATTTTAACAGTTTTGATAGAACTTCAAATTTTTTTTGCTAAACTTTAAAGTCGATTTTCTCGTTTCACTCAAAGTGCGACATAGCCCCTTCTTCCACTAACGTCTTCAAATGTTTTATTATTTTTAACAACTTATTTTGTTATTAGGTTATGCGATGTGTTCACTTTACATATTTTTGTAAGTTTCACGAGCTCAAGAAAATAGTTATTAATCAAATTCAACTCTAGAAATTATGGGGTTAATATCAGGATCCAAAGTCATATACCGAAAATCCAGGAATTAAAAAATCAAAAATGTCCCTATATATAATTATTTTGTTGGTGCTATAGGTGCAAGCTCAAGAAGGATATTTAAGGTGTTAATTCAAATCTACATCTCTGCTTTTATGTGCAAATAAAAATTATCAACACTCGTCGAAAAAAAATATAATCTTCCACAATTGTTTAAAAAATAATTAAAAATGTCAAATATATAGCGCTTTCTTAAAAACTCGTTTAAAATAAAAAGGTGCTAAGTGGAAACCATAACCATAACCATAGCCATACCCGTAACCATAACTATACTTATTAAATTATTAATTGGTATTTGGAGCGGTTTCTGAAACCGGCTTTATGTTGAATAGGTCTCAGAAATAGAAAAAAATATAAATTTAGTTTATTTTTTTGAAGCACATGTAACATTTTCCTACCCACAACATTTGACACATTTAAGCATTATCTGTATGTAGAATATAATTGTCCACTCATTCTCTTTCAGGAATTAAAAATATATCCAAATGTCACTTATTTGTTTTGCACCTTTTCGGAGGAGAATATACTTATCAGCCCAGCTACCTATCAAATTATCTTCTTTGCAAGTTCCTATCTACTACCATTGATGGCAATCAGCGGCTTATATGTGCGTATGATTATGCGATTATGGCACCAGGGGAACGGTGTTCAAATGTCTGTAAAATCGCAAAGAGGGCGCAAACGTGTCACACGTCTGGTTGTCGTTGTGGTTGTGGCATTCGCATCGCTATGGCTGCCAGTGCAGGTGAGTGAATAATAGCAAAAAGCTCTATTTATTTTGGTGTAATAATAAGCAAAGCCGCATTTTTTGTTTAATTTGCATATTTTGTACAAAATATAACCCAAACCATAAACGTAACCATAACATTGCGAAAGAAATCTTTATCGAATTTCCTGACATTTTTTGTATGTATGTTGTGAACTCGCGAAAGCTTTTTATTTACAATCTGAACTGCTAGAGTATATGGCAAAAGGAGCATAATAAAGAGATTAATCTCTAACACGACAAGAAAACAGGCTGCTAAGGGTTAAAGGGCGGAAATGTGGCATCTGTCATACAAATTTGATATTTGTTGCTGCATAACATTGGAAGGATATTTTTGGTGCATGTTAAACTCACATTAGAAATGAGTAATTAACTGATTGGTTAGTCTTTTAAATATTCGTCTTTATTGTTTTCAAAAATAATCAGAAACAACTAAATACAAATATTGAAAGAAATCAGAAACAAGAAATCATATTTTTGATTACTTTGGATTTTTTTGATCTTTTTTAACATTTTTTTTTTGTAATTTTATGACTAAACAAAATTTATTCAATCCAGGGCATCAGAGCGGAATTAGTCAAAAAGTTATATGAGGTTATACAACACTGCTAGAAAAATGATAACTAAGAGAAAAGTGTGTGTGAAATCTTAAAGGAAAAGTATACTAGACTGAGTCATAGAAAAGAGATAGGTATTGAAAAACAGGAAGACGATATAGCTAAGTAAAAAAATGTTACCACCTCGTAAAAACCCCCTAATAGCGAGAACAGTAAAAGAGGGCAAACAGTAATTGATTATTCTATAACCTTTCAACCACAACCTACCACATTTCATTGCAATATTTAACTTCATTCTTCTCCATAATAAAATGACTTTCAATATTTCTCTCTTACAAAATGAATATATATATGAATAATTAAATGGTCTATATACTTTCGCAATTAATATACTTAAATGCACATAAAATTATTTATTTTTGAGACTCTGATAAATGGGTTCATCCAAGCAAACATATACATATGTATATGCATTAGACTGTGCCAATTTTTTTTTTTATATGGATATTATTTTCCAGAGTGCCGTAAATAGCGAGCTGTATTAATTTTTACACGTCTATTATTTGCTAGTTAAAATTTTTTAAGACTCTACCAATTTCGCTTTAAAACTGGGAAAATATTGGAAAAAAATAAAATAAAATTATCCACAAAAAAAAAATGATGCATGAAAAATTACTTCAGGTTGGCCGTCCCAGAGTAAACAAGCATTAGAAATCGTTTAGTTTTAAGTTTCCACTTTGGAAATTTTTGAAAAATATAAAACTAACATCATTACAAAGCAAGCTAGTTATGGACCTCCATGATTTAATAACAAATTTTTTTTGTTCCATTATTACTTAGCGACTTATAATAAAACAATGAAACAAAGATGTTTCCAAGAATTCGAAATAAATTTCCTTCGAAAATGTGAACCTGTCGTTTGCCTGTTTCTTTCTGGGTTTCAATACATTTTTTTGTTTTGGCGAGCAGAAAAAATGTTGTTTAACCTCAAAGTGACGAATGCTGTTTAACCTCAAAATGACGAAAAAAAACAGGCTAATGTTAAGCTCTGGCACTTTTGCAATATTTTTTTTGGTATTCTGAAAAAAAATGGTTTTTTGGCGCAGTCCAATATATGTGTGGCTATGTAAAGCTACTGTCAACCCAATTCATTAAACGTCTTTTATTACATTATAATTCTTTATTAATCCAATTTTAAATGTGTTTGCTTGTTTGCATTGCACTTTAACTTATTTAAATCACAATCATTTTTTTTTTTTACATTTATCACTACTGTTGGCTATCCACTCACCACACCTTCCTTTGTCTTATTTTGTATATCTTTGTGCTTTAGTTGATTTTATTGTTGAAAGCACTGCAAATCTATCACACGAATACGAAAACCAAATTGCTACTGCAAGTCATCGCCCATACGCTGGCCTACATGAGTTCGTGCATAAATCCTGTGTTGTATGCATTTCTCTCGGATAATTTTCGTAAGGCTTTCTATAAGGTAAGTAGCGTAAAAATAATAATAATAAAGCAACTGTTAATATTTTTTTAATTAATTTTATTGCAACAACTCGTTAATGCGTCGATATGTATGTATGTGCGTGTGTGCGTACAACTATCTATATTGTCTTTATGTACATATTTAAATGATGTCAGAATAATAATTTTATAATTCACCTCTTATCCTGCTTGTGCACATAAATCTGTGTAAATAGTTCTTTATATCCATTACAAAAATATGAGTGGATTTACTGGTTAAATGATCTCAATTTAACCAACGTATTTTGTTGTATAAATATTTTTGCAACTACTCGTATTCAGCAGGTCAGCATTTCGTCGTGTTCATTGCAAAATTTAATATGTGCGTTTGAGCAACTTTTCAGGAGAGCATTTAATCTGTTTTTTTTGACGGATGTATCTTTCTGAAACAGTAAAATGATACCAAAATATGGCCAACAGTATTTCTTATAATTTGACATAAAAAAATTGTTATAAATTTCGTATATGAACTCGTAATTGTTTTTTTTGTTGGTTTTCGTGCACATATCAAATTTTGTATTCGAGCCCCAATAATGATATGTGCACAAGAAGCACATGTCAGGTTATGTTTGTGATTTTATAATGCTAAATTTCTGGCTGTGTGCTTAAATTAGAGTGTTTATTTTTCTTTTTCTTATTTTTTTACATTTGCATGAAAGAAAACTCATGAAAATATATAAATAATTTATAATATACACTCGTGCTCATAGAATTAAGCCACAAATTGAAACTTTTTATAATTTATCATTTAAAATATGTTTAGTAGAAACTGAATAATTAAAATCTCTATGACTTACGCAGAATTCAGGACAATGGGTCAAACTTTGAAAAATGTTAATTTTTCGTACGAATCCCTATGAAACTGGTCAAATTATTGAAAAATTTAAACAAATTCTTCCGTTTCCAGAAAATATTACTTTTTTATTTTAAAAATAATTAAAGAACAAATCGAAAAAGTTAATTCATATTTCTTAAATCGTAAGTATTATAAATACCTTTGTGTAGTAAATTTTTTTTCGCTTAAAAAATAAAATATATATATTTCAGTCTCATCATTATCGAATAGTCATATTTCTTTAATTTTTTTCTTTTAAAAGTAATAACTATAGCCATTTCAATTACTTGACTATGGAATAGTTTGAAAAAAAAAATCATATTTCTTAAAGCGTACCTAAGTTGTTTAAATACCTTCATTGCCTAGGACATTGCTCAAAACAATTAACATTCAAACGATAAATTTGATAAATAACACTTGGGCAATTCACGTCAGCCGACTTATCAATTTATGTGTTTAAAAAATAATTTTTTTCCATACAAATATACGGAGAAAAATAATTTTTCAGCAAACAAATTGTTAAGTCGACAGACGTGAATCACCCAACTTTGTTACAAAAAAAGACCTAGCTGTATTCGACTAGGCCTACAAGAAAAATAGGTTTTTTTTCGTGTCACACAGTGTAACTATTAACTTGGAATAACCCCCAAATTCTGTGCTCTTGACAAATTGTCAACCATGATAAATAATCAAGAAAAAAATATTTCTGAGTCAAAAATAAAATTATTTGTAAATCAAAAATAAAAGTGTTTTTATTATTTTTGACGCTAAACTGAAAAAACTTGATACAAATATTTGTTTCGTGATTATTTATTAAGGTTGACAATTTGTCACGAGTACAGAATTTGGGGGTAAAACGCAACCAAATAAAGATCAAAAATAAAACCTTCAAAACTAACAATTCTACTTCCAAAATTATTAAAAAATACAGCACTTCTAAATAGACTTAATCATATCGAAGGTTGTCATAAAAGCAATGGTAGTCCCTGTGCATGTATTTTTTTAAAGCCTGCAGGCTATCAAATTTATTTTTTTCTATGCTTTTGGGATGCTAGTAAAGGTTCACCAGGTTACCACTAGGAATACGAACTCTTTGTGGTAACAATTGCCACTTGTGAGGCTGGCGCAACTTGTAAAAAATTTGGCCATCTTTGTACAACAATCCTCTAATATCAGTGACAACAGGGTCTCCAGCCTTTTTCCCCGGTCTCAATGAATCAAGCTGACACATACTTTCAAAATTTTTAAAAAATGTGTAGTCTACGTGGTGAATTATGTAAGGTTGGCTGGGGCGTGCTTGTGCCATTTTGGCTATGTAATCGTTCGGAGAATAAATCGGCGGTTTAAACAGACGTTCCAATGTAGAATGAATGCTATCCACCTCCATCATTGTATGTCCCTTTTCCAGAATAATTTGTTCTATTTGGATTGTATGGTTCTCTCTTGTGAGGCTTAGTAATGCTGACGATAGTACTTTATTTCTATTTTGATACCCACATCCATCTGATATGAGTATTATTTTCTTATAGCTTAAATTAATTTTTGTATTCAAGAAGTCCATTAAACAGGTTATAAACTCGTTGGCACTTACTCCACCATCACCTTCATGCCACACATATAAATGCACTTCTTTATCATTGTTTACATGCAGGGTATAATTATGAACTTGAAGTTTCTGTTTGTAGTATTGAGCAGACACCTGCAGTTTGGGTGAGAGTAAAATACTTTGAACGTCCATAGTCACTACTAGAACATCAGAGGAACACATTGATTTGGCGTTTTCTTTTGCTAAGTAAGCTTCTTGTTTCATTTCAGTGTGATGTTCATATTCTTCCAGTGTACAATTTCCTTCCTTGAAAGTAGTGCAAGTGTCACATTGATCCTTTCTGGGTTTAAATATAGATATTTTTTCATATTTTAATACAGAATAGAAGAGTATTCGTTGTGCTGCTACAATATTCTTACTAGAGCACCAAGCTTTATATTCTGTAAACATGTGAGCTTTGCTTCTGAAAGAATCCTCTACATACTCTCTATTTGAGCTCGACCTGCAATAATGGCTGGGCACCTTTGGTAATAGCCGCAACCAATCCTTTACAGTGTCTGATTTATCTGCTACAATTACTCGAGACTTTCTTTTCTTTTTATAAGGGTTTGGTGTTTCATTCACAGAATTGATCCACTGCCACAAAGTGACATTATTTATGTCAATTGTCCTCAAAAAAAAGTCTTTACATACTTTAACAAGTTGATTATTGTCTTTAGGTAAAAAGTAGTCAAATCCCACATTTTTAGCAAATTTTCGAGATGTAGTCTTACGCCTTCTAATAATCGGCCGAACGCGAACAAGATTTTTTAAATACGCCTTTTTAGCGACCCAAGAATCTAAGCTCCAGAAATATTCAAAAATATTATCCCTCCGTTCTTCGTCTATCGTTGCACAAAGTAAATTCCTTGGTTTAGATTTAGCATTAGGATTAGCATTGTGATCACACCGTCTGGCTTTCTTAGACTTTTTCGACTTTACGACAAAACTAGTTTGAGGTTCATCATTTTCATTTTTCTCTATCTTTTTGCCGATATATAGTTTCCCCTGTACTCTCCGATCTTTATTAAATACTCTATCCTTTTTTTTATCGAAAGTATCCATATCAAAGTCGTCCTCAGATAAACTATCACTCTCATTCAACTCTTCCAAAATACCTGTTTGATCATCCAAAAAATAAGAACACGAACTACGCCTATTTGTGTCCACAGAAAGTACTTTAGGGACCAATAATCCAGTAGTTTCGTCTAAAATGTGATTATTTGATATTGGAGGTAAGTCGGTAGATAAAATATCCGTTACCATAACCCTAGGATTTGGCTGAATTGATGGCAACGGTTCACCGGATAATTTTATCGATTCCATTGTTCTTGATTCTGGAGGATGTAAAGAATAGTTATGTCTCGGATGTTTATTTCTTTTTGGATCATAAGCGTGTTAAATAAATATATCTAAATTATCTTTCTCGGTTTTTCCAATAAAAACACCCTCTGTGCACAAATTATTAGTGACAAGATGACTGTAAAGTACTCAGGCTGAAAATAAAGCAAAAATAGCAACCTTAAGCAAGCTGTTAGTAAGAAAATCAGCTTTACTTTATTTTTTAGGTTAGGCCAAAAACACCTTCAACAGCAAAAACGCATCAATCCAAACAGTTTGTTTCCCTTTTGTATTAATGGTCAAAAATGTTCCATCATTACAAAATGCGCGATACGACATGAAAGGAGTTAATTGTACATAGGTACGTATCAAAATTAGATTCACTTACCTGGATATAAAATATAATTTTGATCAATTCGCAATAATTTCCGTAAAAATGCAGCTGATGGTCTCAAGCTAGTGCTGTAGTTTTGTATTTTTGGTATATTTATAAGTATATATGTACATATGTACTTTAAATAAACATGTTTCTCTCTCCGTAAAAGTAACAGCTACATAACGTCACCTTAATTCACAAAGGTCCTAACTGACATATTTTTCAAAACTGCGTTTTTTCACAGATTGTGGTACATTGTGCTAAATTAGAGCCTCGGTGAAAATTTTAAAGTGATAGTATCAAAAACAACGAAGTTACGACACTTTTAAAAAACCTTTTCTACCTGTAGTGAATGTAAAAATAAAATGTTTTTGCTTCTCCTGAAAAATTGTTTGTTTGCTAGTTAGGGATTTTGTGAATTAAGCTAACGATAAACTCAATATTTTTAGTCGCGTGCTATTGTTCTTGTGGTTCTCAATTTTGGCATGTACACAATAAACCTGATATGTGCAAAAACAATAATAGAAAAACTTGATATGTGCAATTTGAGTACATGTCAGTTTTGTGAGACTTAATAGCGGCACATATCAGATATTGCAAATTCGATTACGGTTCGAATTTACACATGACGATTTCTGCTATCAATCTGTTGGTAAAAATCAATGTCATCTAGCATAAAAACGAAAAATCGAAAAAATGCACATATTAAATTTTGCAATGAACACGACGATTTACTTTTACTGAATTGATGTCATTCAATCCTATTTTATTTCTCGCTTATATTTATTTTTCATTATGCTCTGTTTAATAATTCAGAGTGCTATAAATGCACATACATACATACATTTATATTTATTTCGGAAATTTATAAAACGTTTAAGTATGTACACTAGCATAGAAAAAGGATAAGTGGGTGGAAGCGCTTTTATAAAAATGTGAGAAACTGTCGGTTCCTTGATTTAGATGTACATATGTAGGTGTATATTATTCAGACCTGTTAAACTCCCATTAGAATTGAGTAATCAATTGATTGAATAGCTTTTTCAGTTATTAATGATTATTTTAATTGTTTTCAGAAATTTTAAATTACTAATTAATTAGAATTAGAAAAAAATAAAACACAAATAAAAAATAATCAAAAAAAATCAAAAAAATCAAAAAAAAATCAAAACGAATCAAAAGCAATCAAAATAAAATTTGTTTGATTGTTTCTGATTACGTTTAATTTTTTTTGATTATTTTTTTATTTTTATTTTTATTTTATTTGGTCTTTTTGCTGAGTATTTTTGAGGGTATTTTTATGTAGTCTAAAAGGAATGCTTGCGACAGTTTCGAAGTTAAGTGTTCACCGACGATACGTATCGGTTTGATATAATGGTTCAGCGACACAGTTTTCACAGAGTATTTTTATTTATCTTTTATTTTCTTACATATATATCTACTTTCTTTGAATATAATACAATACAATTTCAATGTTTTCTAAAACTATTTACCATCTATCGAACAATACAAAAAATAATCAAAACAATCAGAAATAATCAAAAGTAATCAAATAATCAAAAATAATCAGAAGTAATCAAAAATATTTTTTTTGATTCCTTTTGATTATATTTGATTTTTTTTCTAAATCATAAAAAATCATGATTGTTTTTTGATTGTTTTTTAGAATAATCATTAAAACAATCATTAAAACCCGTAAACAATGGGTAAATCATTACTATGCTTTTCCAAAAAGCAGGATTATTAATCATTACTTAACAGGTCTGATATTATTATAGCAAGTTTAACTAGCATAACTCACATAAAACTTTACAACTTTAGACGTGCTATTTATTTATTTATATATTTTTATATCCACAACTATCTCGCTAATGGAATCCGATGACATTTGTACACGAATTTATGTTTTGTAAATTTTTTTCTTGTTTTGTATCTGTTCTTATGACTGCAAATCGCTGTGAGGAAAATCACCCTATTCCAAAAATATTTTTAAAAACACCATACTTCTTGAAAAAAATTTAGCACAACCGATATATTTTAGCTCATTCAGGTTAAAAGTTTCAATTTTGAATTATTTATCCATTAAATCAGAATTATTCATAATCTTTGAGCGATGTAGCGTACTTATTGCTTGAAAATTTTAAATCCGAATTTAAGTAGTTGCGCATTATAAAAAAATCATACAACAGATAAATGTAATTTTCCATTTGAGCAGCCAACTGTTTTGCACATCGATGATATTTGAATAGAATAAAAAATCATATTCCCAGCTGTGTGTTGTGACTATGCTAAAAGTCAGCAGTTTTTAATTGGAATTCTAAAAAGGTCTAGCTACAGAAAAAAAAGTGATCAACTAAGTATCAAAAGAACTAAAACATTTAAGTAATTTGTTAAAGGAGGAAAACAATCGTCAGGTTTAGTGGAATGAAGCAAGGTGGCTCAATTTCATAAGAACACGGTTTTTCAACAGTTTGGAGCAGGTGAAGGAAGTGGATCTTCTACTTGAGCACATTCGGTAAAATAATCTAGATAGGCGTAAGTGAAAATGTTCTCTCTTTACCTGAACTTTATAGTTCCTCAGGTCTACTGTGCTGAAGCAACCAACTCATATACCAGATTAATTATACTGTAAATTTAAATTTAAATCAACAATCACATTAAGTAAACCCATTTCAATTAGGTCTTGTCCAATTTTGTGAGTAAAGAAGAAACTAACCTTTCTGTAAAAAATTTGTAGAAATTAGCAAAAAGAGCTTTTCTTGCATTAATCGCAACAACACTTCCCATTAGCTCTACACACATTAAACACACAAAAGGCATTGATGTAGACTTAAGAGTCCTTAAAAACCCCGAAATCTGTATATACAATCGCATTAAAGGAGACACCGTTTCTTAAGAGCATTTGTTACTTTACTATGTGGACATAAAGTAGTACTTGCTTGCCCTTTTTATTAAATTTTTTTTGTTTGCTCCATAGTATTGTGTTTGCCTTGCATTGTGTTTGTTACTTGCCACAAATTCAACTTAAATTTTTTTCTTAAGTTTAACGACAAGGATGCGCCCGAACCCCGAACTTAAACACCCACACTTTTTGCAGCTTCTTACATACAACCTCATATATTTACATGCTATTATCGCACACGCTTGAGCAACCACGTTTGTGTTGCACTGTGCTGTCCCATCCAATAAGACCTTTTATTTTCGTACTCAACCTTTTTTTTTTTGTTTTTTTTTGTTTCTCTTATTTAGATTTAATTTCTGGCCACACACACTCGTGCGACTAAGTAAATATGTAAAGCGGGTAAGATTGCGGTTTCTGAACTCGGAATACGGCGCAACTTGTTTTCCATATTATGCCTATACCACTTCAGTTCCTTTACTTTAATCACATTACTTCATGGGTGAGGCTCGTTGCGCGTTTCCTTATTGTACCTTTTTTCTGAACGTCAGCATTTACGCTGGAGGTCTACTCTTCTTCGCAGTTTCCTCCTTTTTTGCTTTCTTTTTATTTATACCACTTTTGGTTTTTATTTGCTTCGTAGTCTTTTTCTTTTATTAATTTTTGTTTTCTTACCCTTTGAGCTGTAGGTACTTTTTTTTTGAATTTTTTTTTTACAGAATTTAGTATACTTTTAATTACTTTTAGTGCATACTTTTAGGCGCTAAAGCACGGTCAAGGAACAATGTGATTTTTTCATGCATGTATTTATTTAACGGAATTTTTTATTTCCTAGGCTATTTTTATTTCTTTATTCGGTGAAAGCATTTCTGGCTTTGCTTTAATAATTTATTTTCGCGCTTGTATCAATTTAATTTAATTTAATTTAATTTAATTTAATTTAATTTAATTTAATTTAATTTAATTTAATTTAATTTAATTTAATTTAATTTAATTTAATTTAATTTAATTTAATTTAATTTAATTTAATTTAATTTAATTTAATTTAATTTAATTTAATTTAATTTAATTTAATTTAATTTAATTTAATTTAATTTAATTTAATTTACTTTAATTTAATTTAATTTAATTTAATTTAATTTAATTTAATTTAATTTAATTTAATTTAATTTAATTTAATTTAATTTAATTTAATTTAATTTAATTTAATTTAATTTAATTTAATCTATTTTAATTTAATTTTATTTATTTTATTTTATTTTATTTTATTTTATTTTATTTTATTTTATTTTATTTTATTTTATTTTATTTTATTTTATTTTATTTTATTTTATTTTATTTTATTCTATCTTATTTTATTCTATTTTATTTTATTTTATTTTATTTTATTTTATTTTATTTTATTTTATTTTATTTTATTTTATTTTATTTTATTTTATTTTATTTTATTTTATTTTATTTTATTTTATTTTATTTTATTTTATTTTATTTTATTTTATTTTATTTTATTTTATTCTATTTTATTTTATTTTATTTTATTTTATTTTATTTTATTTTATTTTTTTAATTTAATTTAATTTTATTTTTTCATTGTCCGTTTTACTAGCAGTATTCTTCGGCTGGGACATACTGTTTAGTGCAACACAACTAGCAAGCATAGAAACATGTGTCTGATTTTGTTTTGCAAATCTATACTTATGCAAAAATAATTCAGAAAATATACTCGTACATATATTTCCAGCAGAAGTTGATGCTATTTAAAAGCAGCGTATTTAAAAATGACTTAACACATTCGGCTTAATAGATGTGTTTGTGAAGTCATTAAAATGGAATTAATTACTTTTAATTAATTGCAAAATGGTGATTGCTTATAAATACATTTTTCTTTCATTGCCTTTTGAATTTCTTTTAAGTTTCATTTCAACAATTTTCTCAAACATGTAAGTGGCTTGACACTCCGATCCACAAAATTTCCGCTTTTTCATCTTTCATTCAATATCGAATGAATTTGGCTTTCGGTGTGATTAAAAATTTAGCATCACGAAAACTTCAATGAAATGAATTGTCTGCTAACTCATTCGTTTGACAAGCAAAGCTACTACTGTACCCAGCAACGTCATCAAATAGCAGCTAGCTACCAAAGGCCAGTCACCAATATAGTTAATTGACGCTAAAACGTTTCAATGTCTACCGACTTTTCTGCAATTTAATTGGCATTTAAGGACGCTTTTCTTTTGCCTGAAGGTTTCACTCTTTCGTGTTTGTATGTAGCTGGCTTTCCAAGCAATATTGTCAAAAAAGTTCAGTTACCTTTTACCTTTGTTACTGTTTCGTTTAAATAGCCTACATACATGTAAAGTTTGTATAACAGTTCATACAATTTCAGTGATATCACATATCACGTCATCTTGATTTGCAGGAGTTCGGTGTGATATCTTATCTATGCTCAGCAGGTGATGTGATATTTTGCTTAAAAGATGATGCGACACTTGCTATTCCCTTTGTTTACATGATATCTAGGATTGATTTCCATGCAAAATGAGAGAAGTATCGTATTACTTCCCACTATGGACTTGTAGGCAAATATTGCATAATCATGATCAATATGTGACGTGACATTTTTCTCACTTAGTGATGCGATACGCGCATTATATGCACCTTCTCTTTTCAGACTAATTTGCGTGCAAATCAACAGACTTGTGAACTGATATCGGAGTGACCAAACTACGCTTTTTCCGTTTGTACGCTGAACTATGCAAATCCTAAGCAATAAAATTTAAATTTGAGTTTATTTTATTATAATGCAATGCAAACAAAGCATTAGAGGTAACCGATATAAGTGGTTGAAACGTGAATTAAAGTGTATGAGTGGCGTTAATATTTATCAATTTACAAATTTGTTTTTGAAAGCTATGAGTCAGCTAAATCATTTAATAACAATGACTCGATCAAACCATTAAATCCGCCAAAATGAATAACTTTGAAACCTAATCATGCAACAATAGGCAAACAAGCACCCCGCAGCGATTGTAGGAAATAAAATTCGATGAATATTCCATTACATTCAGCAATATTTTAAAGGGAAAATAATTTTTTTTTTTGTTTGTAATTTAATTTTTTGAAAGCTCATATAACATTCAAATTGTATGATTTATATGGGCTTGATATGGGAAGATTACTTTAAAAATTTGATGCAACGCATTGTCAGTGAGAGTTCACAGGTGAGAGAAGGAGTAGTTGGCACACCATAGTTAATTATGGGTATGAGATTACCTTATTAGATGGGTATATTTATGTTATTTTAAAGCCTGTTTTTATTTACATTGAAGTTTTTTTTAACTTCTACGACGCACTTTTAATCAAACTTGATGAAAATAGGCACCGACAAATATTTTTGCGTTTTGTTTTTTTTTTTTCATTTACTTAAGCAATGAAAATGTTATCCATGCTGTGGCTCATATGTTGTTGTTTTTTCTACTTACAGGCCATACACTGCGCTGAGCGTTATCAGAATTGCTCAACAGATTTGCCACCACCAAGACGTACTTCATATGGACGTACATCGACCACGGGACTATGAATTGGCTGAAGCATCAAAAGTCTAAATGAAAAGTATTAAGCTCAATTGTGGAGACAGCGCAAAGACCGTGATTTCTCAGACCAGCATGGCGTATGAGTAACCTGCGTATAGATGGATCATCAAATAAAAATAAGATTTTAGATTAGAGAAAGCTTGGATATGATAAATGAATAATTTTTAAGATGAAGGATAGCAAAGCAGATAACAAAAACTGAAATTCAAATATATGTATGTATATATGTATTTTATTTTAAGCATTCATGAGCTTTGTTGAAAAAAAAAAACAGCTTTAAAGTGACAAGATAATAAAGTGAAGTATGAAAAAATCAGTTCGTTTGAACTGCACTTAAAATACTCAGTTGTGATTCTCGAAAAACAAGTGTTGTAGACCCTGGGAACATCACTTCCCTGAGACTGAAGTGATGCCCCGCACATTATTTAAGTGAGTGCAAAGCTGCAGGATGGATTAAAACAAATTTCCAGGTTAGTTGTTGTTATTATATTCAACGCTCTAAGTGTGTTACTATTGTTTGCTATGAGTAGTCTAAGCCTAAAAATTATTTACAGAGTGAAGCTTTAGTGCAAAGCTATAAATGACTATAACCATAAAATTTTGCTTATGTTTTTGATATTTCCATATCGCAGCTCAGAAGTTTTGCAACGAGAGAAAAAGTAACATAAAAAATATTTAAAAAAAAAAAAAAATTTAAACCGGTTTCGCACCTCGACAATGATTGGCTACTCTGGGAGCGTATTTCTCCGAGTTAAAGTTTCTAGAAAAAACTAAATCATCTAAGCCCAGACAAAAAAAAATTTTAAGATAATCTTCGTCAACTCAATTCGTTTATCTAATCGTTAATCTATCTCGAGGTAAACAAAATAAATGTATTTTATTTAAATGCCAAACGCCACTGACTATAATAAACAAAGTGTAAAGTGATGAAGTCTTAAAAGCGTTTGTGATGAAAAATGATTTGCTCAATTATCCTGCGGTGCTTATCTACCATCTTCATTGAAATAGAAACAATGAATAATACAAATTTACTGCCACAAAAAGTGCTACCTTAATTAAGACTTTGCATTTAATGGACTAGAGTAGACTTTGTATTAAGCAGGAGCAAAAGCTCTCCTGTATACATATTTTACTCAAAATGCTTTTCTTTTATTTTTTTAAATTTAATTCTACAAATAGAACTGAATGGAAAAAAAATTGTTTATGTGTACTTTTGGGTACAGTTAAATATATTCATTTCAAGTTGAGTGGCTCATAGGAAACTGTATTTGACAGAGCTATTTAAACAAACATACATAAATATCAATATTCGAAAATATATATCGTAAAACTGTTCTAACTCAAAATTTCGATAAAAACATTAAAAAAAATTATAGTTCTTGTATTAGACCTTGACAAATGGGTCTATGGAGGGTTTGTTGAAAATTTTTTTTTAAATTCAAAATAAGTGGAAATCGCATAAAACGACTGTATGCACATTAAGGTGGATCGACGAAAAAAGTGTTCACATCATACCTATTACTTTTAGTTAAATGTTTTTTGTTTATGCTTACTCAATTTTCTCTATGATAATATTTCAGTTTT
Source organism: Sphenella marginata (assembly GCA_951509765.1). NCBI lineage: Eukaryota > Metazoa > Arthropoda > Insecta > Diptera > Tephritidae > Sphenella > Sphenella marginata. The sequence continues at coordinate 95,055,995 of OX608079.1, read as the reverse complement.
TTATTTTTTTTCTCTCTCCTCACAAATTTTTTTTTTAATTATACTAGGCTATAATTTTTAACTTTTTTTTTGCTTTTTTATATTATATATTATTTATATTAAAAACCACCCGCAAAGATTTGAGAGTTCTGCGTTCCAAAACATCAAATTAATTTCGATGCTGATGTATATGCAAACATACTAAAGTATAAAAAAAAAATTGGTGAGGAGAGAGAAAAAAAATAAAAAACTGAAATATTATCATAGAGAAAATTGAGTAAGCATAAACAAAAAACATTTAACTAAAAGTAATGGTAACCAGTGCTGCCAATTCTAGTAAAAAAAAAATTTGGCATAATTGCCAAATTTAACACAGGGTTATATTTGGATTTTTGAAACCTTTATAACTTTTTTAATTATGAACAAAAGTAGTTACTGCTAAAGAAAAAGTTTCACAGAATTTAAAGGCCTTTACAGACTAAAAAAAATGGAATTTAGGTATGATGTGAAACGAGATACCGACAGTCACTACTAGAATTCGAACTCGGAATAAAAAATGATTAACGTAAGAATTGTGGCGGCTTCCAAGCCATGAACAACGGTGTACGGCTCATTAAAATCGGACTTAAAATGGCGACGTAGTGTCAAAAAATAAAATAGCCCATCGGGGGGGGTGTGGCAAAAAAAAAAGAAGAATTTTTTGGGATCGCCTTCAAAATATCTTTAATCCTAGGGGTGGACTGGAAACACTTTTTTTTTTGTTTGGGAACCGATCCGCACTAATGTACATTTATGTATGTCCGCCAATGTACATATGGATGTTTGTGAGTCTCGAAAAAAAAAAATGATTTTAAACTTTTTTTTATTATCTCACACATTTTTCCTTTTTTTGGTTGAGAGAATTTAATTTTGTATAAAACGAAAGAAATGCTATTTTAGTTGAAATGTTTTGCACGTTTTTTTTAGATATTCACTCTAAATTTTTTAATTCACATGTCTCTTTTTGTTTGCTTTGCAGCTTAGCTGATTTTTAGCCTGACCTTTGCACTTTTAGACTAGGCTTTAATAAATAATATCAATATTTTGACTGAATTATTACTCACCACTGCATATTTATTTTTGATTTTTGACAAGTTTTCATTATCTGCCAAATTGTATTCATTTATAATTGTTAAAACATAATATGACAGAATTAAATTGATTTGCAAACAAACGTTTTGTAAAACAAGTAAAACACAATTAGCAGAAATATGTATGCTTATTTGTTTGTATTTCATAATTTTCGTGTAAGGATCCTACAAAAAATGCTGATATCGCAAATGAATATTTTAGTTGAAATCCAAACTAAAATACCTTTCGTTGATTCGCACATTATCATAACCCACACAATGTTTTAAAATTGCAACCCTGTAAAAACCTCCTATTGGCAACGCTGAAGTAGCACAGCTTAAAATTATTCCATATTACATATCTTGAAGTGAAGATCCATTTGAGTCTAGAAATTAGCGGATACACAAAGAAAATAAATAAAATGCTATTAGAGGGCAATACTACCTGGAACTATTTAGCTGAAATACAACTTAAGCCATATTAACCTATGTATCTTATTTCATTACAAAAACTCAAATGGGTGGCAACCTGGTAGAAACTCTTAGAATATACATAGTTCCCTATCGATTAAAGGAATTTCATCAAAATTGCTGAAGCCATTTCCGAGATAGTGTGTAGCTAGTCATGGTTCGGCCCTAACCTATTTGTTGATCACTGCGTAATTTTTAACGGGAGGTTAACCGCGACCCGTAACTAAATTTTTGTAGCGGATTCACATCTGTATATTGCTTTCTATACACAAATGTAGTATTACACAGGGTGTTACTCTACATTGATTCTTAGTTTTTACTCAATTTTCAATGTAAAAATAAAAAACCAGAAAAAGTGTCAATTCTAAAACTTGCTTACTTTGAATGTCCCACTTCCATAAAATTTTTATTCACAAAAATTAAATCGAACGAAACTCCTCATTATAAAATATGATAAAACTTTCCAGGAACGGAAATTTGTAAGTAGAATAAAAACGCCATAATACGAGTACATAATAGCTGTGAGCACTTCTTAAAATTACTTAGCTAAGTTGAGTTTCGCTCTTTTTTATTTAAATTGAATGAAAATAGTTGCCATGATGGTGAAATGAGACACCAACTCAGTACCTTTACCACCAAATTGTATTCAATCAACAATAATTTGTTTAGCTTTCATAATACACCAATGTAAACAAATTTATTTTTACTTCAATGAAAACTGTCTGCTGAACATTAAGCGAAGTGCATTATTTGGTATCTGCTATAGGAGGTGTTGTGCTTGCCCATCATACTATAGATATTCAGTTCGAGTTCGGAAGGAGCTATCATACAAGATTTAAATACTTCAGACGAACAATTCTCACATGTCAGTATGGGTCGGTTTGCAAGAAATATATTATGGCAATTGGAGTATGTGAGAGAAAAGGTATAGCGAGCCCCTAAAGGCATTTTCACGCACTCAGAAAATTTTTCCAGGGCTTCTGCATTTTATTATCAGTTTTTTCTTCACTTTATATCCCAGTGTAATAACCCCTCAAACATTTTGGGAGCATTTATAACTTAGGAGTATGAAATGATTCCCAAATATGAGCCACATATACATATATGATTATAAAGCTATCTTTTATGTCTCCGATGTGAGCGAGCTAATGAGCAACTTTGGATAAAGTATTAAAATTTAATTTTGCAAATTTTTTTATTTGAAGAATTCATGGCTAATATTCCAGCTGATATGATATGTATATGAAATTAGCCTTATTCGCACGTCCATTACAAGCAGGGAAATACTTTCATTTCGGTCTCATAAATTAGCTAACGAAGAACGTAAATGATCGCAATTGCATTACAACAAGAATTTGTTTTAATGTATGGGTTGAAAATGTTCATAAAATGCTCTTTGGCTTAAACATACTAATCCTACCAAACATCGTGTGACTCATCTCTAAAGAGAGTGATGCGCAATCAATATCCATCGTCTACAGTAGGCTACAATTGATCTCAAATCTTCCGCTACAGGCCTATTGGGATAGGTGGATTTTAATTTTTGTAGCATACTTTTAGGTACTGAAAGTAAACTAGTCCAAGGAAAACAAAGGGCGCCTGTCCCACACTAACCTTTCTGGCATTAAAGATAGCAATTAGTCTCTTCATAGCATGTGCTTCAGGAAAGGGGATCACTTCATGGCATAAAAGTTGAAATCAAAACTGGCTTTAGTCGCATGCTTCTTTACGACATATTCTGGATTCGTTATAGACTAACCGCTGATTAAACGCCAACCGATGAAGAAGATAAAACAGTAAGTATGTGATCAGGCTCCAAAGTATCCGAGAGATTGCACCCTCGGAAGAAATTGCAATTTACTAAACTGATGATCCTTAGCTCAAATGAATTTGTCTTCACATTAACAAGAAAATGTTCGCTTGAAATCTTGATAAAATCACGACATATTTACATACATTTTTCGGAATAGTCCCAGCACACTAAATGCTGCAGAAATTGGGCCTTAAACTTGTCAAGGCTCCCATACACAAAACACATACATAACAACCGTTGCACGTTGGTCTCCAACGACTATGCGCATCAACGCGTCCACAACCAAGGGCCATGAGCTCGCTTTTACCCACAACCATTAACTTTGCTCAATAGTAATTGATAGTGTTCACGTGCCCAGCGGGTTATAGCTGTCATTGTGGTGCATCATTTTATGTATGTATGTATGTGTGAGTGTGCAAGTCGATGCAACGTACAACGGCATGTTTCCGATGCTAGGATATATATACATACATATACTTTATTGTTTCTGCTCATTTCGTTTTGGTTTTTTTAGTATTTTGGTAACTGAGTGCCGAAAAACACTTTATATCTTTATTGCTCTTGAATTAATTATAAAGTTGTGTTGCAAGCTTTCAAAGTGAATTTCGCTGCGATACCTCCACAAGCTCATTTGACGGCGTCACCGCACATTAAGGTTCCAGTTAATTTTTCTATTTAGAGATGTATAGTACTTGTGGGCTCGAAGAAGCGTGGATTCAAGCAAAATTTGTCTTATTTTCACATCTTGAGGAAATCGCTGGTGTAGACGATTTTATTCAATAGGATTGTTATCTGGATGACAGCCTTAGTATGAAGGTCATACAGAGAGGCCGAGAATTGTTTAGAGTGTGTTTTGTCTCAATGTCGAAATATGCATTATTGGATTACTAACCTCTTGGTGGTTAGAACCAGCCACACACTATACTGTAAAGTCTTGGGCTTATTATGGATAAGTTTCGGTAGGGATGTTTTGAATAAGAACTGATCTTTGATGGACACAAATGCCGCAAGAACATTTGAACGACTTGTGCCAACGGTTTTACTAAGCTCAAAAAAGTGTCACACCCCTACTCTAGCCGCGGTAAGTAAAGTGGAACCTGGTAGCTATGTAGATAGCGGCCTCATGAAATGAAAATTTTCTGCCAAAATCACATGTTTAATTTATATAGAAGTGATGGAGAGTGTTGTGTGAACTGTTGATGTCTTTCCGCTGTTTTTTCAGATCAGGGTTGTAGAGAGTACTTTTTTACTAAGGGGGTTTTTTAATTTTATCTTAAGTGTTTTAGTCCAAAAATATTTAACTTAGACATAAAAGGTAAGCTGTTGTTGAGATATAAAAATCTGAAATTAAGACATTTCTAAAAGCTACTAAAAAATAACGTTAAATCGTCAAGTCAAAATCAGAACCCACAACTTTTCTTCTAACTCCATTCAGTTCTCCTTTGACTCCATTCAGTTCTTTCAGATATGTATGTAAGTTACGTATGTATATGAATGAGTTCAATGTTGATGTAATAAAATCTGTAGCTCATATGTTGATGCCTTAACTTGGGATAAAACCGGTTACCATGCCTGTCAGATGACATGCGGAATCTCTAAGGTAATTACATATGCACAGATTTCCCATATATTAGACATTTTTTTTTGGTGGTGTTAGGCAGATGAGTACAAAGTCTATATACAATACGACACAAAAAATTAGAGATCCAAAGCCTACTATACCGAAAATAGTGTGCCGTCAACGCTGGAAACACCCATATCTAGTTTTCATTATACCACCAAATCCAGCAAAACCCTAAAAAGCTTACAATTTAAGTTTGAGCCCACCAACTTCCGCATGAATAACTAAGAGTGCAATGACTTGAGTAATATTCAATTGACTAAAATGCACAAATTTTCTCGATTAACATACCCACAAGTACAAAAACAAATTCAGCCGCCGCCGCCACCAGACAGTACAACTGACCAACAAATCGTGACAATACATCTACAGACACATGCAACACATACATACATACACACACATACATACATACATAATTTCTGATTCAACAACAATTCATTTGTCCAATAGTGCACAACACAAAACACCTTCTGCTTCTGTCTTTGCTTTTATCAAAACAACAATAACAACAACAACAATTACACCAACGATAAGGCCAATAAATACAGTAGTAGTTGGGGTAGTGGGCCGGTAAGGTGACGACTTGCCTAACCGAACAGCATCAAACGAATTGTGCTCTACGTACTACTGACCTAGACAACGTCGGCTCTTTGAATTCGTGCACATAAAAAGGTGTAAAATACGAAAGAAGGTGCACAGCTGCAAAACGGAACTTAAAAGAGAGCGGCGCATGTTAGTGGAATGCACAAAAATGAAACAGCGATAAGGAACGATAAGCGTAATTTGATTGGAATTTGCGGCACATGGCAATGAAATGCTGGGCGAGTATAAGAGTTGCTGTGGCCTAGTTCTCAGCGCAGCTTATGCAGAGAATTTATACTTTGGCGGGAGTCTGCGCACTAAAAAACTCCGAAAATCGTGGTGAATTTTAGCAAATAAAGAAGTGTAAATTTTTTAATTTCAGCATGGAAACGATTGAGAATGGAATGTTTCGAAAGGCAGAATTTTAAAAAGTGAATACAATAGACTGGTTTAGTTCAGTATTCAACTGCATCTGTTGTAAGTTGATTGCACGGATTATGATTGTGCATTGTGAGTATGGAGCGACATTGAAGAAACGACGAGCGATCTTTATGTTTAGTTAAATACATGCATGTGTATATTCAAGGTATATTTCCTAAAAATTCAACACCAAAAGTTTTAACAAATGATCTTTAATAAATTTCTCACATATGAGTCGTTCAGTTGATATAGGGAATGAGTCAATTTTTGGCTTTCTTGAGATTTCGGGTGGATACACTTCCTTTTGTTTTCAAATTTCAGGCAAACCTCTTTTAAAGACAAAAGATTTTTTTCATCGAATTTTTGCGAATTTTGCCTAAATCTTCTAATTTGCAGTTTTTGTATTAGATTTTGACACATTGTTCAATAGAAAACTTATGAAAATTGCTGCTTACCTTTCCTAAACATTTTCAACGTCTGCTGGGGGTGCCTTATACTTTTCGACAAGGCTGTAGATGTACATTTTTTCTTTTTATTTCCGAACGAATCCTTAATTTCAAAACATAATTAATTTGCATTTTCACGGTATCGATATTAACAACAACAATTTTGGTGGACTTATTCCCTTTTTCCACTGAAACCATTATCAATAAAAACGTATTTGTATTATATTAACAGGTTTTGTGAACACATCCACTTACATACTAACATTAAATTTTTGCAAATTGTGAAAGAAATCCCAATAATCAATTTTGGAACTTTACTTTTGAGTTTTGTCGTAACAACTAGTTTTAATATCAACGTCAACTGTTTTGTCGTTTTTCTCCATTTCAAATTTTTGGACTCATTCCCTTTATCCACTGAACGGCTCATATTTACTAACACTTTCGAAGCCATAGGATTGTTTGTTGACAGTTTTTAAAGTTAACTGAGCACAGCTTATATTTAGTCTCCTTTCCAACACCGCACCCTTTTCTAGTACATCTATAATGACCAAATGTGTCTTAAAAACAGGCGTGCCACCGTCAAAGAAATTTTACAAGTATCAGTTTGACAGCCGAACCTACAGTAAACTTCTCTATATCTTGAATCAAAGCAGTTGCAGATATCACCACCATTAGCATTGTTCCGATATCGCCCTGTACTCGTCACCATTTAAACTTTCGGGGGTAGCAGTCGATTCCAAATACATAAGTATCAATGGAAAGTACTCGGTAAGTAATGATATCGTACTCACTCAAAGACGTCTGACAATGAATCCGAAGGCTATTCTCCGACTGTCAACGATTTTTTTCGCCCGACAGCAAAAACGTGTGAATTTTCAATAAGCTCACCCGACAAACAACCCTTGCAGGATAGGCAATGACGTGCAACTTGATGGTTGATCTTCTCTCATTACCCATCTTCCTCTTTCTTACGCAAGGAGGGGTGACACGACCTAGAAGGTTCCACCGGTCATAATATATCGCTACCACGATGGTCGGGCATTACCGCAAAGTAGTACCGGAGCGTACCGAGTTCATATCCGGCCAAGGATTGTCAATTCGACATCGCTCCCCAAAACCTTCGAGGAGTGTTTTTGTTGCTAAAACAACAATAACATATGTATAAACAAACGTTACGCGACTAGTGTCGGACAAGATATATCAACTTTAAACGATGGACAACAAATTTATTTCCAGAAAGAGGTCGAAAAGAAATCACCATAAGACGATGATAGAAAATAGTAGTAGAAATTATGAATTAAAACTGGATAATGTTTCGAAAATTTTGTGAACGGAAGGAGAACGCGGAATGGCCAAACTTGGGCAAATCTTACAAAAAAATTTTTCTACAATCAGCACAGCACTGAAGCCACTTTATAACTAAACGTAATTTTCATGAAAATACGCAAAATGAAGGATTTTTGGATAACATTTTTCTAGGGGAACCCAAACAAGATAACTTCAGTCGCATTTTTATACAATAAACATGGCAAAAAAAGGTAGAAGCGCAAACAAGCGTGAAAGGTCGATATAAGGCTCACTTGCTCCAGTTGTCATAGAAATACGCGTAATAAAAATTCTTTAAATTTTAAACCGAAAATGTTGCTAACAATTTATCATTTTTTTTTTTTAAATGTTAGGACTCGAACCGACGTGCCCCAAATCAGTGCGCAATGATCTACCCACTCAGCTACGAGACACTCATGAATTTTATGAGAAAAGTACACATATTCGCTGTGTATACGACTTTTGTTGTAGATATTTTTGTTTATCCTTGGGCAAAGTACTCGGCTATATACTCATGGTTAATTATAACGGAACATAATTATTTTAGAATAGAACCAATTGTATAGGCAAATTCTGTAAGCTGTCTCTAGTCACTAATAGAGACAATTTGTAGTCAATTTCAATTTTGAGACAATTTGGTATTCAGTAAGCTGTCTCACATCTCATGTCTCAGAAAAGAGTCACCAATTTGTCAGCTGGTTGTAGGCAGGTTACAAACAAGAAAATATAGGGATACAAATTAGCTAAATTAAAAAAAATTTTAAGTTTGAAATCATTGATAAATGTTTAAAAAAATAATAATTAACTAACAAAAAAAAAAAAACAAGAAATTTGTCCTCGATCCCGGGTTCGAACTTGTTTCTCACACGTTGTATCTCGAGACACTTACTACCTCCGCTATTGCAATATTTATATGAGCGCTGTCAAATGCTGTACTTAAGATTTATGCACATCTGTTTCCACCACATATCAATGGTGAAATTTTTGTGATTTCCTCTTACAGAATACCGAAATCATCGAAAGTCACAAAAATTGTCTCTAATGAAAAATCGCAAATTTAGTGACTTGAGATGAGACAGACTTACAGAATACAGCTAGTAGTCTTCCCAAGGTAGAATTATTATTTATTAACACCTTAACGCTAAATGCAACCATGGTCATCTTAAAACTACCAGTTGCACAGAGAAACTCGACACAAACAACCTGAGCTTCCTATACAATCTTATTTACTACTTCGCACTAAACGTTCGTTGCCTTATTTTCTATCCACCATAACAAAGAAAATTTAAAGTATTTTTTTTTTTTGAACTTCGCACAACTATTTCAAACTTGGAAGCATCTTCACCTATTCTATCCAGCCATATCCAGTTCAGCTCAGCCAAATTTCTCAGTTATTCTACTGTCAACTCTTTCGTAACAACCCATCATTGATTGTTTTCTGCGCTTTTCATTTTACCATTTTTGATGCTTCAACTTTGAACATCTTAAAACTGAAGTGAACTTTTAAGCTATTCTACATTTCGAAGAATAGCGGAGGCCATCAGTGCTACAGCAGTGGCTCATCAAATAGCTTTGTTACAACTACCATGAACAGGGATGTAAGAGCATAAAGGTGAAACTAGGTATGTATGTATGTGTACTGAGTAGACAATAAAAACAACAAAATGGCCAATAAAGAATTCGTCGAAAAATGCAAAACTTAACAGAAAAGTAGCTCAGTTAGCTGCGAGTAGAAATTAATCATTGTCAAAGCGCATAAATCACAGTGGAGGTTTTTTCGCTGTAACGCTTCGTCGATTTCGCCGTTTATCAGGGGCGCATTTGATGCAAGCTTACACCCACTCCTTCACGGAACGACGCGTATTTAGAGGATGTTATCCTTGCTTTTGATCGCCAACACATCCGACGTTTTACATATTCATTCACAAACACTATTGGAGTGTTCTACATTTTTTTTTATGCTCTTTTTTTGCATTTCTTTGTTACTTGACTTGGTCGTAAGTTAAGCTATTGGTAAACTGCTGAGTTCACTGGTTTACTTGGAATTCGCACTGCTTCGGCGCCTACAGTGTTTACCATGGTAACATTCTGGGAACTGACTTTCTACCAGTCGGATTGGCTTCCAATTTTGTGGCGCTGCATTTCCTAGGGTCAACCTTTTTTATTTCTTTAATAATTGAATTAAGTTTTCAACTGAATAAAGACAAACGCTTAGTCGGTCTGATGTTTTGCAGAGCGTGCCAAAATTGCTCAAACACACAAGCCTAGAAGTTTCCAAAATGTATGTATCTATAAGGAAAGTTACATAAAAACAAATTATAAAATTCTGGCTAAGATGGAAAAATTCGATTGCAAATCGACTGCATTATGAATTTCCTACTACTCGTAAAATCCATATTATTTTGGAAATTTCAAAAATGGATGTCTAAGTCCCAATTTTTTTGCTTTCCACATAAGTTTACAAAAACACCAAGATACCACTGGAGCACTAACTTTGAAAATTAAAATTTATTTTACTTAAAATCACAGTAATTCACTTTTTCCCTTAATAATTTTTAAAATCGACTTATGCCAACCTTTCCTATAACTGAATAGTTGAGAATCCCAGCTTGCAGCCCTCTTTAGAGTTCACGGAATACATAACTCAAATACAGCTTCTGGGTAATGTAACGAGTACATAGTAAATGATTAGCGCTGCGTACAAAGTGTCATTCATAGAATTTGAAATTCATACAGACATGACTGACAGTTATGATTATCTGAAGGTTGATTCGTGGCAAAAGTAAATTTCCAGCTAATTATGAAACATTTTTAATTTTTTTGATCTCTGCAGATCTGCTCTTAAAATATTTTTCTAGCAAAATATTAAAAGTTAAGTGATTCGTCTTTGTTGTGCCAATACGGCCTAATACTCGAACTCATTTAAATTTTCGTATGGAGCACTGTATCTTACACGTTATAGAAGTTAGGTTCTTACTTTTTCGCGTTCATTTCGAAATTGTTCTAACTAGGACTCTTTAGCTACCACTTCGAAACATTTGGGGAACGCTTCATGATATTCTTATGGATAATTTTGGGACTATTTCGGAAAGGAAAAAATATTATACTTTTATTATATTTCGATTTATTTTTGTATTTGTTCAAAGCAATTAAAATAAATTAACTTGAATGAAGAAAAAACAAAAAACGAACCAAAAAAAATAAAACTTAAAAAATTAATGAATTTTTATCAAAAATATAATACCTGTAAAAAAATATAAAAATAATGACCAAATAGTGTAATTTATAATTAAACTCATAACACTTACGGTCTCTTTTAGCAACTATATTAGAAATACATATACATCGTCGACTACAAAATGTTATTTTATGTGACTAGTTCGATGATTTTTCGATTATTCTTAATAAGTTTTATCTGTATTAATTAGCTTTATTTACTTCTAATCAGTATTAGTACAATTTCGAAAGTTAAGTCACTCAATATCTAGTAAGTTCACTTAACAACATTTGAAAAGAAAATTGCTCGTTTGATGACCTTTATAGTCCGACAGGATACAATCTCACACATAATTCATCGTGTTCCCGAAAGGTCAGTGTTTATGTATGGCACTCGTGCTATCGCTCTGCCTTCTTTTTTTTTTAAATACTTTGTCATCTCTGTTCTGCTATTTACTGATTAGAGTGTAATTGAATTAGAAATAGTCATAACTTGATAACATTCACCTTTATACACATTGTCTATAATCACCGAAAACCGAAAATAGTTCGGCAGTTACCTTTGAAAGCTAACTAATAAATACTCGAAAGAGATTATGAAGAATTGATTTGAAAGAGTTCATTTGAAGGATAACATAAATGTATTTGGTTTAACTCTTTTATGTAGCTATGAAATGGCAAAATAATTTTTCCAGAACAAGGGAACATTTAAGATAAAATGTTTTTCACCCAACAAGCCGTTGTGTACGTAGAACTTCTTGGAGATATACATATGTATATGATAAATATACCAAATCGTAGATTTCTCTAAATTCTTTATTGAATTACTGATCAAATATATTACTACATATAGCTATTTATTGTATATTTAGTTTCTACTTTACTTATATATACTTATTGTTTTTTCCTAAAAACTACGCCAACTAGGTCAGTATCATCAAATAAAATTGTTTAGTGTGCATAACATTGACTTTTATAACCTAATCAGTAAATTGTTGTTACATTTAATTGAATATTCTAATCGTATGCTAATTACATTCTCCTCTTAATTACATTAAATATAATTCAATTACAAATGCAGATCGGGTTAGTGCTAAAAGATAATCTATTCATACAATGCAACCAAATAAAACTAATTATGTAAATCCTTATTGGTACAAGGGTAGGTCAATAAATACACCATTTTGCATAAGGATGGACTCATTGCAATTCTCTTCAGAGTGCAACGCCAACACGCACAAAAGTGACTAAGAAGCACGCCCACTTTTAGATGACAGAGAGTCACACAAGAACATAAAGTTTCTCAGAAAACTGTTTTGGGGTCACGCCCACTCTTTACTATAGCTTTGAAATTAGTTTGTGTAAGTTTATATCAGTAAGATTTTTCAGAAAAACTTGACGGTAAATAAAATTTGTGGATTTTGGAAAAGTGGGCATGGCGCTTTACTACCAATAAGTATACCGAAATGTTTGTCTATTCGAATGCAATGTATTCCGTCCGCTTTAGAGATATATGACTAGACGATATGTATGTATGTATATGTATGTGACCCGGCCTGTGAAAAGATGGCTTATGACTCAAAAAAAAAATTTGCACTTTTTTTCCGGTTTCGATAGTTTTTGAGACGCTCTTTCACATAGTGAAAACTGGAAAGTCCTACCTTGCTTAGAAGTGTACTAAAAAGGTTTCCTCCATTTCGTCTTTTCTGTGTAAGCATATGGCATTGTTTACCTTTAACAGTTGTTTCTCGCAATTTTTTTTTTTTGATTCACAAGCCACCTTTTCATAGGCCGAGTCACATATATTATTTAACTTGCTGCTATGGTCGGTAGGAATCATGGCGCTGAAGACGGAATTTGTAATTTGTTGTTGCTTTCTTATAAAGCACAATCATGTCGCAGTATTTATTCATCATACCTTGTTTACGTATGTTTTTTGTGGCTCTTTTATTTCGAACATTTGTAGAATCACAACGCTGATTAAAATTCCTGATTTAGACAAATTGAAACATTAGACTTAAAGACAGCTGAATAGAGAGTGATGTCATTACAACAATTTTAAAATTCATACATACATAGACATCTTAGTATATCGAATAGAAATATGCACTTTAAATCATTCATTATGAGATATGAATATGTCCCACAAGACACTTGATGACTTAATTCCTAAGCGTACTTGATAACACTCATTGAACTACTTTAACAATGAGTAATTATGTAGTATTATGTACTTGAATTATATGCAAAAGTAACTTATAGTAATGAAACTTAATACAAATCAAAAGCACTTGCTTAGCTACAGTATATTTAAGCTGATTTTGTCATGCAGTCAACAACAGCAAAATAGTGCACAATACTCTGACTAGCCTGAAACTGGTCCCGAAAGGATTAATATTGTAACTTCTTCAAATTCGAAACTATCATAAACGCCTCTATCTCAGAATTTCGCTCAAGAACGCCCCAGCTCAACATTTTTTCCCATAATGCCCTGTTTCAAAATTTAGTTTAAAAAAGTCTATTCTCAGAATGAATATCAAAAATAACCTATCTGAACGAGAATTCAACACATTTTTAGCGGACGTAGGACGTTTCAAGTTTTCTAATAGGGAAAGAATTCTGAAATAGGGTGATCTTCCACTCAGGTATTATTGAGAGTGAAATAGTTCCAGAATCAATGTGTAGAAATTACGAATTGTACCAACAAACGAACTAGATCCAAACCATAAAATATTGAACTAGTAATAACGAACTAGTAGAGCTTTCGAATGCACTGCACCGCACCAGTTAAAGTTAATTAGAGTTTAATGCAATTTTTCCTACAGGGATACTTTTCATGTAATAATTTATTTCGTGTGAAGGGTTAACTTATCATTAGCTTTTGATCCTTTTGAGAATAATGAATTTATTATCACCTTTGAAGTTTACTAATGTTGACATATGCACTTATACATCATTATCTCAATACTTACCAAGCAAAAACTTTTGCGAGCTTAGGCAGCTGCAGCATGCCAGCCATAAATACCTAGAAAAAGCCAGATTTTTCTGATGGAAGAAGATACTCATATCTGTTCAGTGGTCTGGTCATCAAATAATTCCTTTCTGCAGCTACAACTGTGAACACATCGAAGATTAAACTCTGGATGTGCGAAATAGTCGCACGACTTTGACATACAAGCTTTTAAATATCTATCATCGTTTTCAGAGGAATGCAAACTTGTTGCTTTTGTAAGTGACTCGATCTGTAGGAACTCTCTAGGACAGGGTAAGACGTATAAAAAAAATTCCGGAGTATGGATGTAGAAAACTTCAAGGCCCAAAAACGGCATAGCTCCAGGTGATATTGGCAAAAAACTAACCTTTGAAGCTTTTGGTTAAGCTTTTCAGATATGGAATTTTTAAATAATAATTATAAGGGCGTGTGTTCGGATGTACGAAAATTCAAGAGTGCCTCTTATGGACGAAATTGTATTTTCACTGAACGAAAAATATTTTAATTTAGTTTGTAAATTCTAAAGCACAAAAGCTTAATATACATACCTTAGGTCTTGTGCTTTTATACGACATAAAAGCCAAATCTGCATTATTTGATTCTATGTTTTAGCGTGCATTTGTTTATTACATTCACTAACTATTTACATTATTACCTGCACAATATTTCCAAAACGCATTCAATTCCGATTTCTTATCCTTAGACAAACAAAATATCTCATTCATAAAAACTACAAAACTACTTCGAGGAAATATAAAGGCTAAAGTAAATGAACTCACACCGCAGCTTTGGTCTTTGGCGCGTTTATGCTTATTAGCCAAACATGAAGTTGAGCCACAAAAAGTTTTTTGTTGTATATGTAATTTGGCTTAAGAACCATCATTGGCGCATTCCCATTGCCGCCAATTGAGCTAGAAGTTTCAGTAATCATTTCAATTCGCTCTCTTTTGCATCTTAAACTTTCTTTTCGATTCATAATTTTTGCGGTTATTAAAATAGCTTCATCGCTGTATATATGTACATACATACATACATATGCAAATAGTAGAGTCAAACAAGAATGAATTTACATAGAATTGTATATAGCAGAGGTGGGCAGGCGTGAGAGCTTTCAGAAAGATATGTGTATTTTGAATGCTTTAAAAAACAAAAAGTGAATAGACAATCGGCGAAACAAATTCAATAAGCAGACAATATTTTCCCTGCGCAAACTCATTACCTTGCTGTGCAAAATCTAGATGGCTTTTGTAGTATTACCAAGAGCTGGTCAGTTACGAGCTCAAATTTAGGTCATCTTTGAGGTGCGTCAAAATAATCTGTGAGATATTTCCAGAAGTGTTGATTATTCCAACCACACATCTTTTGAAACTTTTTCCTACCAATTTTTCTAAGAGCGAACTCCCTGATACCAAGCCATACCTTGGCACTGCCACTAAGATAGAGTTATCAAATTAGCTCCAGTCCCGCCCAATAGAACACCTCTAATGCTGACAGACATCACTAACAAGTAGGCAGAGGAAAAGGTCATTTTCCTACCAGGGCGTAGTGTTTGCACATCGCTACTTCACAGATAATTTCAATTCATATCTACAAGAATAAAGTTTTTAAAAAGTTATTCTCATTTAAATTGACATACATTGCAAGTACCTCAAGCGGAATTCACTTTTTATTAAAGCGAAATATTCAACCAATTCCTGCCAAGCTAGCCATTCTGCTATCCTACAAATCTGCTATTTAGCTGGCTAACCAACCACTCGGGACATCTACTCATTTATGCATTCATTCAACAATTTAGTTGTCTTGACTTGGCGACATTCGAGCTCTGTTAATTCCTGACTGTTGGACGTGGTGTGAATGACGTTGCTGAATTTTGTTGTCCGTCCAATAAATATGTATGTATAAGTACATAGCAATGCACATATCTAGAGCAACTCCTACACAAGTTGTGGTAGCAATGACGGGTATGATTATGGTGGAGGTGTTGTAACTTAAGTTGCGGTTTGTGAGCTTGATTGACTTGGATGAGAAGTGGTTTCCTCGTCATAGCCTCATAGGCGAGCCGTCTCATTACGAGTTAGTAATATCAATTGGTAGATACTTATGTATGTACAGTGACAAACAAAATTGTACATTAAAAGGCTGTTGTCACTCTTGTGTATAAAATGTAGTAGGAGCAAAGACGTTTGTACTGGCTTTATGGGTGCTGGGAATGCAACTTTTAGACATCAAATTTCAGGAGGAAATTGCATTTAAAGCTACCCTACAGTCTTTGCAGCAGAGGTCGTTGAAATTAAGAAAACTCGAAAGCCGAGCGCATGAGGCTTTCTTTGAATAAATGCAGCTTGTCATTCAAAATATATAGTATGTGTCGGTTAGGCCAGGTCGGGGTTGACATATCATCGCTTTTAGGACCTGCTTAATTTCCCTTCTGCTTAAGCTGTACGAAGAACAAGGAGCACGGTATTTTTAGATTCGTGCACATGAGTAATTTGAGTATCTTCGAATCGCCGAAAAACGTATTCA
Organism: Sphenella marginata; assembly: GCA_951509765.1. Lineage (NCBI taxonomy): Eukaryota > Metazoa > Arthropoda > Insecta > Diptera > Tephritidae > Sphenella > Sphenella marginata. The sequence goes on along the minus strand of OX608079.1, from coordinate 95,039,494 downwards.
CAGCCGAGATCAGCCTCAGCGGTATCTTTTCTTTTTGTACCCGTTATGGGGCTCCTCATCCTTGGCACAACCACTACCCTACCGAGCTTAAAAGAAATGCTAGTTTATGAACAGAAGTCACTAATTGGCTTCGGACTTTTCTGAATTAACATAGAGATGATAAACTCGCTTGTGAAAGCTCAAACAGTATGCCGCATTTCGTTTTGCTCATATCTTTAAGCTAAACACATATCTAACAATTAGTCATTAATGTAGAACTTTATAGTGGACAATTTTCCACTATCAGCAGTCGTGCCACGAACCAAATTGAGCAACACCAACATCGACACTAGACAACGTGCTTCCAGTCCTAGAAATGAAACGGAAATGAGTTTACTGAAGCCGGATTTTCCAAGACACTCTTTCCCAAATCTGGTCTAGCTGCAGCAATTAGTTGAGCTCTTACTAATCCAGGCTGAAACCAGATATGTCAGCTGTAACTTCGGGCTTTTAATTATTTCAATAGCGTTAAGCCCTCAAGCTCATTTGGTTCAATGGACCAGTCAACTTGGCTGTGGGTGGATCGAAGTAGGTAGGAAAGGGAAGGTTGGAGCCATAACGGCTATTACTAGACTTACAAGGCGACCATTCCCAAGGAAAAATTCCCGTGGTCATAGGCTCTTTATGCTTATTGAGAACCGAAGTCGCATCTTAAGTCAAAATCTATTGTAAGCTCCGTGCATTTCGAAATCGCAAGCGAAGCACCGTAACATCTCTAAAAGCAACAGCGCTTGAAGTGAGAATGTGTGTTTCAACGCAAAATCTTTCGCGCTTCCTAAAACTTTGATATTCTCCGCGACGACCAACATTGCTCGCAATTAAAGAAAAGTTAAATAACATTTAAAAGTACGCCGAATAGAAATGAAGAGAACGCAACACAAACAACATTCGAATTAATATAACAATCAGTTGAATCTAAGCAAAAGTCGGTTAGTAAGCAAGCTACGACTTCAAATTATTTTTTGATTTTATGACTCTCTAATACTATGCAGAAATATAATTTTAATTACTTAAAAGAAAAGAAACTAAAGTGCGAGTCTAGCACAGCAATAGGCGTTACCTCTTGTAGCGGAGTTGCAAAGAACACAATATAGAGAATAACAAGTAAGGAAGTCTAAGTTCGGGATGCAAGCGAACATTGAATACCAAGCAGTGTTAAACTGGTCATGGTCAAGGCGTAAATATTTGTGGAGTTATGATTTTTTGTGGTTCTAAAATTTGTCTGCTCCCAACATCAAAATAATGATCAATTCAATAAAGCTACCAGATTGCATTATTGTAGCTGCTTTTAATATAGGATTACCTCATTTTATACGCGATATCGAATAAAGAGGTATGGTAATCATCATATTTAGCCTATCTCTCCCTCCCCCTCAAGCAACCATGCTGCATCAACAGCAAATTGGCCCTGGTTAGTCTTACTACGCCTTTAGCTAATGTAATGAGTGCCCTTGAGCTTTATTGATGGAAATTTTCGAAAGCTAATAGAAAGGGTTTAAATTTTAAAGGAAATCTTGGTACGAAAGCCAGAAAAAATATGTATTCAATAACATTCGGTAAAAGTTGAAGTTGAATGCGATATACTGGTGATAAGCTTTTTGGCAAGAGTTCGAGGATGTGAACACTTTTGGAGATGGGCTTTGTTGTTTTGTTATTTGAACCGAATTGTATCATACTCACTCTTTTGATGAGATGCGCTGCTAAAAATTTGATATTTCATATTCAAGTTTATTCCACTTCTGAATTATTGAGCATACTTTGAAATGTAAATACTTACTTTTCTTTGGAAAACAAAACAAAGTTTTAAGTGTAGATATATATATTAATTGTTTATTATAATAAATTATATAAGCAAGTAAAAGGTTGACTTGACAAAATTAGTTAGAAAGTAGTGTGACCTAGTAACAATTTAACTTATTCGCTATAAAATGTGTCAATATAAAATATTTGGAGAATAACTACAATAAACCACTCAACAAAGAAAATAAAACAAAACTTTTTTATATTGAGCTGCATATTCAAACACACAACAAGCAAAGGAAATTAAAAAAAGCTTTCCGAAATAAATTAACCCCCGATTTTGTGTTCTTGACAAATTGTCAATTTTGATAAAAAATCGAGAGTAAAATATTTGTATCATATTTTTTGAATTTTACACCGAAACGAAAAAATTAATTAATTTTTTGAAGCAGTATTCAGAACACTTGATTCAAATATTTTTTTCTTGATATTTTATCAAGATTGAAAATTTATCAAGAACACAGAATAGGGGGTTGGACGTATACAAAATTCTGATTTTTTCTATTATGAAAAGCATCAAAATTGGAATTAATGCAAGCCTATAATAAAATTCAATGAAAGCTTTTTATAAATATTTTTTCTGCAACTTTATTCAAAGTATATTTCTTTTATTACTAAGCTATTGCAATGTTGTAAACATAGATACATTGAATGCTGCAACTTAATGAAAATTATGCAGCCAAGCTTTTCCTTTTTCGTTGTCATTCTCAGTAAATAATTTTCTGGAAGCACTTGAAAATATTTTGACTTAAAACGAAAAAAATAACAAATTTTTGTGAGTCTGGATTTTACTTTTAAAGTGAAATGATTTATAACAGATTTTGAAGTTTATAAAAAGTTTACTTTCAACTTTCAAATAAATTAAAACTGAAAAGGCTTACATATCGTGTAGCAAGTGAACTTACTTGTAACATTTACAACAACAAATACAACTATTGAAAATAATAAGAAATGACAAATGAAATGAAGGCGTTACGAATTTCGGACTGAAAATTACTCCAATATGGATTTTGGTTGAGTTGAATTACTTAAATTCAATTAAACTTAAAATAAAACACGTTACGGAACAAGTTACCAAATTTTATACTTTGTAGGTATCTGGTCCTGCCAAGAGCTTTTCCATTATAGTTTGATAGGGCCTATACACGATGCGTCTGAGTCAGGAGTCATATGTGTAACTGTTGACTCGCCGTCATTCTGACTCACTTGCGTCATTCAAATAGTTTTCAATGCAGAAGGTTCGTAATGAATATCTCAAACCTATATACTTTGATGAATTCCTTCATATCGAACTTATTGGCACACATTTATGAAACTAAAATATGTATATTTTTTCCTTTTGTTATTTATTTTTTAAACAGTTTGGCAATTAACTAACAAAATGTGACGGACGAGTCACAGCAAAATATCAAACTCATTTTGATTTTCTTGAGTCATGCCAGAGTCATGTCGGTGTAGCCACACATTTTCACTAATACACCTAAATTGACTCTTGACTCAGACGCATCGTGTATAGACCCTATGAGAATTAAATAATACAATGAAAAAAAAAAACATGAATAGTGATGGGGCGATATAGGAGTCGGTAAATTATTCTCTATACAACAGTGATGCCCAACTTTTTTTTAACTACTACACGCATAAACCCTTTGCCTACCTCATGCCGTAGGAAAACAAAAAGTTTGGCATCGTTGCTACATATGTACATACTCATATGAAGTATCTAAAAAACAACAATAGTAACTAAGCCACAAATGGAATTAAAAATTGAGAACTTATTTAAGAGAAAACAATTTTTTTTTTTTTGAAAGACAACTGTTATTGTAGTCATAATTTAGTTTGTATTCACTTTTAAATTGCCTCATAAATCAAGTGGAAAGTACATAAAACGCAAAATTAATATGTAAATAAAACACAACCAAGAAGAAATTTGTTTATCTAAAAACCTTATGGAGTTTATGTTAAGCTGGTTTCTTAAACTACTTTATCTTTGTGGTGTAGATAGAAGACAGTGATGCCAAAAGCTAAACAGAAAGAGTTATTTATACAACTAACTACTCGCAACTATGTTAGTTTATGTATATTAAATACCCTGCAGTCAAATCAAGTAATTGTAGACTAGTAGACTACACCTTTTCCCGAAAGAAATAAGAAAACTATACTTATATTTCAAGAGATGTTAATTGAATTTCGGAATAAGTAATTGGATTTCAGAATTCGTCATTTGGTTTTAAAAAACGGTTATTTGATTTGAGAAAACTAAAATTTGATTTGAAAATATTTTATTGGAATTCAGAGTGGGTGAATTGAAATTCAGAAATCGTCAAGAAAATAAGGTTTCAACTGTTTTTGCCATGTTATTACTAGATTATGTATAAAGGTCATTTAATATGAAAAAATGATTTGCTTTGGAATAAATCATGCCGTGCAGCTCAAATCGAATTATTTATTTCTGAATAACAATTTGCACATTCTCAATTTTAAACACCTATTCTGAAATCCAATTTCAGTTCTCTGAAATCTAATTGCCTATTTTTAAATCCCATAAACAAGTTCTGAAATCTAGATAACTATTCTGAAATCCAAATTACAATTTCTGAAATCCAATTACCTATTCTGAAAATCAATTGACGTTTTCAAATTTCAATATGGAAAAGGTACAGTTGAAGAACAGTTTTAGGGTTTTTTTTTAGTCTTTCATTTAAATGATAGCGAATTTGTGGGAGAAAACAGCTTACATGTGAGCTTTCCTGGGAACTCAGAGCTTTACTATATATTTTTGTTGGCACAAAATTAGCCTTTTCTGCACTAGTTCGATACTAGCCCTAAACCAGTAACTTGCTGTCTACTTTGCTATTTAACTGCAGAATATTTAACCGTGTTCAACAAATATGTATATAAACATAAAACATAAAGCTCATTTCACACACATACTTATGACTACTACAAAAACAAATACTTATGTATATGTATATACTTGTATGTATTTAGTTTTGCTTGCTGACACTTTGCGTGGCTAAATCACAGATTCTGCAGCAGCTTGGCATAAACCGGTTGTCTTTGGAATTTCTCAAAGGCATCACGAAAACGTATCCGCTGCTCCCCACTTAATTTCGCATGAAAATCTGCTGCAGCTGTCACGAACAATGCAATTTCATGTTGACCCAATTTGTGAAATTCTCCATCACCAACACCCACACTCGTAGCAAGAATATCATTTCCATTGCCGCCAACTTCACTGTTGCCACCGCTGCCAACGCCATTGCTAGTTGATGAAGATGCGGCGGTTGCTGTTGCTGCTGCTACGGCCCCGGTGCTTAGCAGCACCGGAAATAGTTTAATCAAATGCAGATTTATGGAAGCGGATAAAAAGATGACGCTCAGACACCAGACACCTTTTCGTTCAGGTAAGGCCAGAAAAGTTGGCAACGAGCATATGAGCCAGTCTTGCAACATTTGCAAGAATGTTGAATCGATGGCGCAACGGAAGACCTGTTGAGAAAGAAAGAGAAGACGAAGAGAATGCAAACAGCGTTGAGAACAATGAATTTACAAGAAAAATTAAAATGAGATAAAAAAAGGAAAATTAAAGTAGAAATATTAGCAATTTTGTAAGCTGCACATTTTTGAGAAAAATTATGTAACAAAAAAAGTTTGTATCTAAATATGTATGTATGCAAGTAAATCAAATGAATTATATGTATGTAAGAGTATATGGTTGTAGAAGGAAACTGAGAAAAATCTGAAGGAAATTAAATGCTGAATACTACACTATTGCGAGTGAAAAGAAAGTTAGTTTGACTTCACAGAAGTGAAACCTCTTAGTTCGACGCGCATTGAAACAAAGCAAACCAATGAAAAGTAGCTCCGATATAACGCTTATAATTTATGAAGGCTACTCAACATTCTGAAAATGTTTTCAATACAAAGTGCTTAATTTTTTCACTTTTATTTATGAGTTTAAATATGATTAACCCGTATCCGCCATTTTCTTAAACTAATTATGCTGAATTTCATATCAAAACCGATATGCATTGAGCCCGAGACACTCAGATTTTGATGAAATTTTGAGTACAGTAGGCCGTTTCTGTAATATTTTGTTAAAATAACGAACGATTTTGCAACGCATGGCTTGTAATAATTTCGTTTACCGTCACAAACATAACCTCATTTTTAGAAATTGCATTTTCGAAAAATTGTGGACGCAGCAGGGTATAAAAACATCTGCAAAACTACGGTAATAAGTACTTTTAAGCTGTGAATACTTAGAGACGGCTTAACCGATTTCGAAAGAATTTATACAATTAGAAAGATAGAAAAAGATTTAAAACAGCTACCGAACACTGTAAAAATTCTGCATGAACCAAACTTTTTTTAAATAAAATTTCAAACTGGGAAAATACCATTTAAAAACATAAATAAAAACTAGAAATGGATTTTTTCACTTTTTCTTTTTAAATTCGCTTTTATATGCATTTTAATTTGTTTGTCCGAATATCAACGGATTCGATAGTTATGCTTTCGAAAAAAAAGCTTCCTTGAGCTTTCTTGAGTATAGCTTGAAGCACTATTTAATGTCGATGGAATTTATCTCAGCCCTGATTGAATGAAGAAGCGAGCAGATGTCACCTCAATTTGAAATCAAAAGGCAGCAAAGAAGTTTCACTTCTAAGTACAAAATGTTGCAATGTAAAATATGGCCAAGAAGGAAAATATTTAAACGGCAAATTATGGGAAATTCAAGAAGTTGGCAGAAATTGGGTGTTTCTTGGAATAAAAAAAGAAGAAAAATAACTAGCTGATGCTGATAATAGTTGGGAAATGGAGAGTCATGCAGCGATTTAAGGAAGCAGGCCACCAGAACTTGAACAGGAAATTTACGCAGCAGCTGTTGCAAGAAGCATGGTTTCAATTCAGACAAAGATATGATTGCGTAAGGAAGTGTAGTCATATACGTTGTAAAAAAATAATGCCTGGAGAGCGAAAGTCGAGAATATAAATTTTGAAAAAATTAGTTTTTAAATAATAGGCAATTTAGTTAGATTTAAACTTCTTACTCTCAATTAAGCTAGATAAAAAAGAGGGGGGAAAAAGCCAGATAAATTGAGTAAGGATGCATTGGACGAAGTATTATCCGCTGAATCCTAGTGCTTATATTTATGCTATAGCAACTTTGCAACGATCTAACAAACAATATTTTCCTGTTCCTGTGTTCAACTACCTAAACTTGCGAATGGGTGCTGACTAGCATACAAGTTCAGTAATATCGCGCCCAGGAAATAAAACCGTGCCAGTAACCTCACCCTCTTAGTGAAACTCTAATCTGTCAGCGCTAATACTAGACCCGGCATACGTTGGCTAATTGCTACTATAAAAAGTTTTCCATTTTCTCTCCACTCTTTAGCAAATCCTCCCCCGAGCACGGCATTAACCTTTTAAAATCAAAAATGCGAGCTATAAAAAGAGAAAATGGTATAAAAAGCTAAAATATTCAGGTGAAAGTATCGTTCAAAGCGACAAAGAAATGGCATTTCGCTCACGTTTCAACAGATTTACAACCTTGAACTCAGCAGCACACGTTTATTACACTAATGAAGATTTTTATTGCTTTACACGCCTCAGACACAAAGAGGTGCCAGCTGAGTTGTTGAGGGGATTGTGACCCATTTAGCTACCAATAAGATGTAGAGATTCTTCTAATTGTATGTTAGCGTGCGGGTGTTTAATGTTGTGCTATGTGCCGGTTGCATGTCTTTGGTTTGTTGTAAGGTTGTCATTAATTGTGTGATTGCCAAAAGCGTAAAAGAAGATGAGTAGCTATATGATTTACAGAGACACACTCAACATAATTGTAAGAATAAATCAGTATGTAGACAGTAAAGGAGAGCAGAGCTAAATATAATCGATAACTTGAAGCAGAAACTGAGTCTGAGGGTCACGCTGCGCTGTTTCTCAAAACTTATAAAAGACTGAGTTCGATTTTAATTATTATATCTCCGAAAGCAGTTTAGATGTGGAACTTAATCACATCGATAACACAGCCCCACAGAAAAACAAAAGTGGTATGTTCTCGGGAGGAGACAAGTCGGTCCATACGGATTTTGGGTCGCTGAACACGAATCCTCTGACTACGGATTCATTCGAAAAAGCTATGAAGTATTTCGCTCCATTTTGCCCTATTTTTTCGACTTTTACGTCATTTTTTTGGCACTTATTGTGATTGAATAACATTTTTTTGGATATATATCATCGACAAGCTATCACTACTGTGAAATAAAAATTAATTTTTTATTAAGGACTTTAAGTTTTTCAAGTTATGCTCTAAACCGTTCTAAAATGTATCTCGTGTAAAAAAAAATTATTGGAAAATTTTATGGAAACAAGATATTATGAATTAAACTATCCTCAAAAATCGCTATTTGTTATATAAATTAAATTTGATGTCCGTACAATATTTATTATACTTAAACGGAGTGTCCCTGGAAAAGGGAATGCTAGATTTTGGATTATGCTGCATAAAGTAAAAACTTGAAGTCCTTTCCAAAAACAAAAAATTGGAATTCTTAAGTAGTGAATGCCCGTCGATGATATATATATACAAAACTTATCATCCATACAAAATTAGTACCAAAAATGGGCGTCAATATCGGAAAAGGGGGAAAGTTAGGCACAAAATTCAAATTCTCGCCACAGCGTTCTCCTGGCCTAAATAGGTTTAACAAAAATGACGACAAAAAGTGTGAATGAGGCTTTGTCAGCAACAGTTCACAGTACCAAAATCCGTCGCGCCAGCTCGTTTTCGCGAAATATCTCACTTTAACCCCTGTGATGCTCGGTAAAAGGATGAATGTTACCACACAAATTTCTCAAAACGGTTTTTTTTTTATTTTATTGGTATATACTTATTCCATTACTGACATTTATCTGTAAAAAAAACACGTCATACCCTTTTCAAATAAACAAAACACTATATATATATATTTAAAAAGTGTCAACATTCACCTATCCAAAACTGTTAAAAATTTTAAAAAATCACTGAAGCACTGTGCAATCTCTGCAAGTACTTGGCGTTCAATGCAAACTGCCGTCGATATGGCTATGCGTGGTTTATTGATCTTCTAAGGGTCCAGTAAAATGTTCTTTCTTTTCTCGGGAATGAATATGCGGTTTTAACCGCCTGCTTTGCTCAAGTTGAGGTGATTAAGCCAGCTTGAGATATATGTACATATATGTTGCCATCGCCGCTTGAGAATTTTTGCAGTTGAACAGTTTTGCACTGAAGATGGCCGATCTGTAGCAGTTTTTCTGTCCACTAAGTTTCAAGCTGATATTAGAATAATATTCAAACGGTTAGCTGTTAAGTGACAGTCACTTCCAGACTAGAACTATATCTTTGTAGCCTTGGGTTTGAGGCCACCAAATAAGGTCTTTCCGATGAAAACTTTACGGGCAGAAGTTTCAGCCACTAATACCTAAATGGAACATCACTCTACTCCATATAGTTATACAGCCTTGAGGATTATGCTACTTGTAAAACCAAAGGTCGGCGCCTTGGTTGGCTTATATGGTTGGTTGTATAGTTTTGGCAAAACGATGCGGAGAAAATTTCATTTTAACTCTGTTGTAACAGAAGATCTAAACGATGAGCGCATTGAATGTAGTGCTTTCAAAACATTCTTTGTTTAAAGATACACATTTACAGTGAGTGTGTTGGTGTTTTAGTAGTAAGACCACCAAAGAGTATAATTCCAAGTCACATAACCTCTGCCGCAACTCCTGTTATCTATGCATGTTTATAGTAGAAGCAGAGTTGCAAACCAGTTTGAACCGAAATGCCTCCATTCTCGGACCGTACCACAAAGCTCTTCTTGGGTTTGTGAGATCGCTAATTATAAAGGAACTTAAGAAAAGTCTTCTTTCTGGAAGAGAAAATATTACGCTATGATGCACCCATCTCGGGAGCGTTGGACAAATTGCAGATATTGACTTAATTCAACGAATTGAAGGTCGACGTGTAGGAAGAAGCAACTTCGGATGGACCAACCCGTTTAAAGGGGTCAAAGAGAGTTAGACTGTTTAAAAGTTTTCTTTGAGGAGAGACGAATCGGGTGGCTGTATGGCTCTATAGATATTTGTTCTTTTGTCAATTAAGTTAGACCTAACCACCTCATCAACCTTTCAAATGGTTTGCAGCCCTAAAGAAAAGAACAACACACCCAAGTTGAGGCAGGATCCACAAATCAAATATCAAAATAATTTCAATGATGCGGTATCTATACATACATACATACATCGAAACAAATCTTTTGTTAAACTTGCATACTTCTATTTGCATATGTGTATATTTCTTTTTAACTATAAATGTGTACCCAACAAACCCTGAGCTAGATCTCAACTTAAGCAAACTTAGTAAACTAGCAGCGTTCTTAAATATTAAAAGTAGAGGAAGACTCGGGAAGCAAAGGAGGAACATAAGTGTTCTCAAAGAAAACTCACAAATCGAGAAATTCGTAGTTTTGCAATCGAATTTTAATTAAATTCTCTTCTGTGAATATCTCGATCTGCTTTCTAATGTGTCAGTCACAATTTTTTTTTTTAATTTTCAAGTTTTTTGTTTGCTTGGTTAAGTGTAGATATTATAAGATTTGTACTGTAAACTGACTTACCTGATATACAATCATTGCAATAACATCACAATGCGGTTGATTTATAGCTAGAAACTCTTTTATGACCTTCGTCAATATTTCATTTGGTGGCACTAAATCACGTATAATTTGGCACAACACTCGTCCATAAATCCAAGCAGCATCACGCGTTGATGATTTAATACAATGCAGAAGTATATCAACTTTATCGGTCTGCTGGGCGATTATCTCCGGTTCATCTTGAACAATGCCATTCGAAAGTTCCGTATTTTCCAGTTGCTTAGATGAAGCTGCAAAATAAATGAAATAACCATAAGCATTTGAAATGTTCATAGATAGTAGTACATATGTATAATATTTAGATGGTTATATTTCAATATTGAGATAAATTTGGCATCATACTTAAGCATATGATAGATGTATGTATGTATACTCGTACAGTTGTGTTCAATATTATAGCACTGAAAGTAAGTTTGATATCGCTCGACAAAATTAGAACTAGCTGTGTTTTTAGTAATTTTCATTTAAAATATAGCAAATTCTGTAACAGAATTCATATAAAAAAACATTCCAAAGTTTAGGGAAAATTCAGAAAATTTAATTAGAAATCAAAAAAATGGACTTCAAAATCTGGAGAGTTTCTAGAAAATGTTTAAGTACACAGCCTTTTAGACAAATCAATTTTAGTGTAATAGAGTTTGCTCAAAGATTTCCCTAAATTTCAAATTTGTTTCCCAAACAAAATTAAATTTTGTTGAAAAAAAAACTGAAAATTCAGGGAATTTTTGGAACAATTTCTAATGTGAACATTAGACGTGTTTTTTTTTTATCGGCGTCTGCGTGTGCGCTTAACATTTGTATGGACTGCTAAGCGCACAACTTTATCTGCAACTACGAAATAGTGGCTGATAAAATCAGTACTTCCAAGAAGTTTCCATTCATTTTGCAAACTGCCTTACCAACTTCCAGCAATCTGTTTATCATCCCTTAATAATAACCGGAATGTCAACAGAGGAAATGTATGTATGTATGCGCGTTGATAATGGAATAACCGCAATTGCGGATGACCATTTTTTTTTAGTCGCAGACGCAGATGTATATGCGTGTAAAAAAAAACAGGCCTATTATATTCAAACTGATTGGGCCACAAGACTGCGTTATCAAACATTTTCTAGCAATTATGTCAAAAATATTTTCTGGCCATTTTTAAAGTAAACTTCTGTTTATGGTGATTCTGAAAAATATTAAAAATAAAGCAACTTCAGATTTACAACTTAGTTCTACTACTATTTTATTGAACACTGCTGTATGTACATACATATGTACACATGCTTTTTGTAATAAATCTCCGAGCTTTTGTTAGTGTTTTAAGTAGTTAATCTAATTCAATTTCTATGCAATGATACATATGTGAACTAGATTGAAGGATAAGTCCTAAGTAAGTGAAGGGTTAGTAGGAATACATATGTATTTAAAAATGGAAAGGCTTCGAAATATTCTTAAACCCGCATTTCTTTAATTTTAGGTAGAATTCTAACCGAAAAAGCAAACGACCAGTTTCATAACTAATAATTTCGAGTGTTGAAAAAATAGTTTCTTTTTTAATTCTCTTCTAGCATCTAATGGCCGTCGTAATAACTTCTGTTGCGTTTTGATTTGAATAATCTATGCACCGCTCAAAAAGAAATGGAGTTCTTGAAATATATTGGGGGTATATTTTATAAAAAAAAAGGACGTGGCATCCGGCATATACTTGTAGAACAAAATTTGAAAATTTAAAAATCTCCAAAAGCGAAAAAGTCAGCGATTAATCTCTGGCAGGAATATATAAACAATAATATGGTAGCCGAGAGACTTGAGACCGAAATTTTGTAGAAAGAAAGGAGGACATAGAACAGACCATCCTAGCTAAAATTTCCATACGGAGTATCTAATAATTTATGGTATACTCCTTAACAGACATCAGCAGGTCTTTTGGTAAAACGAAATTATCAGCAGCCCCTCAGGTAATGGTGTCAGGAGTAAGCCGGAGACACATACAACTTTACGACCGACCACGAGTTTTAGAAATAAGCGCATTGAAGCAAAGTTGCCAAATTTAATATCACAATCATTCCCTACAAAAATCGGAGTCAAAAATTATTTACTCAAATCAAAATAAATTCTTATGTTGAAAGAAATTAGTAATTGCAAAGGTCGTAGTTAAGTGTTGTTTTACCTTGCTTTTGACTTTGAAAAAGGCCAGCCCATTTGAACAAAACCATGAAATTTAAATTGCACAAAATCAAAGCACTTATTCAAATATATCAGATTACAGTTTTAGATTTGAGTGAGTATGGCCGCATGGTGATATTGCTGTAAGCCATAATAATTGACTGCACGAATTTAAAGACTGTTCTGTTTTTGAAGAAATCAAGTTTATTTCGAGTTTATTTGCTTTTTGAAAATCGAATTCATTGTGAAAAATTAGATTATTGGGTCGAAAGACCTAAAGTGGCTTCCAGGAAGGATTCTTTTTCAATACTAGATGTTTGCACTCACAATGTGTATTAATTTTATTGGCATAAAGGCTGTGCTTAACAGGCTAAACGAATCGAGAAACATTTTGGCAGTGTTGTTGGCCTACCACACCGAAGGTCCCAGATTTGAATGAAGGTAATATGAAAAGTGATTTGAAAAAAGTTTTGGAAAGCTTCTGAGCAAAAAATTCAAGTGAAAAGATTAGAAGCAGCACTCCACAAATTTGTAGAAAAGCTTGGCCTTATTCGCTTTGGAGGTACTTTTTATGTTTTTTTTTTTTCTCTTTAGCCAATAGAAAATGGAACTACTATATCGTCGCCCTCTTGACAGGAGCATGAATGTGCCAATTTAATAAAACATGGGTTTTTTTTTGCATTTCACGAAAATCCCTAGTCAACTGAGTACAATCAACTCACCCCAATTTATAGTCTAAATTCACAATATTTTCGCTTTAACACATTAATTCTGCTCATTCTTTATTTTTGAGTAAAACTATAGACTTTTACTCACTACTGGGTATATAATGTCCGCAACAAACTATTCGGTCAATTGTTGCAACCTTAATAGTCGGCAGTTAGCTGATGCTTTCCGCTTACAGCCCCCAATGGCTACTCACACTGTGCGCTAATGTTTATGCTCACGTCACTTTGGTATCGAACGCACATAAATAAATTTGCATTTTATATTTTATGGATTTTCTTGTAGGTCTGCACGCACAACCACACAATGCTGGCAGCCAACTTGACGTTTAGTGGCAGCATCCAATTTTTCTGCTTGCCAAAGGAGCATAAAGTGCGGTAAATTAATAAAAGAGAAGTAGTAACTAAGTTAAGCTGGTGCAGTGAAATAACGCCCAAGGAAATAACGCCCATGGGCTTTATTCCCTTTTTAAAAAGGAAATAAGGCCCATGGGCGTAATTTCCTTTTTGAATGGGAAATAACGTCCATGGGCGTTATTTCCTTGGGCGTTATTTCACTGCACCAGTTAAGCTTCAATGGGGACACCTGAAATAAAAAAAAATAAAAAAAACAAACAAACAACCAAAGCCAACCAAAGTATGCGTAGGGAAATGAGCTGTAAAAAGACCCTTTCCCTTGAAGAGGTATACATATGTATACAAACAAATGTCCAGCTGCTTGTGTGTGACCGCATATTAGGTGTGGCGTTCAGCTTCGTGGTTGTCTTTGTTTGGCTGATGGTACAGAGCCTTTAAGCCGCCGTTCGAATGTTTGTTTAATTTATTTGTTTTTCTGTTTTTTATAAAGTCTACTGGGAATTTATCAGGAAACTTGGATTGCTGCTATTGAAGCGATTACTAATATGTTGTATTTGTTTAATGTGTCTTTAGTTAACCTGAACTACATACAAATCTGACCTCTTTGACGTTTAAGACATTCTAAACTTCACCACGCTTTTAGTTGTGTAAATGCTAAAGCTACAAAGTGATGTTAGGTCTAGAAAGCCCTCTTAGAATGATCAACTACTACGGATACGCTTGAAGCACCCAGCTTCTTTACAAAAGCGTTCTGTTTGAGAAATCAAAAGATTATCAAGGTGATCTACAAACAAAAATGGCCTGAGGATGTTTCTTATAAAAAATTTGAATTTCTTGAACTTAAGATTAACAAAGCTCTTTGAGAGTTACCAACAAAATCTATTTCTACCGGTGAAAGAATTTTTTTCATGTAGGCTTGGAGCTCAATTCACATATCCGTATGCATTCTTCTTGGACCCTAAGTAAAGCATAGCTGTAAAAGCCAATGAGAAAATAAGTTCTTCAAGCAAATAATGTATAGGTAGTTAAACGCGTAGCAGTTATCTTTCATACTTACGACACCTTACTGTCATTAAAATTGGATATTTTCTTTTTTGGTTTCAACATGTCGAGATAATATTGAAAACAAGTCCTGATAAAAAGTGGCGTTGAGCATACTTCTAAAAAGGAGTGAAACCGATTCAAATAATGAAAGTTATTGGTTTACAGTGTTATCAAGGTATCTTAACAACTTCCCTGTTTAATGAGTCATATGTGACTCACGATAGCGTTTTCAAATAAGCACATGAGTCACATGTGACTCATTTCCCTATACAACTTTAAGAAGCTTTCTTGCTATGAACGTGTCTTTATATATTTGTGAATTCTATGTGAGCGTATAGCAAAAGACCCAAACTTTAGGCAATTGAAAGAAAAGTTCGCAATTTTTTTCTGAAATTGTAAAAATTGTCCATCATGTCTCATTGAGCGAGAATACTTGAAAATTGAGAATAAATTCGTTGCTGGATAATTCGTACTGAACTTTTAGACAAACGCGCCTAAAAACTTATCTGTCATGCAGATTATTTAATTATAATTTACTTATGGTCCTATATGTTCACATGTGACTCATTGAACGTGGCCATATTACACAGTTAAGCAATAAAAAAAAAATAGTGGACGTGGGGCAGTCACAAAACACTTTGTATGGGGACAGGGAAGTTGTTAAGGGATTTTGAGATTAAGACCTAAGAACTTCAACATGCGGACTAAGACCTTTCGGACTTAATTTTATATTCGTTCTTTTCTTAATTGAAAATAACCCTACAATCTCCGTTTTGAAAGGATGAACCGTTTCGCACATTTGCTGGCATTCCTTGCTTATAAATATTAGGTATCTATCTTTGTATCTTTATTTGATTTCATAATTATAGCACTCTTAAAGTTGAACTTTTTAAATATGAATTACGATGCAAAATTTTATATTAATTTGGTTTTTCGTTTCACGAGCATTCCAATTTATAATGAATAAAAGAGTTTAAGAATTTATTGCTCAGGACATTGACAAATCTGGGTAAGACCAGTGCAGCCTTCTAGGTCATCTAACCCCCTATTTCCGTAAGGAAGGACAATATGGGTAATAAAAGCTAAGAGGCGGCACGTCAATACCTTTGTGCATATGAGTCGCCTCTTACGGCTAAACCCCTAACCCACACGAGTTTTCGAATGTGTCACAGCTATACAACGCACTATATATATCTGTATGTATGTATATGTATATATATGTACATTACTATATATCCACATATTTGCAAATGATTTATGGAAGAAAAATTGAAAATACCTCAGGGGTATAGCCGCAAAGCACTGAAGGAATGTCCACTCGCTCACTAATACCTACACATATTTACACACACAGGTAAGCAGGTAGATATCTATGTGAGCCTTCAACAAAATCAACTTTAGCAAGGTAAAACTGGTAAAACCACAGCAATAGATTAAGGAGTTTTTCGATTTACCAGACTACACCGTTGTGTAAATATGCAAAACCATTCTAACTTCACAACAACAACAACAACAGCTTGCTTGTGACCTTAGAAAAATGCAGAGATTTTTTGTATTTTTTTTTTTTTTTTTTTTTGTTATTTGGATGCCAATGCATGTTGAAAACTATGAGTTCAGCCAAGAGCCAATGGTAAGTTTGTGAGTCCAGTTTTACTCTCTATATGTTTGAATGTGCGTATGAAGCTAAGGGTTTTTCCGATATGGATCTATGAAAACCACATTGTTTAAGTATCTGCACAATAAATTATGTTGGCATTGGGGTCCTTTTACGAAGTATGAATCAGATGTAGATAGCGGTGTCATGAAAAATGAGCAAAATAATGGACGAATGGAAATCGATCACGCTTGAAGTTGCAGGTTTGTTTGATGGTGGAAGTGGAAGAGGTAGTGATTTTTGCACTTTTGTGAGTGCAACAAGAATTTGAAATTTTTTTAAAATAAATACACTGAATAACGCTGGAGCAATCTTGTAAACCTCGACCTCTTGGCTGCTGACTTAAGGCACCTGTGACTACGAAATCATGCTTGCCAACTTACACGCCGAGGTGGACAATTCAATCTCTACGACGTAAAGCGAACGCACTCCTCTTCAGGTTAAAGTTATTTCTGCTTAATCCACAAGAAAAGTCATACCTCCCACTCAGCCAACTAAGATTAAATCATTTTGCTCAATCAGACTTGGTTGAAGTCGAATCGACTCACCGGTAAATAAGGAAATATCTGCGTAGGCGCGATACCGGGAGGATGCTTGATTCAAGATTGTATCGGCCGGATTTCGACAACAGACACACTGAATTGCGAAGCGCCTATCTCCACTCCCGCCCTGTGACCGCCGTCATACCAGCAGTGATTTTCTAAGGAGACGCAAGTTACCCTAGTTCAACTCCGGCTTGGATACTATAAGAAGTCCAACCCTTACTTATGCAGTTAAGCAGCCATAGCCCTATCCTTTTGTAGGGCTAGAAATAATAGACGGTATAGAAGAAAGTTGAAATGGCCTTTGAGGTATTCGAGAAAAAAGTTAATATTTGGACCAGCAGACGAAGCCTGGGGACTTGCTGAAGTATTCGTAATGGGTTGAAAAAAATTGGAGACCTGTTTTTTTTTTCAAACTAATGGACCACACTCATTAATGTAGTAGTTTGCAAATATCAGCAAATAGCGCTTTGTAAGTTGTTAAGTCACATTAAAAGAAAAATACTTTTTTTTTACAATATATAGCAATTTTAATTCAATTTATAGAGGAACGATGCTTTAGTGAAGCAATCAATTTCAATAAAATATTAAAAACAGCGACTATAAATTGGATAAATGTAACATAGCAAGAACATGTAAAAACAATTTTCTCTGTGACAAAAAGTAGTGCATATAAACACAGTGCCCTACAAAAGTATTCTGCTATGGTGGTTTTGTGAATGTCAAAAATGCTGAAGGCCAGGGAACTAGCAGAAACTGGAAAAAAATTGATTTACCATTGTAAAGTAAAGTTAAGTAGTAGAGGATGAGGAATAGGAGAACTATTTAATACAACGAAAAAGACTTACATATTTACATGGAAAATCTGTGAGGCAGGCAAGAATGAGGCGAGGTCTAAGGACAATGGAACAGCAAAGCAATTGAGTAAAATTATTAAAATTTTAGCAAAAACAAATTTTAAAGAGGATATCAAAACACTTTTGTGAGTAGATTTTTTGCGGTTGATTTTTTGCATTGACATAGTATAGGGCTTTTTAAACATTGATTTACCGAATTCCAAGTATACACTTTTTAATAAAATAGTTTTACAAAATAAAAACAACTTTTTTTTAAATCAACTGCAAAACGCAAAATACTTTTTTGAGCCACTGTATGTATACATGCATGCAAAAGTCAACTATATAAATATGAATACATTCACGCATAGATTCACAGCGAAATAAACCTAAGCATGGTATGAAATATTGTCATAACAGCAAACAACAAAAAAGTGAAACACATATTACAAAAACAAATGAAATGAAAATAAAAAAAATGCAACAATGAAATCAAAATCAAGTTAAAGCTAACTTTATGCCGAAAACATGCAAAAACTCTGAGGCAAAACAAAACAAAAAAAAAACAAACAAAAAATTAAATAAAAAATCCACTGCTAAAGCTTAAAAGTGAAAAAGTTGCAAACACAAAAAGCGTCGAAATAACTATACCTTTGTAACAATTTTACGAATTCGTTTCATATATTGAAACTTTTATTTACAAACCGATGAGAGCGTAAGTCAAAAAAAATTGCAACGACTAACTAAGGGATATAAAATAAACATACCGACAACAACACAATAATAACAACTCGCCAACAACGCGACTGTAACCCACGCAAAAATGGTGACAACGGTGAAACTACCATTTTCGCGGATTGAGTTTTGCAATTTTTTTGTTTTGCTATTTGTTGCTGCTGTTTGTAGTTTTGTGTGAGAAGTAGATATGCGACAGATACATACATATGTACGTATTAGGAATGTTCCGAATATTCGGATTCGACATGGCAAATCTTTCGCAGCTCTACTGACATTTGCAAATAATTTTAGCCAAGATTTTGTGATGCTCTGATCCCTCGCTGGTGGAAGCAGAAAAAAAACGAGACCAACATTTAGATGAGACGAACAAGTGTACAGCAATTTGCGATCCCGCGGTGTCTCTAATTGGCGCCAGCTGACAGAGAGTAGAAACTACTGGCGAGCTTTGTTGGAGAGCTAAAAGCGTTGAGATGGTTTAGCGCGATTTACCCAAGAAAGAAGATGTTCTCCGCTATAATCGAAATTTTAATACTTGATGGGTGTCACTAAGTTTCTTAAGGGGTTGCAACCTCTATCAAATATTCTACATATCAATCAATTAATCGTTTTATGATTTCTAGCTCACAATTTCACAAGACTGTGGTTTTCTACGGCTATCTGTCCGAGATTCTTATCTTGAAAATCTTCACATTCGCTGGGTTTTTGAAACATAGTATTCGTAGCATCCCTTGTATTAAGTCAGGCAGGTATCAAACTATGTTCGCCGAGTAAATTGCAGAGTTTTATGGGCGTTGAAGTGTTCTGACAGTTTCACTGGCTCTATGAATATCAGCCTGAGTGAGGTGATACTTGATTGGTGTGCTCCACTCTATATTTGTAGGTGTATTCGTAGATGCATCAGTTTACATCACTACTGCCGCATGCAGAATTTTCGAAGATTATTCGTCGACTTTTGGTATGGTATTCTATTTGCGTACCTTATCAAGAAGCTTTTAAATCAGAATAGCTTTCAGCACACTGCCTTAACTGACTAGTTAGGCTTGATGCATTTATTTGTGCCGGAACCTGGTACTACAGAGGCGATTTTTCGAGCCGTGACGAACTCAATCAACTTATTAGTGGTAGGTGAAGTAAGATTGCGAGACTAAATTTTCCCACTCCAGGAACAAATACCACTTTGCCTAGTATGATTTTGATTTGATTTTGGTGGCAACGGTGATGTATGTTCCTGTTTATCACAGAAAGAGCCCTTAAACCATGAGTTAAAAAGCCTTTTTTGCCACGAGTCCGGTAAAACCCCTGAGGACGCCAGTGAACAAGAATAATTGGCGGCGCAGCTTCTCTGGCTATTATAAGCCCGGATAACCTGTATGTATTGCTCCACTTAACCTGTTTATTCCAAGGACATGAACAATCGAAGGACTTCTTTCGACCCTTTTTTAGTGTGTTTTCATTGAAAGTAGATCGTAAACCTCACGAGCAACTTGCTACGATATTTCTAACCAAAAAATGCAAAAAAAAAATTATAATACTCAGTACTAAATATTATTAATTTTACCATTATGGTTGAATTTGTCTACATTAAAAATAGTTCAAAGAGCTTAGTTTTATTTTATTTACTTTACGAGCGACATTCTACCTATTTTAGCAATTTTGAAATTTCTAATTAGTGCAAAAGCAGAAACACACACACACACATCAACAAAACATACACAGATACAAATGAACATGAATGTTAAATGTGGAAAAGCTATTCGCATTTGTGTGAAAATTTCGCACATCAAAATTGGCCTAGTTATGTTGAGTAAATATATTTATGTATGTATGTAATAAAAGCAGGCAAATATTATTGCAAACAGTAAACAACTAGAAAGCGAAACCAATACAGACAAACACACACACACACACACACACAAATAAAGAAAGAGACAACACGACAGTTTACAAATAATATTAGAGAAAAACATAAAATAAAATGGAACATGACACTAACCAAAATAACTGTATTTGAAATAGAAATTTAAATGCATACGCACGTTTATAAATACTTTACCAAACGCACACGCGTATACATATACAAATGTACATAAAATTGTGTGTGTGTGTGTGTAAAAAGAAAAAATCCTAAATTTAATCCCATCGAAATTGAAGCGAACGAATGAAGTTGACCAGCTGAGCGTTTAGTCTTAACGTTATTATTATTATTGCTAGCAATTGAACTCTCATTGCAAGTGCAGTGCTGGTGTTGTTGTTGTTGTTATAATTATTGCTACTTTCCATTAGTCACATACATTTGCTGTATAGTGGAACAGCAAACAAGTCAGAAAATAATACTAGTTAATAATTCGCACTTTTTTGATTGATTCCAAACTAGTCAGAGAGAGATTTGAACCGAATTGAATAATGGATTGCTTATTGTTTTCAAAGGATATTGAAAATCCTAAGTTCTAGTAAATACAGATGTATTTCAGAAAAAGCCAAATATATTTCATGTCTTCGAAACTATTTTCGAAACTTCAAATATATTTCAGAAAAATCTGCCGCGCGATAACAACGCCAAGCAACTCCTACATTTTTTTTTTGTAATAATCTATTTCATTATTAAAAATTTTTTATTGAATAGAAAAAGCAGAATTTAGAGACAACCGTCATAGCTTTTCCATCATAATCAAAACATTAGGTGCCAGATGGCGCTGTTGAGCATGAATTTGGTAAAGTGAATAGAATTATGTAGGAGCATAGATGACAGCAAACAGAGCTCGTTCTATTGTAAACAAAGTTAACTCATAATTTTAATTTTTTTTAGATAGTAAGATACATTTTAATAGCTACCCAAGGACATTATATTCAACGTTATCAAATAGTCATTGAGCTAAAAATGGCGGAAATATTTAGATGTATTTGTCTCTGTGTATTATACATTTTCGTAGCTTATCTGTTCAATGTAAAGTGAATCAATTCGAAAAAAATCTATATTCCACCAACAGACAAACATGTTCTCTGGTTTTGTTAGATCAAAAGGCGGATTGATTGCGAGTTGATTCACTCTATTAAAAAATAAAAACGCATTATTTCAAAAAACCCATTTTCTTTTTTGAATGAAACGGTAGTATTTAGAAAATTTCCATATGTACTCGTAGCTATATTTTTCTGAATAAATTTTTTATTATAAAGTGAATTATCTCAGAATGAAAAAAGTTTGGATGGAATTTAGCAACTTCCTCACATTAATATAAATATTTTGCTTATCAGTATACTAGCTTAGTATTTGTAGTTTGCCGTACATAAGTTGACGTGACCCTTCTTCTAGTACCAACTAAATTAGTCGTAAAATTTAAATGTTTAAATAGACAAAACTTTATTTGCGTTTTCCCAAAAAATAAAATTGTCGAGTTAACTCTGTTTACAATGGAACGAGCGATTTATTAGTGACCTTGAGCTCAGTCATAGTCATGAACATTTTTTTTTTAACTATCAAAAAGTAAAATAAATTTTAACTTTGCATCAATGAATTGAAAAGGGAAGTGTTCTGATATGTGATAAAATTCAACTTGGTTGTAAAATATTAATATGCTTGCTGAAAGAAGAGCCCTCCAACAGCTAGACAACACAGCGCAGTTTCAACAGGACAAGTTCCAATCCAAAATTAAAAATTGCATTTTATTATTTTTTTAATTAATTTTTGAAATATGTCAATATTTTTTCTTTTTTGTTTATCAATTTTTACTTATTTCCATTCATGCTGGGTTTTTCTCTTCTAATGAAATTACTCTTCATTTCATAGTAACACTCTTTTTCTAGAGTAAAGAATAATTTAGAACTAGAACTATATAGCTACTATAATTATTTCATTCGGGCCGATAGCCTTAGTTGCTAGTGCCTTTCGCCTAGTAATATAATTATTTATAATTGTATTTCTAGTAAACACTTAAAAATAAAATAAAGTATTTACTGGAAAAGTAAATGAGCAAACCTAATCTCGTTTTTAATTGAAAATGTACGACTAAACCAAGTAACTTTCAAGATGCTTGGTTCTGTTGAAACATAAAAAAAAGCAAATCGTGTATAAAATAAATTTGGAATCCTGTCCTTCGATAATTACAAAAGTTGTATACGAAAGTTGATATTTGATGGCGATATGGGCTTAATTTCCCAACATTTAAAAAAAACTAGGTAGGTATTAGGATTTGTTGTCTCATGGTAGAAGTGTATTTTCAGAACACATCAAATGTTTTTCCGGAAACTCTATTGTATTTCAGTATGAGGCTGTCCACAACTTGACAGTTCACATTTCGTAGTAAGTTATATTAGGAAAATAATGATTGTTGCTCGACCAGTTGCCTTGGAATTCATACTAGTCATTGCGTAATTTACACCTAGTTTGACTATAACACAACATTTGTGTTGACAATATTACAACAACTACTACATATCCCTCTAATAACTATTACGTGGCCATTTTATTACATTTCATATGCTGTACAAACTCGAGCTGCAAATAGTCCAAAATATAGCAAATAGTTATGTGGCTAATATACAAATATACACACATACATATGTACATACATACATACAATATGTACACATTAATATTTACCAAATAACTGGTTGCCTAGTAAGTTTAGCTATATTATGGCTAAAAATCCACTTAGCCAAACGAAATTTTTGTTGACTGGCGCCCAGATGAATAAAAGCTAAATATAACAACATGACAAGCAGTGAAAACTAAGCAAACAAATTACAACAACGCGTCAACAACAAATATTTTTGGAAAAGCAAAACAACACAAATGTAAAAATTAACTGTGCTTGGTAGTTAAAACAACTAAAAATATTAAAAACAAATGAATATGGTTATTGCTTTTTTTGTTACTGAGAGCTGGAAAACTAATTCATGAAGCTTCAATAACGAAATGTGCTGGTATTTGAAGGGCATACGAACGGTGCTGGTTTTCGATATGAGCGTGGAAGAAAATGGGATTTTGTATGGTTAACTTCAACACATTTTCGATCGTAAAATTGAAATATGCTAGCACTAAGCGAAAAAATGTGAAAACTTTTATACTTTCGGGCAAATAAGGGTTGTGGTTAGTTGGGACCAAAAAGAAAAGTATACAACCTTTTTTGGCAATTCTCAACAAATTTTGTAATTTACTTTAGGAAAGTTTTTCACGATCTAATATATAAACTTTAAATAATATTTTAAAAATGTCGCAAAAATTCGAATTCGTTTTCATATTTTTTTAAATAATTTTCAGATTTTTTTTTTGTGTTCAGATTTGTAGCCAGTTCATTTTCATGAAGTGTAAGTTTTAAGTCCGTAAGAAAATTCGCTAGTTTCTGGGATTTTTTTTTCTCAAGAGCTTAATTGTCTTTTTCCATATAAAAGAAATTACATTCATAAATTTATATAGAAGAAAATCCTGAAGTACCGAGGAAAAAAATTGCCAAAAATATATAGATTTAATAAAAAGCTCTAATCATTTGTTTTATTAAACTATTTGCCATGAAATTACATTTGTCACAGTCAATCCTATATGTACATATGTATATGTATACCAGTATATATGTATATAGATATCATGATAGGTCTCTTTTCTTTATTGTCTTAACAAAAGAGTTATCTGACTCAGATATCTTGTCACAGATCGCTTTAAGCTATGTACTTTGTTCCAAGGTATATACAAATGTTACTCATACGCCATGGCATGCTCAACTTTCATCCGACTCAAGCCTCCAGTAAGCTGTGAAGCAGTTGGACTTAACTCAGCTCTGAATTGCAGCAATAACTGATTAGTACAAGTCAATATTCCAGAGAGCATGTTCCGATATTTTCCAAGTAGCAACCAAACAGTTATCTGATTCTCGGCCACTTAACAGAACGTGGTAAAATTGGTTGTGGAACAATACGCCGTTCACGCAGGCTGTCCGAGCTTATGGGTGAAGTGGCAATTGGCACCGCGCCAGTGAGATCCAACTTCAAAATTAATAGATTTACTCACCTGATAAATAAAAATTACCGTTTGTCTGTGTGTCTAGAACTAACCTATTTGAATTATAACAATAAACGTGCACCCAAAATGATAGCCAAAAGTTCGCTGTTGAAATAATTTGGAACACTAAATGGGCACCCCCCATAAATTCGGACAAAAAATTCAGAAATACAATATTTAGGAAAATTTTTTTCAGAAATCATTTTTCAGAAACCAAAAGTCAGAAGGAGAAATTCAGAAAACTTTTTCAAGAAACCAAAAATTCAGAATCAAAAACTCAGAAACACATTTACGGTCATGCATTAACCCACTCGTTATCTATGTACATTTTTATTTTTATAACGCTATTATGAACGATTTTTTGGTTAGGTTTGAATGGGTTGTGCTACACTTAATTGGTAAATATTTAAAAGTATAACCCATGAGCGGCCATACCTTAACCCATTGACGACCTCAATTTTCTTTTAACTCTGAAATCAAATGTTTCACATCAAAATAGTTTGACATAGGCTTAAGTAGTTGATTATAAGCGTTTTAACCCTTTAAACGCCATGACTTAACCCATTGGTGACCAAAATTTGCATCTTTATAATTTCTAAATAATTTTTTATATGAAACTAGTAAGGAAGTCTAAGTTCGGGTGTAACCGAAAAGTTGTTATAAAGGCAACTGATTGTTTTCGATTAAAAACACTTCTTTTGTGAGTGGTAAATTCAATTATCACTAAATAACAAAATATAAATAGCTTTCCTCATGTTCATGAAAGGTATGAAAATAAAAAACATTAATAAAAAAAAGGCAGTAGGGTGTTAACTACTTGCCCCGTAAATCTTCCTTGTTTGTTATTCGATTTGCGTAATTTTTGGCAGGAGTATACTACATACTATTGGGAAGTATCTCACTAAATTTCATTGAAATACATTCTTGAAATTCCAAGCAATCGCTTTTGAAAATAGCAGAGCTTTTATGCTAAAAAGTAGGCGGCGCCACGCCTACTTCACCAAAATCCACAAAATTTTTTTACAGTTTAGTTTTGTTTAAAAAGGCTATTATGTGTGTAAAATCTTATTTATATAACTTATACAATTATGGAAATATCGCGATTTTAATTTTACGAAGAAATTTTTTTGGAACTATGTTCAAAAAGTGGGCGTGTCCGTTCATCGATTTTGTTTATTTTTTCAGCAAAGAGTTAGCTTTATATGTTGAACACTTTCTCTAAATATCGTTTCAATAAGTCAATTTTTACCGGAGTTATGGCATGGAAAGTTTTGTGGAATAATCCCCCATAAAGGGGCGGGGCCACGCCCATTTCCAAAAATTTTGTGTTTTCGACTTTCTTTGCCCACGAACACTTTAGAGGTGAAATAGAAATGATATACAGCTAGTTTAAGCAAAGTTATAGCATATTCAATATATCTATGATCCTTTTCAAAATCTTTCGTATAAAATTGGGCGTGGACCTAACCCGATTTCGATAATTTTTTTTCGAAATATTTCCTGTATTAATATAAATATGTGTGCTGAATTTCACTTTGCTATCTTGAGCGGTTTTCGATTTATGATTAATAATATTTCCAAATTTGACTTAATCAAAAGTGGGCGGTACCACGCCCCATTTTACAAATTTCTTCAAAAATGTATTTTTTGCCTTAACGCTAAAGTGCACACCAAATATTATCCTTATAGATGTATTATGTACTGAATAATCACTCTTTTTGTATTTTCGAAAATATTATATATATAGAAAGTGGGCGTGGCTTTTAACCGATTTTGCCTATTTTCAATAGCGTTCAGAGATAAGTAAAAAGGAACCTGCATAGCAAGTTTCATTGAGATATCTCAAGATTTACTCAAGTTATCGTGTTCACAGACGGACGGACGGACGGACGGACATGGCTCAATCAATTTCTCTTTTCCTCCTGAACATTTTGATATACAGAAGTCAATATCTATCTCGATTCGTTTATGCCGTTACATACTACCGTTAGGCGAATGAAGTTAATATACCTTGTGTGCGAAGCACCACTAGGTATAAAAATAAATTGCTCTACACTTCAATAGTAAATATTTGAAGTTTTAAATGCATGCATTAACCCATTGACGACCTAAAATAATAACGAAATAAAATGATTGACCTCAGAGTAGCATTTCATTATTTTATAAATTCTACAACTTTTTTTATGTTAGAGGTATTACTGAACACTTAAAAATTAAATGTTTACATATTTAACCCATATTTGGGTCATGTATTAACCCCTTAAATGCCTATTTTTTAAAATTCTCAAATACATTTTTTTGCCGGTATGTTTAGCGTTATAACACAAGTAATTATGCATTAACCCTTTGGTGACCAATTTTTTTTTCTTTATGTACAATTCAAAATCAAATTCTTTAAATAGGAGTTGCTATGAATATTTGTAAAGAGCAAATGTGTGAGGTTCTTTGTCAAGGTAGCAAAAGAAAAATGAACCAATGCTTCGTAAACGTGTTTTTCACTTATTTCAAAGCTAGTATCTCCTATCTAAACATTCGGAAAGTAAAAATTCAGAAATTGAAATTCAGATCTAAAAATTCAGAAAGCAATGAAACGGCAGAAAATTTTTAATTTTGGGCAAAATTTATTTTTTTTCTGCCGTCTCATTACTTTCTGAATTTTTGGATCTGAATTTCACTTTCTGAATTTTTACTTCCGAATTCTGACTTTCTGAAAAAAGATTTCTGAAAACATGTGTTTCTGAATTTTTGTTTTTGAATTTATGGGAGGAACCCACTTAATGTTAGCTATCAGTGCCATTGCAGATTACGGCTCACCACATTAAATCAATGCTTAAAAAATATTTTTATACTTAAAAATAATAAAGTAGACTATTAAATTGCTTGAATCACTTACCCACATATATACAGGATAACAACAATTGTAATGCTGGTATGGAAAATCTTTCATTTTCCAATTTTACTAGTTCCAATGCTAGTTTTTCGATTTTATTGCGCAACGCTGGCGTTACAATGCCAACACCGGATGTAGCGACTGCATTGCTGGTGCCTATCAAGCTGGTAGCACTACCACTGCCTGTATTGCTGATGACAACCATGCGTTCCAAGCCCTATAATTAAAGAAATATATTTATAGATCAGAGTTATACTGCTAACTTATTACTAATAAGACTAATTTAGTTATTCAAAGTCAACACGAAATTGCACATAATTGAAAGAAACTTCGATGTTCTATGAAACAAATTTAAAGAAAAAATGTTTGGCCCACACTAATACATACAGTCAGTCACATAAATAAGTATACACCATTTTCTTTTTAACTTCAAAAAAATTTAATATAATTTATTTTAACTTATTCCCTTTAAAGTTTATCACGATGTAATACAGAAACTATAAATTATAACTATTTTAAAAATATGTGAAAAATTCGACAAACTTTTAGAAAATTTTCAAATTTTTTCTTTGAATTTTCAGAATGTTTTCGAGTCTGCAGATTTGTGGCTCGTTCATTTTCAGTATCATTAGGTGTGAGTCTGAAGTCCGTAAGAGAATTTTGCTGATTTTTGGCAATTTTTTTCCTCTGGACTTTAGGGTTTTCCTCCATATAAATTTATCAACGTAATTTTTTTACATACATATATGGGTGTTTCCATGCAGCCGTATGCGACATTCGTACACTTTTGGAGTAATATAAATCTCACATAAAACGAGTTTTCGGGAAAATAAAAATACAGTTACGTTGCAATTAAAAAGAAGTATGTTTGGAAAAAAGCTTTGGTGTCTAAAATATCCGTTCAAAATAAGGTGATAACTTACGCGACAAAAACGGAAGTGCTTATATTGTGCACATACATATATGCGAAAGTCTGCGAATCAAGCCAGTTCTTAATTTCTTTGAATATTCGTAATCTAAGCTAAATAATGCACCTTTACAATCCTCTCATATTTAAAGAGAAATCATCTCTTTATATTATTATTTAAAAAAAAAACTAAATAACGTACGCGACATAACGTACGCGACAATTTTTCTAGTATATTAATAATAAAATGCAGGGACGTAACTGTTATAAGAAATATGATAAAAAGGTCCCATTTAACCATTAATACTGATGTATTCAAATATTGGTTTGAATTAACCATTACCGTAAGACATATGTATTTTATATTGGTCAACATAACCATTATAAATGAGAGAAACATTTTTTGGTTAACAATAACCATTATTGTAAGTAATATGATTTTTTTAGTTATCGGTAGCAAAAAAATTCAAACAATATAAAACAACTTGAGTTGCTGGAGTGGCATGACCAATGTCTGGAAGTTGCTCGAGGAAAAATTTACCACTATTCAGCAAAAATAGTTTGCTGTCGAGTGGGTCACCGATAACCAAAAAATGTATTACTTGCGATAAGGGTTATTCGTAACCAAAAAAATAAATCTCTCATTTATATTGGTTACGATGACTAAAATAAAATAAATCTGATGATAATGTGAATTCTGAAAAAAAAATAACAATTATTTTCGGTCCCTGGTAAAATGTTTTTTGTTTGAAATTTACACTTTAATTAGGAAACAAAATAAAAATGTATTCTTATTATAAAAACTATATGATAATGAAAATAAAATCGAATTCATAACATATGTATTTGTTGATATACATTCTTTATATATTTACATAAACTCTAATATTTTCTCGTAAGGAGTATGCCGTTCGAGCAGTATTTATATGTTGACTGTCGACGAATATATCGATATATTCACAAGCGCATTTATAAAATGAAAAAGCATCTGGTAAAATTATATTATTAGCTTTTACTATTTGCCACACCTTTCTCTTTATAACAACACCTATTCCATCCACAGCGCCTTTGCCATGCGAGGTGGCAGAGAAATTCCATTCAAAACATTTGCAACTAAATTTCTTTACAAAATAAGGGATGCTTGTTAAAATAAACTTATTTTTAAACTGCACCTATGTATTCAGGATAATGTTATTGAAAAAATTGCTTTTAACGTCGATTTTAATGTATTACAATAAAATATTCATACTTAAAATAACGTATGCGACAAACTTTAAAGGGTAATACAATTTTTATTACTTCGATTCAAAAGAAAATTTCACCGAATATATTTAACTAGAAGATCTCTTGATTTGGAGTTGTAATCTCTATTACTTGCGACTGTCAATACACAAATGATATAGACAAATAATGTTTTTGCATAACGTACGCGACAAAGGTATACTATCAAAAGTAAATAAAAAAAATACCGTTATTCGAGTTCAAACTTCTCTTTTTCTAATTTTTGTAAGTAGTTGGCATTGTTAATTTAATTTTAAAATGTATTTGCACTACTTCAAATCTCTTAATTTAGGTAATTCGGAAGAGAAAATAGTTGATTCAATTTGCGAAAACTGAGTTGAAGAAAACCTCAGTTTTACTCTTCCGTTTATGAGTTTTAAGATACCAACAAGCTGTAAATACTTCCATTTTATAAAAATTCAATTACTTTTCCCTTAATAATTCGTCTTAAAACCCATTTTCTGGTCATATAATTTTTTCAGTCGTGGTTGACCTTCTCATGGAAACACCCATATGGCAAACGACAATTAAGCTCTTCATAAAAAAAATCCCAAAAATTAGCAAAATTCTCTTACGGACTTAAAACCTTATGATACCTAAAATGAACAAATTCTACTTACAAATCTGAATACTCAAAAAAATTGTAAAAGTTCTGTTAAAAAATTTGAAAATTTTTATGAAAACTCGTCGAATTTTTTCGAAATTTTCGTATATTTTTAAAATATATTTTAAAGTTTATGTATTAGACCATGAAAAACTTTCCTAAAAGAAATAAGTTAAAAAAAATTTGTTCAAACCAAAATCGTTGAGAACTGTATGTACAACAACTACAAATAAAATATAAAACATATTTATAATATGATTTTTGCTTTAATCTTATTAAATAACTTTTTCTGTTGCACTATTTTGTTAAAAACAATTTTTATACGCACGAGTAATTTGTTTAATTTGAGATCTAACAAGTAGCGTAGTCTAAATTCGAGTGAAACCGAACAATAAATACCCAGCTGTGCAAAAGTGGTTGTGGTTAAACGGTAAATTGTTGTGGAATACTGGCTGCATAGGTTTTAAACTTTTTTCACTACCAAGGGGGCAATCTTATAAATAAAAGGGAATGTTTGTCTGTGTATAGGACGTCCAAAATACTTAGCTGACCTTTATGAAATTTTTATCACCAATCCTAATGTGACTTTCACAGTGGGTTATCAATAGCAGAAATTCAAATCAGGTTTGCTTTTATTATTGAATTAACCGATTTTATATGTTTTTCTAAATTTTCGATACCAAAAAATTAGAGCGTCCCAAAAATGTATGGAAAAAAATTTTGTTTCCAAATTTGATATGCATACCCTCTATATTAGTGCGTTATGGTCTTTATAACATATGTGCGCAGTTTTATTGTTCTAGGATAACGATAACCCGTGCCACTTTTTATTTGAAGTTTTAGCTAGTAGCATACACTAAGTCCGCTAAAAAGTCCATTAAGGCTTCGAAAACTATAAACTTTTAATATGTTGCTCATATATAAAGGACTGTGTAACAAATCTCTACCTTTTTTAAGAGGACAAAAGACCTCTTTGCAAGGATACTGAAAAAAACGCATTCACCAGAAAAGTACTTTGGAATTTCAAAAGTCCTTAAGTATATTGCATAACAAAATGTTTTCTACCAAAAATAAATGTGTATATCTTGAAATTTTGCAAATACGGTGCATTTTTTATGGGGCATACACGGCGTATGAGTAACATTTATATAGTTATTCAAGTAAGACAAGTTCAGGGAAATTTTATTCATCATAGCTACCAAAGAGACCGTAGATCCCTTTCTGCATAAATGCCAGGCTGTTCCTAACCAAGATCCTTTGAAAGCCCTTTTTAGAAGATCTGAAATGAAGATTACAAATTTGACTGCTTGTAGCATACTTCCCATTAATACTCAGTAGGTTTAGATGACTTTCATGGGTCGTAAATAAAGAAAATCAAAGGTTTTAATGTGTGGAATTTAATTTAAATTTACCAATAGTTGCATGTAAATAAATATTAAAAAAAAAGGTAATAACTTCCGGTGCCTAATAGGGATATCTTCTCTGTAATGTTTTGATATTGCAATCGGGATATATGTTTCTATGTTCTTGTACGCAACGCAACAGGTATTGTTTTTGTTCCGCTTCTGCTGTCATTGATCCATTAAAATCCTGAATTAATTTGACAGCTCTTTCAATTTTGGTTTCTTAACCGGTTCCGGTTTAGGTTCCAGTTTCAGTTGCGGTATTAGTTTCGGTTTCATTTTCTACTCCTGTTTTATTTCCGTATTGGGTTTCGGTTCCATTTTCGATTCCGGTTTAGACGCCAAACGTTTTCAGCTTCCCTACCTAAATAATAAATACTAGCACAGGTTTTTGAGTTATTCCTGGCCCATGTTTCCGTTGATATTTCCGAAACTGAATGTTGCCGAATTAATTTCAGTTTTTATATACATTTTCGGAACTTTTATTACAATACATTTTTTTAAAACAAAAGGAGTTCTTAAAAAGTTTAAGAATAGTAATTTTAAAGGACATTACTTCCATGTCCTTAAATAATAATTAAAAAAATAGTTATATTTAGCCTACATTCCAACTATCCTTTAAATTAGTAACCACATATCCACATTTTGTTGAAATTTTTCGGGATGCGCTTCAACGTTTTGTCCTTTAAAGGACATCCTGAGCATCTGGTACAGACAAAAAAAATACCGGTTTACCTATTATGAAGTAATTAAACGGTAAGGATACAGACATTTGAGTAAAACGAGTAGATAAATTAATAATTTGGCAAAACGCACGGAAATGCAGTAAGCTTTTGCTAATAACTTCAACTGCAATGTGGCACGGGTTGCCGCGGTCCGAATTGCATAAAACTTTGTCAGGATAGTTTTTGATGCATAATGATTAAAATTAGGTGGTATGTGTTTAAATAGAACCACGTTTAATTTCTGGGACAGTCTAATATACATGCGTTATATACATAAGTTCTGACTTTATTTAGTTTCATGTACGTATTTATCTTTGAAAATAATGCTATTCTCGGAATTAGTTGGAAGGATATATTGATTCAACTTCAACTCAAACTCTTGTCATCCATACAAGCGCCGATTTTTATAGAGTTTCTTATTGCTGCTGCTTTTGATAAGTTTGACATACTCTATTCAGTTCCTTGGCGATCCACTTGGAGTAACAGAAATAGTTAATATTTGATATTGAACCCCCCGCATTAAAGTTGCAGGAGTTTAGCTTAAATCCATTAACTAATAGCGCGTGCATGTGTTTAACTTCATACGTAAATAAAGCAATTTCCATTAACTTCTACAACCACTTATATTTGGTGCTATAACTAAATATTTACATACATATACATACATATATTGACTGTAGTGTGTTTACAACTAATTGCTGCAATTTATGCTCTTTATGTACTCAGCCACACAGAATGAATGTTGTTTAATACATAAAATCCATATATACATATGTACATGTATGTCTATATACATTTTTTTTGTCTGCTTATCTTTGTTGTTTTAATTGTCGTCCAACAAGCTGGCCATAATCCACACAATTAAACCGTCATCCATTAGGCATATTCATGGTCCCAAAGCGTTATTTAACTATTTGCTCAACTAAACAATACGAGTATGTATGTATGTATGCATGCATGCGATACACGCACACACTCACTTAGATTAGTACAATAGCGCCAGATGTCATATCAGCGATGATAAATAAGAATTTGGATAAATTACCAAATAACAAAAAAAAAATGTACCAAATTAGCTGAAGTGAGTTTCAGCACTTGGGATTTAAATTGTTAGATACGACGAAGAGATTCAATTCTTATGAGGGAGACAATACGATTATTTCATAATCAGATTCGTACTGCTTCAAGGTGGCGTTCCATACTTTGCATTCCCCAAGTACCTACTGCATTCAGATCCAACCTTTTCGCTCTGCGTGTAGTTTCTATAAATTTGCTGATTTGTTTCCAGACTTCTGGGCCGCGCAACATTTTTCTACGACCAGCAATAATTTTTTGGCTTTTATACGCGTTCTTTTTAGCTTCCTATAGGCTTCTGCTTTGCTGCTCCAATCGTTCTATGGAGATCGTTTTGGTTATCACCTAAACAGTTGGTCCTGAGAGGGTACGAAAAGCAGAGGCTCCTCTCGAAGCTACTGTTCGTTTACAGCAATTCTTTATCTGAATTCTGTCTGCTCATAGCTTATTACAAATGGCGCCAGCAGTGTATCTTGCTTTTTATACCACAAATAAATTCATGGAAGAAGTTATGCCACCTCTGCAAGGTTTAAAGGCATCTACATATCGACCGATACCTCATTTATTGATAAACATATCTAAATTTTCTACCCAAGCAGTATTTTTGTTATTACGTCATTAAGAAAGTTGTTCAACTAGAACGAAATTCGAACGTCGTGCCTATGAGTAACAATTTTCTAGATTTAACAAGCCCGTATTCCAGGGTCATTGTCGAGATTGAATAGGATTTCTGGCACCCAGTTTCACAACAAAAGTCTACTTGAATAATGGTGTTTGACTTGGAAATAAGGGACCTCAGGATTTCACTTTTTCCTAATTTATTCACAATGATCTGTATAATCAATTAAACAAATTTGGGGTATACTTTTAGGCATGCCACCCAATAACTGAATATGTGTGACTTCATTCTATTATGTAGTTTAAAAATAGCATTATGTTAATAAACAAATCAACTCTGAATTAAATAAAACAACATTTAAAATATACCATACTAACCAGCGCTTTCATTGTAAGCCCATCCCATATAAGAAACCCTGCCTGAAAGTATGCTACAAACTTAGCTGTAGTGCAAGATGCAAAATTTTTTAAGTAAAAACTATACATATCAAGAAATATTTATTAAAGATTCCAGAATGAGATATAACAGTCGGCCGGAACACTTTTCAAATTTTGCTGGCTTGCGGTCTTTTTTAACAGGCCCTATTCGCTCGTATATGAGCATTGTCTTTACCAGCATTACAAATATCCTCTTAACTATCAAATTGTACCAAAAATTAGTACAAATTTTAGAGCAATTATCATCACTGAGCTAGACCAATCCTCTACGCACGCATTCACGTACAGTATGTGCATAAGCTAACCAACCAAGCTTACTAATTTTTGCGGCCTACTCAGCCATACGACGAACATACACACACACACACACACGCACACACACATTAACCCACACGGCATGCCGTTTAGTAAAGGTGTGTGACCCACAGGATATTTTTGATCATGTGTGCGTGGCGGTCAGTAATGTCACAGCACAATTCAAGCGTAAACGCAACGCATTGATTCCGGTCAACAATGGCCAACCAAGCGGCCATTGAATGTACAAACATACAAACAGTCAGACTAAGCGACCCAACCGAGCTAACCGACCAGCTATTCATTCAGATGTTAAGCTCTATGAGTATTATTTTCGATTTTTATTTTTTGTTCGCTTTATTACTCTCTCGTAACCATAAAAATAAATGCTTCGCATACATTTATATACATATACACGTACATACATACTAGATAGCCACTACTGTATGTATGTAGGTATGTATGTGTGAACACTTGCTTTTTGTTGTTAGTTTTGAAAATTGCCAATCAAAAAACCAATTAACAAGTAGTAGCAATAGCAACAGCACTGAGCCACTGACCACCAATGAACGACGTTGACGACGAGAAGTAGGAGGGAGAGTGACACAGCGCTCATTCATTCACCGCTTGGCCACAGAATGCTACTTGTCAAGTAAGCAATGGTGTCCTGCGGCAAATCAACAAAACACTAAACGAACGAACGACTGGATATCAAGAGTTCGGAGTCTAGCGTCAGACAACTGCGGGCGTTGGGAGCCAACAAAAAGGATAACAGATGAACGTATAATACTTTTTGACGTTCGAAGACAACAGCAATGGGATGCTGGTGGTGGTAGGTAGCAGCAGGCGGTGTGGCGCAAAGTATGTAGTAGCACTCAAGGGAAAGGAATATAGAAAAGCAAGGACTATAAAACTTACCCAAAAGTAGAAGATTGAAAAAAAGTATGTAAGACACAAATTCTTGTGGAGGCGCGTATTATATACCGAGTAGTGCAGGGAGAGAAATCTAAGAGCGCCCGATTTTTATAGATCACATTGATTCTAGATATGATTTTTTCTTTAAAAAGCGAGGAATATCAATTTTTTAACAATACATTTATGGGTTTTTTAATTGAAAAATATCTTTTTTATTCCAAAAAGCCATAACCTAAACCAAGTGAGTTTCCATACTTCACTCTAGTGATCCAACCATTCAGAAACAGTTTTCCCTGGCTACGACTCGGGGCATAGAAGAAGCGAACAATTAGTTTTGACCGCACATGCTCTGATACATACTCCACTTGGTGGTATACCACAGCAATCTAAGAGGTACGGAGATTAATTGATGGCCAAATTATTAATGCTGCCATTTGGCAAAGTGATGCGCAAGATCATAAAGGGAGCATAGAGCAAGATGAATTCACAGGCAAAGACCTTAGAACTCGGCAAAAGTCTCTCATATATATAGTATGTAGAAAGCCGTGACTCGACCGATCTCAGCCTTCCAGGTAAGCCTAAAACCAGTAATGTTTGGTATATTTTAGCTTTGGAGACCAGAGGCATTGGAGACATATTTCATTTTAAAAAATTTTGCAAACTAAATTTAGAAGGCTGTCACTTGTCCAAATACAGTATGTGTTCTATTTAATCTCTTACTTTTGGCTTTGCTTTGACAGCTTTCTTATATCTCTCTTTTTCCCTCTGATCTTATTAAACTAACTAAAAATGTGCTGCCTATTGAGTGCTTTTATAATAAAACACTTTAAATTAAATAAATTGGTTTTCTGTTTAAATTCTAATAAATAAATAAGCAACGTAAATGGCATGCCAACTAAACTTCAAATGACTGTCAAATGGCGATAGAAGTGAAATATTAACCTCTGGAGGATCTGTCGTGAAAACCTATCAGCAAGATTAAATCATTAAGAGATAAAAAGTTTCAGTTTTTATGGTCGGGAAGTAGGAATTGGCATCTTTGCACCAACAACGAGTTTATCGAACTCAATCAGACAACTACTAGGTATAATAGTTTCTAAAAAAATCAAACAAGCAAAATCATACTCCATTTTTTAGCTAGAGTGACTACTGCATGTATAGGTAAAATTTTAAGACGAAATCGGAAAAAGCGCACACGTAACATAAATAGCAAAAGTTTTGTCAAAAAACAAATGAAAGTAACAGCAACACGCATCCACTGTTTCAGAGGTGCTAGTATATCTGAAAGGAAAACATACAATCACGCACATGAAATGCTATCGAGCGCATCAAGCAAAGTGGCTAGATGAAATGATAGAGAAGTAGAATTGTGTGACAGCAAGTTTTCATAATAAACACTCAATCAACTGTGTGCTTTAGGACTGCTTAACATGAAACATTTAGAGAGAGAAGCTCTTTTTTTTGGTGGGCGTATCTGATGGTCAACGCAACGTAGTGATTTAAATGCTGCTGATACTACACGAAAAGGGACTCACTTAAACGATAAAGTGTGCTTATTGCTTTCGTTTTTGCGATAGTATATGTATGTATGTCCTATGTATATGTGTCAGGGATATTGCAGGTCAAAGGCAATTGTGTGCAAATCTGCATTGAGTAGACATATGAACATATGTATGTACATATGTGGGAGTATATACATACATACATATATACATAGATCCTCGTATGTATCATAATGAATGTAAGATACGACAAAGATTACAGATTAGACAAAGAAACTGTTCGAAATATAAGATAATTACGTGTAAACTGTAACGTAAACCGATGAATAGTTTTTCAACATAGAGCAGAGAATAGTAAAGTAATTCCAGGAAAGTTATCTCCTTACCTGTCTCATCCACCCTTCCCTATCACTCTATCCCTATTCCTATCCCTATCCCTATCCCTATCCCTATCCCTATCCCTATCCCTATCCCTATCCCTATCCCTATCCCTATCCCTATCCCTATCCCTATCCCTATCCCTATCCCTATCCCTATCCCTATCCCTATCCCTATCCCTATCCCTATCCCTATCCCTATCCCTATCCCTATCCCTATCCCTATCCCTATCCCTATCCCTATCCCTATCCCTATCCCTATCCCTATCCCTATCCCTATCCCTATCCCTATCCCTATCCCTATCCCTATCCCTATCCCTATCCCTATCCCTATCCCTATCCCTATCCCTATCCCTATCCCTATCCCTATCCCTATCCCTATCCCTATCCCTATCCCTATCCCTATCCCTATCCCTATCCCTATCCCTATCCCTATCCCTATCCCTATCCCTATCCCTATCCCTATCCCTATCCCTATCCCTATCCCTATCCCTATCCATATCTTTATCAATATCCATATCCATATCCATATCCATTATCCCTTCAAACTTTCTCTCAGCCTATTTTTAATCCCTCTCTCTACTATGTTGTAACTGTTGCACTCATGTACGATTATATACTCAAAGCACGGCACCTTTCCTTTGACTTTCCTACTTAAAACCCACAAAAAGCATAACTATACAAATTCTAAACTAATTGCCAATAAATACTACGTTTACGTTCAATACATAGCAATGTTTTTGCTAACCATACAGACAATTTATATATCAACAAGCGTTTAATAGAAATATTTTAAATTCTTTCTTGCAAAATTTTCATTTATTTACTAAATCGATTTTTCGCTCTCTTTCACATGTTTTATTTAAATTGAATTATTCCTGCAAATTGAACAAAAATCTAATTCCAAAAATTGTTAAGCAAATTGTGTGAATTGAACAAAATTCATAAAATAATATTGTAATTGTTTTCTTTACATTTTTGTTTCCTTCACAGAATTGGTTGAGATTCTTGAAGAAATTTAAATTTTTTTGGCTATGATATTTTTAAATATTGTAAAATAAAATAAGAATTTGAAATGTTTTTTTCATGGAAGAGAAATAAATTTGTTTCGCAAATTGAAAAAAAAAATAATAATAATTCGAAGATCGTACAGCTCTGCGTTAGTTGCTTTTAATTACATTTCCAAAGTTTTGCATTCATGTTAAGCAACCAATTCGAATTCCGAAATTGGGAAAGCTGGCAATCGATTTGAGATAGAGAGTTAGTCGGAAACAATTATTTTTGCACTGATAATTCCAGCTAAATTTAATTTTAACAACGTTTGAATGGCTTAAAAAATGAAAGAGCGTTATAAAGGTTAGATATACGTATCCACCTTTTATCCTCGCTGCCAAAATGTATATGTTACCAAAATTTACATTTTAATTTAAATGCTAAATATGTATACCAAAAAACAAATTTATACACACAACGGTGAGCATAGTTATGGGTGCAGTCGTTTTTTGCGACGATAAATTTTCCAAGAAACGTTATGAAAATAAAAAAAAATGTTTGCGAAATTTTTAGAAATTTTTAAAGTGTGCAATTTGAAGGCTATTTAATTTTAGTATAATAAGGTGTTAACCTTAAGTTGGAAACACATTTTGTTGAATTTTGTCAATTTATTTCCGGAAGTGTGCTAATGCCATTTCTTTGAAATAGAAGAAAACACTTCAGCTCGTCGAAAGAAAATTGACAAAAACCAACTACATTAAAATTGAATAAACTAAAAAACTACATACATACATATGTACATACATACTCCAAAAAATTCCAAAAATTCTGTGAAAAAATTAAATAAAATTTTTTATAAGAAACTTAAAAAAAATATTTTAATAAGTCGAATGTTCGTGAAAAAAAAGCAGAAAATAAGTTCGTAATAGCAAGCGTCAAAGTAAACGACACATTTCGTAACCCATCATGCTAAAAAATTTAGCATTTCCTGCTTATGAAAATATGAAAATCTACACTTTTACACACTAGAGTGTATACATACCAGCGTTTGGCACAACAAATACCTAAATATGTATTTTTAATTGGAATTCATAACAAATTAAATTGCCTCTTGACACTGGTGCCATAAAATTGATTGCTCTAGCATGTACTACAAATTACATATGTACATATCGATTGTTTCTGAGTAAATAATACCATTAATAGTAGTTATGGTTGTACGTGCAAATACTTACATGTAATACGCATAAGTAGAGATCCTCATTATTGGTTTTCCTTAGGAAATTACCTGCAGCAATGACAGTATTTGACAGTAAGGGACATTGTGGCACAAATTTCGATGTCCATTCAATGAGGCAATAGTTGAGCGACCAAACTAACTTTGTGTGCATGTCACTGCATTGCATTGAGCTGTGGAATAAATTAAAAGAACGACAAATTATAAAGACATTAAAGTGATTAGTTAAATTTGTTCATGCTAAATGAAAGTAATAGAACTAAGTGACCAGTGTGGTTGTAATGAAACCATAAAAGCAAGCGGCATAATATTAATTTTAACTTTCATTTTCCTATAGTACGAGCGCTGATTGCAATTTTTGTGACTTTTTAAATCAATAAAAAATAAAAACAAACAATTTCAAAATTTTATTTTTCAAACTCTTTTATATTGGTAAATTTACTATCACTGACTAGTTTGCTTGGGTCTCATACTATGTACTAACTATGCCGTATTTTAAAACTAATTGGTTTGACTACAGGCCACATATGTACATACATATCTACGCTTTTATGTACGCTGAACATAACATGAACAAATAATAAAACTCCCGCAATAAATCTCAATTTTCATTAGCCAATTAATTCCGATGAGAGAGGTGAAAATTATTGCGAAAAACTCTGTTTTCCGTTTCAGTATTTTTTTAGTCAAAAAAAAAGAAAAAAACAGATCGTCATGCGTTTTAATGTTGGATATGTTATATGCACTTTTATTTCAATAAAAATTTATCTGCAAAACAACATATATGTACATACAAACAATAATTTCGAATTTTCAAACAAAAACTTTGTATGTATGTATGTTTTATTTGAACATTTTCCTGGCCAAAAATTTCACAAAATTATTCTCTGAGTGCCAGTCAGGAAGAGTGTCAGTCGGAACTTTGCCGTAATAGAACAGAACCAAGTAGCTCATCAGACGTTTTTGGAATCGCTCTGAAAAAATTTAACAGGGATTTCATTTGTTTTTTTCCAGTTACTAAACATATGTAGTTCTAATAAAAAACATAATATACCACCGAGGACGGCCTGCTTGGCTTCGAATTTGTGCTGTCAGATGAATTTTTCCTGAGATGTTTTTGTTTTGTTAGAAATATGTATACTCGGTTGACAGTCAACAACGTTTTTGAAAATATTTTTTTCGAACTATTTTGATATTACCCGTGGTGTATGACATTTCAACTTCCGTTTCGGTATTTGACTCTTGCTTCCATATTCATAAGAAATAAAAATGGTTGATAAAACATTTTAGAGTGAACAGTAAGCAAGCAAAATTTTGTTACTACGAATTTTCCTCAAAATTGCTCCACTAAATAGTCATCTTTTAGATATTTTTTTATTTAAGACGGGTATGGCAAGACATGCGGAAAAAAACATTACTGAATACGTTAACCATATCACTCAAAGACGGTGTAGAGCTTCATCGCACTTTCATAACCACTATTTGAATATTCGTGGTTGTAATTCAGCTTGTTCTACATATTTTACAATTTAAATTTAATCTTCCATGATTTTTTTAGTACTATTTTCGGCGTATATTTTGAAACTTTTTAATAATTTTTTGGAGCTCGACACATATGCATATACATACATAGATATGTATGTATGTAGAAAACTATTCCTGTTGGTGTTCACATATATTTACATATACATATATGAACCAGAGCTCAACAAAATTCCCAATAATTTTTGTTCTGATTAAATTTCCAAAAAATTTGTGAAATGAAATTAAACTCTTTATTAGCTCAGTTTTTAATTTTTCCATTTTCCACAGATTTCAAAGTAGTTAATTGGTTCTCTTCTATCACAGAACAACTGCAGTTTAGAGAAACAATTTTGTTATTTGATATTATTGGTATACTGTCGAGCATATTAATATCAATTATTTTTAGAAAAGTTATAAATAACTTTATGGTGAAAATAAAAATAGATTTTGTAAATTGAAACTGAATCAGCTTGTTTAGGAATTTAATTTCGTTTGTCGCATAAGCAATAAACTTTTAAATAGAGAAATATGTTAACCTACATAAATCATGTTACTGCAGATTTATATATTCAAAAGGAAATTCCCATAAAACCATTAAGCAAGTGTTTAATTAAACATATTTTTAAGTTAACGAAGCTGTTCGTAAATCACATGCTGACTAGATAGTTCTGAGTAATGACGAAAGGAATTACAATTGAATGGGCAATGATTATTCTCTCATTAAATTATAATGAAATTTAACGTTAGTTGGCAACAATCGATTAAGTGATCAATCGCACATTCCTAGTATTGATATGTACAAAGTTACTACAATAGCACCTAAAAAAATATATTGAGAGAAGACTGAAAACATTTTCGAAAACTCAAGTTGAGCTTTTGATGCTTAATTCATCACAGAAAACAACTTCATCTGAAATGAAATAAAATAAAGTAAAGCCAAATTAAAATAAAATAAAATAAAATGAAATAAAATAAAATAAAATAAAACTGACAATATTAATTCGTTTAGAATTATTGTTAACTGGTCTCGACGATGGGACGACATGTTTCGAAGTGCCCAACTTCTCATCAGACCTCCTTTCGGAAAACAGCATGGTTAAAAACTACATTTAGTGATAACACGTTGAAAGTCGGTCATAGCGTTCACCCTGTAACCCATAAAGAAAAGTGGCGATTCACATTGTGCTAGATATCACTCATTTATCTCAACCTAATCGGATTCTATTTTATCCAACTTGTTCTTTTATCAAATCTCAAGCAATTCTTTAACTGTTTACTATCACTACAAAAATCTACGCACATCGTTTATACATACATACATGCACACATATGTATGTACTTACGAGTATACAACATTAGCCATACCAAATGCTAGCAACTTACCTCACATCGATAATCCCATGACGATTGATGTAACCCACAATCAGTTCCCTCAGCAAAGCCAACTCCTCACTCAATTTGCCAATGGTTGTGTTAGTCTTCGAACAACATTCGAGCAAACAGAGGAGACCGGCTAAAGTTGCATTTCTTATAAAGATGTGAGAACTCTTCAAATAATTGCCAATGAGCTGGCACAATTGTTGCAATTCGCCGTGTGTCGGTATCAGCATTGCTTGAGTTTTGCACAGTAAGTAGATTAAGTGCTGCGAAAAAAATAAAGAGAAAACAAGAAAAAAGTAGAAGAAATATGCGTAAAAAAAATTAAACTTTAAACGTAGAAAATAGCAGATATGTATATGTACAAAACCCAATGTGTCTGCATTGTGTAAATGTGCGGCTTAAATGAGGATAAAGCTAATGCAGCAATCACACGTGCAGGCACACACCCACGAACATAAACATATGCTGCAAAGTAGTTATAAAAACTAGAATGGTCTGACTAGTAGCAAACTAGTCCGAATAAGACTAAACTTGTAGCAAGGAAAAATCTTTTTCAAATGGACTGCTGAAAATATCAAAGGGTGGAAAAATTCAAGTTGAGTTGAGTACGGCATCAAGCCTCTAACCCCATCTTAAACACTGTAAATCATCTTCGCTTACTTTATTTAAATCTACATTTTATAGACTATTTCTATGCATATTTAATTCTATTAATCAGGTATATTTTTTACGAAATATGAAAATTTACATCACCCAG
This sequence comes from Sphenella marginata, assembly GCA_951509765.1. Classification (NCBI taxonomy): domain Eukaryota; kingdom Metazoa; phylum Arthropoda; class Insecta; order Diptera; family Tephritidae; genus Sphenella; species Sphenella marginata. Next base: position 94,995,989 of record OX608079.1, on the reverse strand, counting down.
GCCGGGTTAAAAATACCAATTGTTTAGGTAGATAAGATATTTGGCAAAGTAGTTGGGAGTAATGCTCGAATTAGTTGCAAATTAAATTAAAACCAGTTGCTTTGACTGCAGGGTATCCAAACACAAAGCAAACTAAATGCAATTGTCATGGTATTACTTGGGGAAACATGGCGTCACGCGATGAGACAATCTACAAGTGCTTGAAACCAGATGGACAAATCGATGACAAATAGAAGCAGATAATCAGAAAGACAGAATCGAAGAGTGATGTAGATGAGGTACTCAAAAACAACTCAGACATTATAATGTTAAACAAAAATAAAGAACGCACGCGTTTAGCGGAGAAATGCCTATATTTTGGCTGAGACTTCGAACACTTTCCCTAATCACTTGGAACCCTGGAAAGTGCAAGCTATGTCGTTTGCTAATGTTCACTATTTCAATTTTAGAACGGAAGCGAACTGTCCCAGGTTGCATTTAAAGAAAAAAAAAGACTATTCTAGCTCAGAGTCGTGATAGAAGCTAGCTCACTGTGATTGTCTTGAACGAAGTACTAAGTCAACTATGCAGTCTATCACGAAAAACAGAATAGCAACGATATCATTCCGACCTAACTCGACGACACTTTCCCCATCTCAGATCTTAGTATCTGTAAAATCAATTTGTAATGTAATGTTTTGAAGAAAACTTAAATTTAAAGCAGGGAGTTCTGAAAACAAATATTGAGATATCAAACTCAAGCGCAAAAGTCGAAATTATTTTATTATTGTTAAGGCAATCTACGACTTTTAGGCTGAAGAAAACTAACGAAACGTTAACTGGTAATCTAACGTACCCTTCTGCGGACTCACAATCAAATGATTCCAAATGTGTTGGCACAACTGTTTCATATTCTTCTCAACGCCACAAGTTTTCAAATAGAAAGAGATGTGCGTTGATACTTTACACCATCCAATGGCAAAGTTACTTGCCGGTCAGTGTTGTTGTCAATGTAACAAATTCGTTTAACTTCAATTGGCAAAACCACATACACAAACACTTTTATCAGTAAACAAACAAACAAACGAACAAACATATGTCCTAGTCGTAAATAGGTAATATGTGGCACGTGCAATTGGACACGTCTTGCTGCATTGAAGTTGCTAAGTACCGAGTTTTAAGTTACTACAAGTTGCAGCAGACTGCAAACAAAGTCGTACTCCAAATAAAAAATAAAAAAGATATAAAAATATTTGTATGACTGTTAATTGAAGGGCAGCCACTGAAAGAGGGTGATAGTGAATAACAGAAGAAAAAAAATGAATGAAACAAAATTGTTGAAAGTTCAACAAATGAATGCGTGTATAGCTTAATCGGGTATTATCTGCAACATATGCAAGTCTATAGGTACACGCGTACATACAAATGTACAGCTGCGTTCAAAATATGAGTAGAGCGTTATGGTAAAAATTGCTAATTAAGTAAATAATAATTTTTTTTCAACATTATTTTTTAAACCACCAAATTTTTTTTATACATAAGGGAGCTACTAAAATAGGTTTATAACTTTAAACTTAAAAACAAAACGAATTTCGAAAAATGGTCCCAAATTTTTTTAAAAATACAAACAAGTGTCAGCAAGCAATTCAAACTTCGCAAGAAAAAGTGGCCCACTTCGAAAATTTGTACCCACTACTATGTTTTTGAACGCAACTGTCTTTGTGTCGCTAGTCATGTGTACTATCGTGTAATTTTTGCATTGTTTTTTATACTTTACCTGATGTGAAATTGTGTCATCCATTGGTATTGTCTCTTGCAATTTTAAAGCTTTGTCTTTAATCCATTTGATTTGATCACGACTCTCACAAATTTCAGTGAATTTGACCAAATTCGGTAGAACCAATATGTGATTGTGCTATAGGATAAAGCGAAACAAAAAGTAATTTGTTAATAATTGTTTAAGGGGGATTGGACAGAATAGTGAGGTTAGAAAAGATGATGAACCAATTACAAATTAAATCATTTTTATTGTATTCAAAATCATTGTTATAGGCTTGACCAATTCTCATGAAATTTTGTAAGCGTATTTAGTAGGTCTGATAATCGGCCGTTATCTATTTTTCATTATTCCGGGAAGTGGACCAGGGACCGAAATATTCCGAACTTTTTTGCTTATCCCGCGATTATAATCAAATTTTACACAAAGGTAGTCTTTGACTTTTTTTAAAATTAAGGGTTTCTTTTTTTTCCGGGAAGTGGACCAGGGACCGAAATATTCTAAACTTCTTTATTTATTGTGCGATTTTCTTTAAATTTGGTACAAAGGTGTCACTTTACTTTTGTTAAAATTTGGGGTTACTTTTTTCCGGGAAGTGGATCAGGGACCGAAATATACCAAACTTTTTTATTTATCGTGCGATTTCTTCCCTAAATTTGGGCAGAACAACGTCCTTCTGGTAATAAATAGAATCATCACTTTCATATTTTCAGAACAGAAGTAGGTGAATAAGAGCTATATATATGTACTTGATTTCATCATTCATTCATTTAATTTTGTTTTTCTTATTCTCGCAACCAATTCTTTAAAATTGTGTACTAAAAAATTTAAATTATCAAATGAATTATAGAAAATTTATCGCGCTCTCAAAACTAGTACTAGAAGATGTCAATTCTCTAACGCACCCCATTACTCTTTATCAAAGGACTACCAACCCGCCACAAAACCTTGCAGTAGTATTTTGCTGCTAAAGTAACAACAACAAACACATCTGTATCTAATGGCTACTTTCACATTTCATTTAAACAAATCTGACGGCTATTTAAGAACGTAGATTTTCTCCCATTTACTTTGAGAAACAAAAAACCACAAATAAATCCCACCAAAGTAAACTAGCACTCACACATACATACATATGTACAATGTTTTCCAAATCTGTTTGTACGTGAGCGACAAAGACGAAGACAAGCCAACATTACAGATAAGTACAGGATCAGCCGGTATGATAGGGGTTGGGGTGGGACATCGGTGACTCTGACAGCAACCATTTAGCAGCAAAGCGTGCATGTATGCCACTCAATTTATGTGACAGAAGCAAGAACTTTGCCACTAAAACTCATTGCCACACACGAAATTTAGTGACTCTAATGTAGTAACAAAAGTTATCGCGACGTAGTAGCGAGCGCATCTCCACATGTCCGCATATGTAGATGGAGGGGACTAACAAAGTTTTTGAGGGCAAAATAATTTACTTTATAATTTTCCTTTTTACTTTTTATTGGTTTTACTTTACGCTTCTCTAGCTGCCCCTCTGTATACTCTAAGCATACAAATCCCTCTAGAGTAGTCATGTAAAGCTTTTACTAAGTCATTCCTTGAAACTTGGTACACATATCATCCGCTAGATGGTGCATTGTACGAGCTACTTAATATAAAAAGTTGCGATCAATTTTTGGAATTTTTCACGGTGGCCTGGAACCTTGAGACTTCGGTCATACTGGGTAAATAATTTCATTAAATAATTTCATTGGTGCGCTATTCGATGTAACTAAAAAGCCCTGCAAAACGGGGGAAGCGGGAATTTTGCGATCGGTTTCTGATAACTTCCCGGCGAGCCACGAACTAAAAACTTAAGTCATAGTTCAGAACCCAGTGGAATTGCAATATTTATAAGTGACCATGCAGTTGGTAGAAAAATAAATTCCGCTAGATGGGGCGCTGGTCGCTATAACTGACATCTTATAAGATCACTTAGACCCAGCTATACCTAAATTGAATAAACATACGCCTAACATCTTCAACTGATTTCTTGCATAAATTGACTCAAACCTATTGGAGCTGCAAGTTTTATAGGACTCTCTTGATGTTGTTGTAATCACAAAGAAGCACCCTGGTGGTTTTGGGTTAGTAGGTTTTAGACTCTCTTAGAACATTTCAATGATAATTCCATGAGTTTATATGTGTGTTGGCTAGCCAGAACTAGATAGTGTTGTATAGCGTTCGGTGCAGACAAACGGGGAGATAAAAGATGTGTGCTCCTCTAAGTGAACCAGAATCGACATCAAGACTCAGAGCTTGTAGTTTTGTTTTATGAAGTACGCCGTCTAATAATACCGAACTTGTGTTACACTCTCCTTAAATACATTTCCAACAGCATAAAGTTATGAAGGCTTTTAGAGTCAATCAAGCGTTTCGCCTGCTGTTCACTTGTTTCAAAACTAGCGGAATTTTACATGCCACAGCAACTGAATTTATGTCAAAATTATTATTTGGTACCCTAAACTGTCTGTGCACAGCGTACATAGTTGGCATTATGGCATAGCAATTGCATTTACCTATTCAGAGCTATGTATAGCTCGCGTGTGGCATGCAAATGCATTCATTCTCCACTGCTGTGCACACATCTCACATGCCACATACCCCAAACCGCCGCCCAAAAAACCCACATAGAGCAGATGGCACACACCGGGCTAGCAATTCAAATTTGATGTCATACTGTTAGCAATAATCGAGACTGACTAAAGTGACTTCAGCCATTTCGCGTAGCTGCAGCAACAAAACTCACCCAACCAATTAACTAACACCATCAATGAGCTAAGCTGGAATGTCCTTTAAACCACGAATCGCGCGTACGTTTGATGAATTTCAATTTCAATTTCAATTTATGTCATTTGAACGCTGTCAGCTGCATACTACTACTTACAAATAGATATATACGAGTGTATATGTATGTATGTATGTATACTGTTATTAATTTCAACAAACTTAGTGCAGCAGAAATTACAGCGAGCGCGTCCGTTGTGATTCAAAATTTCAGCGCAGAAAATTTTGATTGATTTTGCATGTTGCACGAATTGCTGCACGAATTGCTGCAAGTTACAAAGTTACGAGTTGCACTAAGCAATTTGTGTAATTCTCACAAAAATAAATGGCAGATATACGCCAATCAGTGGCATAGTCGAGCCGGGCGCAAGAGAGGGACTGGCTGGCATACCAGGCAGAAGTTGCCATGAGCGAAAAAATTTACTATCTCCACTTTTTATCTTTCATTTGGTGTTCCTCTGTCCTCATTTCTATTCCTCTACTTGTCTTCCTTCAACACGTCTTCCTCTACCTCTTAATAAGCACCGAGCGCAGTGAGACAATTGTTAGGGTTGGCTAGGCAATTGACGGCTCAAGAGAGAAGACCACACTGAGGCGGGCGTATCTGGGCATGGCTCTGAGAGATGCCAGAATAGCAGAGAGTGAGTGCGAAGAGCTGAGACTGACTCTGTTTGAAGAGAATTCACTACTCTCCAATTTTAGTAAAAATTCTAATTTTTAAAGATTTTCGTAAAAAAATAGCTTGATGACAATTCTAGCCAAATCCCACCCTATACCCCTCTTGTGTGCCCCAATGGTTGAGCGTATGACCAACAATTGAACCTTAGTGTATTTTACTTATAACAACTTATATCGTCAACTATCTTTCCTGGTCTCTAAGCTAGCATTACCAGTTTTTCACACTCTACCAACTATTTACGTCTCTCTCCCCTCCCATTATAGACGCCCATGTCACAAACATTTACATTCAACATTCTTACCACAATAATCCGCTTCAACATTATAACTAAGATGTATATATTTTACAAATTTTCGCTCACCTCAATAATTTGCATTAGCACATCGAATATCAGCTGTGTGCTACTCTTGAAATCCACGCCTGACTGTGTTGTAAAGTAGCGATAATTTTTCGTTGCTATATCTTCATTGTTGTATGCCACAGCACTTAGAATATTTTTTGCTTTTCGATCTGTAATGTCACCTCCAACACCGCTAGGTGACATTTCCGCATCGTTATCGCTGTTGTTGTTGCTTGATGTATTATCGGCGTACGCCTCCATTTGTTGCCACATAAAATTCAAATCATATTGATTGACTCTAAATTGGCTAGTGCCAATGACAGTGTCACGCAGGCATGAAGCATTAGTAACGGTATTGGTTTGTGGAGTAGCTCGCAGTTGACGCTCTAAATTGGGATGATAGAAGACATTCGCTTCGGAGACGAGTAATTGCACTTTGTGTAACTTTTTAAGACTGTAACAAGAAATTGAGTGAAATATAAGCCATTTATAGCAAGTGAAGCGTCAAAGTTTATATAAAAGGTATTATAAAAACAAGAGGCTTACAAGTTTTTGAATGGAAATATATATATATATGTTACAGAAAATTAAATAAAATGAAAACAACAACAACCAACGGAAAAGTTCAAGTAGAGAAGTATGCATCATAACGTCACAGAGCGTATCCAAGTGTCCGAAAAGGGATCTGATGATAAGTGGGGACACTTTGAAACATATTATTATTAATTGGTCTTGAGCTCACAAAACTTACAAATAAAAAAATACTAATTATAAATAAAATAAAATGAAATAAAATTAAAAAAATAAAAAATAAATATAAAAAAAATTAAACAAAATAAAAAAAAAAAATAAAATAAATAAAAAAAAAATAAAAAAAATAAAATAAAATAAAAAAAATAAAATAAGATAAAATAAAACAAAAAAAAAATAAAATAAAATAAAATAAAATAAAATAAAACAAAATAAAACAAAATAAAATAAAATAAACAAGTGACTGGAAGAATAGAATTACACTCTCTCAAACAATATAAAATCTGTCCAAATGTTTGCTTGAGAGAGAACATTTTACATACTGCGGAATATTCACTCAACGCCTATTTGTATGCCAACAAATTGCTTCGCTCAAAATTAAGCAAGAACGCTACACAGTCAAAGCAACTAGCCGGGAAGTAGCTCAAGACTAATATGTACCTAAAAAAACACAATAGTCAGCTGTCCTTTTTCCATATAAAAAAATATGAAGGAAATATAGCAGTCTCGCACTTGTTCAAAATATAACAACAAATTTGAGTTTAGTAATTTTTAGTAAAAATAGTTTAAACGCCTGCACATCTCAGTACACTAAAACACTTTAAATTATAACTATTTTGTAGTGATTTGGTATTATTAGGACTACTTTCAAATGAGCAACTTGCTATATGACTGCAGTGTGTCAGCACAGCTAACGATGTATTAGTTTGACTTTAATAACAACAAACTTCATTATTTATTGTTATTAGGCATTGATAAGCAGCATCAATAGCCACAACAAATAAGAGGATATGCCCAGCCAAAGTCAAACCACATGTTATGCAACAACAATGCATACAACAACAACAATTCAGCTAGCTTGTTGGCGAGAGAACAAAAGCAAATGAATTTATCAATAGGCACAATAAATTTATCATAGTCACACACTGAAATACATAGCAATCGACCTCCCACATCGTTCTCTAAAATTAGATAATGTGATAGTCTGCTTTTAGTCGCACGCACAGCCATTTACGGCCAAAGTAAAATCTTAATCATAGCCACGACAAGAATGTGTGGATGTGTAATAGCAAATAGCTCGAGATAAGATAAAGCAGGCAATAGAGACGTAGTAAATAAGTACCAAACAAAAGAATAGCATGTGATGCCCAGCATACATCGGATAAGGGAGGATATTCAAGATTATCAATGAAACGCATAATTCATGTTGCATAAGGGCGAATTAAAAATGGAATTTGCCTTTAGGCATAGCAGTGTTGCCACTTGTCTAATTAACAAGAAGCTGCTAATGCGCAATTAGACTATGTTTTATGTGTAATTTTACAACGCGAAGCAAAAGCAAGGCGCGAAGAGATGTTGGTTGATTCATTTGAGAACCAAATGCCTCTTTCGACCAACGAAGCTTAAAGGCCAACAATATCTAAAGTGGGCTGCTCTGGGAGCCTTCGACAAAGATATTGTTAGACATAGTTATTGACTTTTATTTATTTGTTGATTTTCCGATATGGTGGTAAGTTGATGTATATTGAAATGATTTTCCGTTATCCCTTATCAAGTTTGGATTTGTAACAAACCAGTTTCGGCTTTACGCCATCTTCAGTGTTTTATAGATCTCGAAGCCGCCCAGAAGCTGCTGCGTTCGATAACAACTGCCGGTCGAAACAGGGCAAAAGATAGCGCATCACTTCGACCGACGGAGGACGTCATAATTATCCTTGAGAAACAGACAGCTAAGCAAGATGTGTTTCGAAAAATGTAAAACATTCAAACTAAAATATTTTATTATTAAACTACAATATAATATTATTTTACCGATCGTACAAAAGCACTCTATATCTTCCAGGGATGGTCATAGGCTACAAAATATTTTGATATATATGTATATAGTGGGCATGACACCTCCCATACAACTGGAGTTTTTCATGGTACATATCTCCAGAAGTATTAGTTTCGACCACTGAAATTTGGTTAGGGGTTATACGATATTAATCCCTAACACCTACATGAAAACTGAAAATAACAAAAAAGGGGGCGTGGCAGCTCCCATACGAATGTTAGTTTTAATAATCCATGTATGTACATATCTAGAAGTATTTGAGTTAGACCACTGAAATTTTAATAGGGGTTATATGAGATTAGTCCCTAACATCTGAATGGGAATAACATCTGAATCTGAAAACTGGGAATAACGAAAACGAGGGCGTGGCACCTCCCACACAACTGGAGTTTTTCATAGTCCTTATCTCTGGTATTATTTCGGTTATGTGGTGTAAAACCCACGGATATAAGCTAGTTTGAATATAATCAGTAGCTTACCTACAATAGCTGGTTCGACATATACATACATAATATACAACAAATTATCCCAAAGCACCAGTTGACTATTCATAAGTATTTCGAAGTAATTTTTCCACACACACACACACAATCTCAGTTAATATAGGTACTATTTTATTAGTGCGCGCTCTCACAAAGGCACACTTAACAACGACCGCACAGTTTCCGGCGATGTAAAAATTCTTCACACAAGAGAATTGTGTGCGTCGAAAGGCGTCTGTGCTGCACAACGCCTATATTTATGCAATAAACATGCATCAGCTGTACTCACGCCGCATACATACATATGTATGTGCATATATACTTACATATCCCAGCTAGCACCTAGCACCTGTTTAAAGAGCTCGTTATTGCCTAAACATCAAATCCAAAGACTGTTAGGGTGCGAATTACAATAATGGATTTGCCGTAAAGGACAAAAGTTTGATATTTTGAGAGTTAGTAGATTCATGTTAATAGGAAATGAACATGAAAAAAATATTTCTCTAACCTTCGAGACAGTTTTTAAGTTGATTGATCAAGTTATTAACTAACCAGAAGGACCCGGAAGACGTTGTTCTGAACAAATTTAGGGAAAAAATCGCGGGATAAACAAAAAAGTTGGGAATATTACGGTCCCTGTTCCACTTCCCGGAATAATGAAAAATAGATAACGGACGATTCTTAGACCTACTAAATACGCTCACAAAATTTCATGAGAATCGGTCGAGCCATTTCGGAGGAGTATGGGAACGAAAACTGTGACACGAGAATTTTTTATACATAGTATAAGATTATTCAGTAGTGAAAGTAAATTTTAAAGCTTCCAACTTCTACAAATCAAACAAAATTATTTAAAAACTTTAGCCTTAACTTTTCTATGTATAGCGACAAATCGCTTCTTAGTCCCACCATTAGTCGTAGCTCCGTTCCAGCTACGAAATATGTTAGTTGGGATTTATGCGCATTGCTCTCTCGTCGGCAGCGCCCAAGTGCATGCCAACGCAGGAAATGTGCACTTCTGATTGTTTACAAGTTTGCGTGTGACCATATACATATTTACGTGTTTTCCCATTCATTTCCTGCCATTGCTCAGTACTTCCCATGCTTTCATGCAATGGGGTTGAACAAAAAAAAAAAAAAACAAACAATCTTTCGGCTTACATGTTTTGTACAGATGTACGTATGTATGTACGTATGCATGTATGTATGTATGTAACTCCATTGTAAGTCCAGTAGCTGCAAACATGCGTAATTAAGCCGTTCTGTATATTACATTTTAATTGCATGAATTCGTGGATTGGGTGACTTTAGCGAGGCGCTTGCTTAAATTTTAAATCTTTTCGTTATATTAATGGGTGTGGGTGAATTTTTATTGGTTTATATGTAATGGTTGCTACAAGAGCAACAAGCAATGGGGGCGTTAAGTTTGATTTTATAAGTATTGAAATCAAAATAACAAAAAAATTTCACTAATTGACTCAATAGCTCGTATGTATTGGAAAAGGGGATACGTTACTTGCACTCATCGCTTAGCTAATACTGGTAGACTTTGCGGGTGAGTTTCAACCACTGCCGAACTCTGGTATTTAAGTATGATACATATGAGTTTTAAAAGAAATGTGCATATATGGAAATACCATGCCACCTTAAGCTAATGAATGACCACGGGGGTTCTCAGGACCAACCCCCTCCTCCTGCTTGGAATCCAAAAAATCATGCTTTTCAGGAACTGTGAATAAAATTGTACTCGAAAATTCCCAAAAATCCTGAATTCGCCACTTTCTTAATTAAGAATCTTTCCCTATTCCCTTCTCTTCATTTCTATTCATCGCGGCAACTAATCTTCAACTTTTTCTTCTAACTACTTTAATCCATTCCGCTTTCTTTCGCTTTATGTTTTCTATGGTAATGTTATAGCTAAAAAGTTTGGGTGTGGTAAGGTTTGACTTTTGCTGCTTGTGGTAGGTCAAAATTATAAATTGTTTGGAAATGTTTTTAGTGATGTTTGATATTTAATTTTTCGTTGAATACTAAATACTAGCAAAGATAGGAAATATCTCTTAAAGTTTTCGCAATACGAAAAACTATATAATGTTTTTTCATATATTTTTTCTTTTTTTTTTGCTAGACAAAAATGTTCCACATGTCTGCTAATGAGCAATTTAGAACACCGTGCAAGTACAAGTCGACATCATTATCGAAAAGTCAACTCGACAACATTGGTCGAAAGCAAGTTTGGTTACTACTTTTACTACCAGCAGCAAGCAGCAAATAACAATTGAAACTTATGCATTTAAGCGCGTCAAAACCAGAGATACTCAAAGGCATGCGGCACGTAGTACAAAAACACACACAAACGTAGTGAAAGAGCAAACTGGTATGAAAAAATATTAATTCATAACTAAAATTTGCTAACTCAACGCAAACTAGTCGGAAAAAGTGCCAACAAACAAACATCAACAAACATTCAAATTTTTCGAGAAAATCTCGGTAGAGTTAAGTTTTTAATATAGATGTTTCCACCACCAGCGCTAAAACCTATGCAGTGTCCCATGCTGCTGGTATATCATACCCAAAGACATAAACTATTTTTAATTAACATTACCTAAAAGCAAAATTAAATTATATTTTAACAGTTTAGTCGACTTTTAACTAATTCGAGATTGGCAAACTTTGCTCCGAAATTTGAGAATAGGCGTCTCTTAGAACATCCCAATGTTTAAAATACCATTTGGTTATATAACAAAAAATAGTTCCCTGCCTAGTTTAGTTTGGTGCTACTACTAATTTTGTAGTATTTTACAACTACTTGATTTGACTGCAGGGTTAAATAGAAATAACAACTAACAAACAGACAAGAACAACATAAAATAATGAGAATATCCTAGTAGCTACTTCAAATGACATTTACGTACATATATACAACCACTACTCACCTAATACTGTCGCAATTAATGCGAGTCCACCGTGTCGTATGATGAAAATGTGAAAGTTTATTACCCACAATTGGGAAAGTTTTATACGTAATTAAAAGTTCCAAAATCGCTTCGAAACATGTGGATCTTATTTGGTATTGTTCCTGTTCGTCTACCATGTTCACATCGTAAACTTTATTGATTAATAGTAGGAATGTCATAAAATACTCTTCAAATTGTTGTCGTGTGGTAAAGCCAAAAATTGATAATCTGCAATAACAAAAGTAAGAGAAAGTGTTGAAATGTATATTAAACTAATACGATAAATGAATGGTTAATCAAGTCGATCACCAGCATACATACATACAGCTGTATTTTCATAGGTGTTAGAATAATTAATTTAGCAAAGTTTGTGTAAAAGTAATTATTGTGGAGTTAATGAAATCAGTAAATCAATAATTTTACTAGGCACCTCAAAGGAAACTTACAAATACTCGTACATACTATAAATACCATGGTTCGCTTTCTTGTGTATTTGTCAGCTACTCAAATATGGAGAAACGTGTAAACGGATTTGAACAAAATTTTGGATTGAGATTGTACATGACCTGTACAGTTGTTTAGCATATAATATACTATTTAAAAAAAAAAAGAACACGCCTAATGGAAGACTACTACGATTTCAAATCAGAAGTCGTCGCGTCCCAACTCTCCGTGGGATTTTTATACCCAGCGTACTAGTACGCCCCCTTTTCCGATATCTAAAATTTCGAAAATGGCATAAATTAACATAACTTGAGTAAAAATGTAGATCTTTGCATGAACTTTTTGGCCAAGGTAGGTTGCTATTGAAAATGGACGAAATCGGATGATAACCGCACTTCCTTTTTCGATATCGAAAATTTCGAAAATCACATACATAAATTAACATAACTTGAGTAAAGATTGAGGTATTTGCATGAAATTTGTTATGCAGGCTACTTTCTGGCCAAGGCAGGTTGGTGTTTAAAATGGGCGGAATCGGATGATAACCACGCCCCCTTTTTCGATATCGAAAATCACATAAATTTACATGAAAACGAACTCTGGGTATTTAATGTTCGGTTCACCCGAACTTAGACTTCCTTACTTGTTTAGAATAGAAAAAATATGTGACTTTGTCTCATAATAAATTGTGCATGGTTTCGAATTAGTACTCCAACTATAGTGCGTTGCTTTTTGAATTTTTCCATTAATATTTAAATAATTATTAAATACAAAATAACACATATACATACATATATGTAAATTTAGTTTTTATAATAATTTGTATTGTATTATGCTTTTATAAAATAAAATAAAAATAAAGAAACGTAAAATTTTGTAATATAGTTATTGAAAATCATAATGCATGACACTTATTCGGTCTAAGAACTTTCTTTTTACCGAAGCGCAAAAATGTCAACGCGCTTTCAGATGTTTTATCTTTTACATCGCCACGGTCTTAATGTTCAAACGACAAATATTTTTGTTACATTATTATTGACCGCATATTCACTTACATATGCAGTATGCTGATGACATTATGTAGATCTACATGAAGTTATGGCAAATTCTCCCCTCTGCATGGAATATTTATAGCTACATATTTATGACACAGTTTGTTACTGAGATGACTTGGCTTGCTTTCAACATAATTTTATTTTCAAATGCGTCCTTGTTGGTATTTGTCAGCAGACGCAGTAATCATGAAATTGCTTAAACAGTAGAGCGTATTCGAAAAACAAAACATCGTCATTCACTGCACACTACGAAGTATCTTTCTAAGGGAGTTTATATGAGAGGAAAATATTCTAAACTCCATGCATGTTTTTGTTTCAATTACAAAAGCGTAAAAAGCTATTTTTATTTAAAGCAAAGCCTTTTCATATTGGGAGCGTACAGTGAATCTTTGCTTTTCAATACACCCTAACATACAAATAACTACGTGTGTACATACATAAATATTAGGGATACCGGGACTCCGTACTTTTCTGTGTTCCGCAAATCCTACGATTTCTGTGCTGCAATCCTAGATTTTTCGGGATCGGCTACATGTTACAAAACAAACTATAAATGAGCCTTGATTTCCAACTTATCCAGATTTGCTAAAAAATGGAATTACAACTCCGATTCAGTTTCAAGTCGGTATATATGTACAACCATGCATAGGTGCTCACTATATAAATTTGTTCTGCACGTACTTTTTTTTTTTTTTTTTTTTTTCAATCAAAATTCCGATATTGTAAAAAACAAAATCAAAACCAAAATTGCCATCCCTAATATATATTTTTCCAAGTGAAGTAAACATACGACTAAAGAGCAAATGCTAATGAGATGACGACAGAGTAACTTATGCTAATTTGAATGTGTACATTTATTTATGTTTGTACACCATAACAGCGTTAAATATGTTGGCAATTAAGATAGTTGAATTTCGTACAACTTAAATATTGTAGAAAAGTTAATTCAATTGACAGAAAGATAATCAGATAGAAAGGCGATTTCTTGGAGAGTTTTACATCAAGTCGAGGCTTTCTATGACAATCTGAAGGATTTGTATATTTCCGGGAATTCCAGAATTTTATTTGACACCTCTGAGTTTTTGGGACTAGTTCTAGGACTAGGAAATTGGTTTTCGCTAGCAATTAATGTCGATAAAGCAATGAAATGGTTTCAGAACATAACTTTCAAATATTTATGTATGTACTAAGAAATTATTTGAATTTTAAAATATTTTACATAGAGAGGAAATATGTATGTAGTTCCATTAATTATGTAAAAAGTAAAAAAGTATTTAAATGCTGTTTTTTAACGTTTTGATAATTTAAAAAAAAATCTTCGAACGATTTTTCAATGGGACTTTCTTAATGAACACAATTTTTGTCCAGCACAACTTTAGTTTGTTCAGTATAAAAAATTATGAAGTATTTTGAGGAGCACGTTTCTTATCAATGAACTTTGAAACTAAGTACCTGCAACCAGTATGACCTATGTATACCTCAAGCTTTACTTTTAATGCAACTTTCCCTTTACTGTTTAACTCTACCTTTACTTTTACCTTAAATTTACCCTTAAATGTTAACCTAAACCTAAACCTTAAATTTAATCTCTCTTAACCTTAACCTTAACTTTAACCTTAACCTTAGACTTAGCCTTAACTTTAACCTCAACCTTAACCTTAACCTTTAACTTTTCCCTTAACTGTTTAACTGTTACCTTAACATTAACCTTAACTTTAACCCTCACCTTAAGCTTAACCTTAGACATAACCTTAATTTTAACCTCAACCTTCAACTTTTCCCTTAACTGTTTACCTCTACTTTCACATTTACCTTGACCTTAACCTTAACCTTAGACTTAGCTGTAACTTTAACCTTTAACTTTTTCGTTAACTGTTTAACTGTTACCTTGACCTTAACCTTAACTTAAACCCTCACCTTAAGCTTAACCTTAACCTTAACCTTAGACTTAGCTGTAACTTTAACCTTTAACTTTTCCCTTAACTGTTTAACTGTTACCTTAACATTAACTTTAACTTTAACCCTCACCTTAAGCTTAACCTTAGACTTAACCTTAATTTTAACCTCAACCTTAACCTTATCCTTAACCTTCAACTTTTCCCTTAACTGTTTACCTCTACTTTCACATTTACCTTGACCTTAACCTTAACTTAAACCCTCACCTTAAGCTTAACCTTAACCTTAACCTTAGACTTAGCTGTAACCTTAACCTTTAACTTTTCCCTTAACTGTTTAACTGTTACCTTAACATTAACCTTAACTTTAACCCTCACCTTAAGCTTAACTTTAGACTTAACCTTAATTTTAACCTCAACCTTAACCTTATCCTTAACCTTCAACTTTTCCCTTAACTGTTTACCTCTACTTTCACATTTACCTTTACCATAAGCTTAACGTTAACCTTACAGTCAACCTTACCCTTAACCGTAACCCTAACCTTAACCTTAACCCTAAGCTTAACCCTAACCTTAACCTTAATCGTCACCTTAACTTTGATCTTAACCTATACATTAACCTTAAACTTAACCCTTTACATTAACCTTAAATTCAACCTTAACCTTTATCTTTAAGACATCCCACATACATATATATTCATTATGGACGGCTACTACCTCCTTATCTGCTTCAAAACTCTTTCCAAATATTCATAATTTTCACTATCTCAGTGTTTGATTCAAAAACCGCCGATCTCAGCAGAATATTTATTGTATTTTGGTACAGATTAGGCGTTTTAGAATTATGTTCAGAAATAGGGTGATATTGAAAAAATTAGTTTTAAGTAGTTTTAAAAAAAAATTCGGAGAATAGTTTAAAAATATTTTAAAATAGGATGATCTTCACCTGTGATGTTAACCTGAGTGTTAAACTTACCTCTTAACAAATTTACGCAACACATCCACATCGCTGAGGCTTTCGACAGGAATCGTTGGAAGTTTGCCACATGACGCTGCCGCCGTCGCTGCAGCTGAATTCGTTGCTTGCGATGCTTGGACTTGGCCAGCATGTTTGACTGGTGATGATTGTTCTTTGAGTTGTTGTTCGCGCTGTTGTTGTTGTATGATTTCGTATGGTGTCACAGCATAAGCATAAAATTGATTTGTACGCAGCACAGCGATACCAATCGTAACCAAAATATCCTGTAAGAAAGTAAAAGAAGAAAAGAAAACAACAACATTAAAATTTAAAAATATAAAGGTAATAAAAAGAGGGGGGGGGGGGCACAAGATTAAAATGCATACAACTCACCATTGGCATTTGTGCACTGTCGGCACTCTTGAAATCTGCCATGGCGCTATCTACGCCAACACCACCACCCGATGAGCTGCCCATACTACCGCTTACACCACCAGCACCAGCCATGACACTACCAGCGCCACTCAACGTACCACCTTTGACTGCCCCACCCGTAAGATAGGTAGCCGAAAGTTCCTTAGAGCCATGCATTTCTATCAATTTTGCAATGAATACAGCTTGAGGCGCATAAGTTTGCAAAAGACGCCCAACAGCAATATCCGATTCGTTGACTATTATGGGTGTTGCGCTTTCCAGCTCGGTAGCTGCAGCTGCTGTAGACAAAGCGTTGAATATATTTTGAGTGTTGTTGTTGTCGAAAGCTTCAGCACCATCTCCGCTACATTCCGGCACACTAACGACAACATTAAATGCTTGTTGCTTGTAATGACGATAGAAGATGGTATGTTGCAATGTCAACCGGGCTGTTAAAACCAGAATATTCAAAACGCGACACAACAACAAATTCCGCTGTTGCAGCGTAAGCAAGCTACTTGAGGGAGTAGGCGTGATTTGTGTTGTTTCAGCAGTAGGTTGAGTAGAGGAGACAGCGCTAGTTGGCTTTTCCATTTGATTAAGTTCCATCCAGATGAGACGTTGTTGTAGCAGAGACGCAATACACTGCAACAATGTATGTACATGTTGCTGTCGGTTGTAATCGAGCGGCAATGTCTGCTGCCGTGTCATAACTTGCTGCTGCACTTGACGACAACACCAGTCCAAGAGCTGAAGTAATATTAATACGCTTTCCGGCCGCAAGAGCTGTTCACGCACAAACTTATCAATGAATCTTGACTCAACATACAGCAAAGCATGCTCCTCTACTCTTCTTATATGCACCATTAGGGTGGTGACCGCGTCGCATAGGTAAACCATCTCCGACTCACTCTTCAGGCACTTTTGAGTTTCAATTGCCGATTCTTCTGCGTAGACACTTGACATCGTTGTTGCTGCGCCGTCTGTTGTTGTTGTCTCCATTTGTGCACTAATACGTGCCATCAACACGGCGCATGTAACACGCACCAATGGATTCGGTTGCATATAGTGTATATGTGGATTATGTTGTATGCAATTGTGTCGAAAGGCTGTTAGCATTGCTTGCATTGAGCTGGCGATTGCATGCCGCAACACACGCGCCACTGAAAACTCGCTACAGTTAAATATTCTGTAGAGTTTTTGTTCGGATTGTATCTCGAGTAAAATACGCGTGAGCTGTTGAGCGCTATAGTCCGGTTGTGCTGAGAATTTAATTAACTTCAAATTGTTAACGGATGGGCAGGTGAGAAGAAGACGAGAATGAAAGAAAAATATACAAGTTTTTAAATGGGTATATTATATTGGAAAACGAGAAGATAGCTAAAGGTATTAAAAAGATTATATGCAAACGAAATGATTGCTTGTTAAAAAGAAAAAATTTAATTGAAAGGAATCGTTGTAAACTGTAAGAAAAGCTGTTCAAGGGTTATTTCAAATATCTGAAGAATTGTACTAATAATAAGCAGGGAAGAGGTTTAAGTTGGATTAAAATTTGAAAACCCTCTTAGAGATATTCAGCTTGGAAATTTAAGTTTGAATGGGAGGCAACACGCATTTGATTTCTCACGTGTATGGCATTGATATCGTTCATTCTATGTCAAGCTGTGTATGTCGAGATATACAGCATGAAAAGTTATGTTTGTATGGGAAGCGCCACGCCTTCTTTATATTTTTTTCCTAAACATGCGCATATATTTACAAGCAAATCACCAAAAGCAAGTATTTAATATGGCTTAGTCGTAAGTGGACGACATATGAAGACAATTTTTATATACATAAATACAGTTGTGTTCAATATAATAGTAGTGAATATCGTTCGAGGAAATAATAAGGCGTGTTTTTAATAACTCACATTGAAAATATAGCAAATTCTGTAACAAAATATTAATAAAAAGGAATTTAAAAATTTCCACAAAGTTCAGAAAGGTTAACAAAATATTATAAAATGGTCAACAAAATCTGTAAATAAGAATTTTTAGAAAATTTTTAGGTATGCAGTTTTGTAGCGCAATCAATTTAGGTGCTATAATGAGCAAATCAGAACTCGCTCCAAAATTTCCTGAATTCCTAGAATTTTTATTGCACGCGCTGCTTAAAATTTTCCTTCAAAAATAATTAAAGTTTGTTCATGCGTTGTATGGAAGAAATTACGCAACGCACGAGACGAAAAAAATTCCTAAAATGAAGAGATTTTCAATTGAATTCATTGGCTGTCTGGCAGGTAACAGAATTGAGTTTTGAGTATCCTTTAAAATAGCGTCTGACTAATTTGTTTGGCTGGCAGTGTTTGTACTGTTGCTGTAAAGGCAAGGTTCGATGTCTCACTCCGTTATGTTCTTAATGGAAAATTGGATGTTTGATCTAGTAGGGTTCAGTACTTAACCCAATTATTAAATAGATTCACAAGAAAATAATGAATCAAACGATAAGTAAACATTATTCAATAGGTTTGCTTATAGTAGAAAAGGGATTTTTTTCGCAAAATAATTGCTAGTAAATCGAGAAATTCAAATGAAATACGATACTTGCATCAATACAAACAATAAACAAGTAGTTTATAAGTAAAAGAAATAGCTGCAAATAAAATATCAGCACAAACAATAATATAATTGGTAAACAACGCGGGATACCGTTTAAATGAAATGCTATACCAAATCAAAAAGAGAGCAAATAGAAGAACAAAAAGCACAAGCAAAAATAAAAAAAATTAGCAAGCAATTATGAGACAGAGCGAAAAGCGTAAAGCGTATGCTGAGAAGTGAATGATTTCAACTCATCAGTACTTAAGCAAAAATAGAAATAGAAATAAACGTAGAATGTATAATGAAAACGAAAACGAAAGAAGGCAACAATGCAGAAGCGTACAAGTGGAACTCAAGTACGCCCGTACGACGATAAACTCACCTGACTCAACAACCACTCGTCGTCAATCAAATTCTGCTGCTGTTGTGCTTGTTGCTGTGCTTGTTGACGCTGCTGTTGCTCCGCTAATGGTTGAGCAGCTAGTTTGCATTCCTGAGTATCGAGCAACAACTGCTGCCAACTGCTTAATAGCAATCAAATGCAAGAAAAGTGCATGCAATAGAATAGAAAAAATAAAAAAAAATTATAATAATAAAGACATAATAGATCGTTGAATTATAAGAGGAAATAATCTACAAATTACACAGTACAACTAATGTAGAAATTATTTTCATATTTGTAGATGGCGCTGATGTAGTTAGCTAGCTTGGTTGGCTTAGAAATTGGTTACAAAAAAATGGGCTTTTACTGAAAATGCGATAGGGCCTGAAGCTGAGCCCATCATATCGCTCGTTCCATTCTAAACAGGGTTAACTAAAAATTCAAATTTTTTGAAAAAAGGCAAATAAAGTTTTGTCTATTCAAACAGTTAACTTTTACGAATAATGTAGTTGGTACTAGAACGGTCACGTCAATTTATAAGGTATGACGGCAAAACTAAAAATACTAAGCTAGTATACTGATAAGCAAAATATTTGTATTAATGTGAGGAAGATGCTAAATTCCATCCAAACTTTTTTCACTCTGAGATAATTCACTTTAAAATAAAAAATTTATTCAGAAAAAAATAGCTTCATACGGAAATTTTCTAAATACTACAGTTTCATACAAAAAGTAAAAGGGGTTTTTTGAAATAATGCGTTTTTATTTTCTAATAGAGGGAATCAACTTGAAATCAAACCACTTTTTGATCTAACAAAACCAGAGAACATGTTTGTCTGTTGGTGGAATATAGATTTTTTTCGAATTGATTCACTTTACATTGAACAGATAAGCTACGAAAATTTATAATACACAGAGACAAATACATCTAAATATATCCACCATTTTTAGTTCAATGACTATTTTATAACGTTGAATATAATGTCCTTGGGTAGCTATTAAAATGTATCGTACTATCTAAAAAAATTAAAATTTTGAGTTAACCCTGTGTAATTATAGAACTTTAAAGTTGCAACAGATCTAGTTCAGTTTAGCGAGTGTTAAATAGAGAGGGAAAATTAGACTCGATGACGGGGAACGATATGTTGAGATTATATACTGTAAACCAGATAATAATGGTGGCCAGGTTTGAATAGGTTCTTACTGTCTCCGAAGATACAAAAAATACCATGTTAGAAAAACTATGTTGTACAGCGCTATTGATTTCAAGCAGCTTTGCAGATTAACATAAATAAATATAAAGTTAAAAATAGTAAATACAACTACAATAACTTACAATTGAGTTGTTGAACTGCCTTCTGGCGCTCCTTGCGCCAACTGATCTCCCACTAATTCCTCTAATTGCCTCAGTAATTGCTGCTTCTTCAGAGGGGCAGTAACCGTGTTCATGCTGCATTCAAATACAAGACGACGCACCAAACGCTCCAAGCGCACCAACATTACGCGCGAGTATCTACAACGTGAGTATACCAAACGTACTAGCTTCAAACTAAGGCAAGTAAATACCAGATTCCGTTCTGCAGCGTTAACTCCCCTACCAACTGTGCCTCTGCACAGCCGTAAAAGTAAAGGTGGAAGTGCGCGTATTGAATGCTGTTGAAACAGAGTAAAAAAAAAAAAAGTGAATAAATAAGCAAATTAAAATTATAAACAAGTATTACGTAACGGCTTAATTGCTGAGCACAAAGCCACAGCGAAAAAACTGAAAAAAAAAACGTAAAAAGGAACAAAATCACAGAATAACTACTAATAGACCGTTAAGTAGCATACGAACCTTGTTGAGCGTATTTGCATGCTGCAGCAAAGTATTCAACCATAAGGAGCCCAACTCACCGCCGCCAACTGTTGTACCCTCCGCTGGTGCGTCATGATCCTTCTTTGCTGCCACTTCACACAAATCGCTGACGAATTCAAAATTGTCCGTAATTAGGATATTCACTACAGTTGCACCGCCTGCATTCAACAGCTGCTTCACTTGTTGCACCGTCCAGTCGCGCGCATTGGGCTGTTTGTTGGTGCGAGTATGCGGATTAGCGAGTTTCGAGTTGAAAATAATTATTAGACCACAAATTGAATGAGATCGCGTAAAAAGTGAATGTGCAAAAATTAGCAAAACGAATGCAAAGCATTTTACTTCTTAGTGTGGCATAGCACTCATAAATACATATACATATGTACATACACATTAGACTGGGACAATTTGTATTATTTTTTAATTTGATTGAGAATATTTTTTAAAATAAATAAATAATAAGACCAGTTCATTGTAATTCTGAGTCAATTATTAGTATTTTTTTATTAAAGGAAAAATTGAAAAGGAACAAACATATGTATGTATATAGGTACATAACAAAACAAATAAAAATTAAAATATTGTAAAAGGTTCCGACCTAAATGTGTATCCTTCAATAACTTAGCATTTTTAATATAAATAAAATTACGCTAAAATATTCTAAACTAGCTCTCTTAAAATTTATTCAAGCCAATTTATAAATAAATTAAGTTATTTAATTTTTTTTTAGAAATCAAATGAGAACTTGACACTCAATCAAACAGGGTTGTAAAAGAATGCATTCAGATGCGAATGCAATCAGTTGAAGTCTTATTCAATGACTTGAAATTACGAATGCACTCATTAACTCGCTTTTTGACTAAAGAATGAAAAAATGAAGTCTGAAGTCTTTTTGAAGTCACGACTTTGAAGTCATTTAGAGAAGTCACTTACTGACTTCATTTTTTGCGTGAATTCACTATTTGCAACAAAAATAGTTTACGATCATGCCTCGTATGCCACAGGTAAATTGACTACAAATGACTTCAATTGACTTCAGTAAGACCTTTTATTCAATGAATGCAATACATGAATAACCAAAAAATGAATGAAAAAAAAAATTCGAAGTGGCAGAAGTCTGAATGGTGACTTAAACATTTAAAACATTTTTAAGTAAGCAACAAAAATTTATATCATTATCAAAAAATTTTAATTCGAACCAGTATAATACACATCTACAACGCTGCGAGGCAAGTAAAATAATTGGAGCATAAACGCACTAGAGGAAAAATTAAAATCAAAAAGTATTCGCTGCGAATTAAGCGTAGTGCAGTCGCTTATATGACGACGAGAAGCACTGGTCAGTTAAAAACGTTTTGTTGCCTAAGCACATTCCGAGCTTTAGTTTCACGATACCCACAATCAAGCAGCATTTCGCATGGCAGTAATGAGCGCACTGAGGTGTATGGACGTAATGCTTCATATCGTCACTGTCGTCATCTAAAGGGGTTGGTGCATAATGAAAAGCGTTTAAAGCCCAATTTGGACTTAATAAAATTTATTTAATTTCGAATGATATATGTAAGTCGTAAAAACTTAGTTAAATAAGCTGGGTGTATAGTTGGTTAGGCGAAATAAGCAGGCTTATTGTGACTCCACATTCTCTCTTTTCAACTCAGATGGGATATCTAAGTTCCTTCAGTTGGTTATATATCACAAAAACAGGGGTATCTGATGCCACCGAGAGCAGTCATCTCTGCTACAGTTTTCATAGAACACAACATACCCATAACTTTAACCAGAAAGTCACCATGATAGCGTGATAGAAAGAGAAGGTTCAACGAAGGGTCCCGCCAGCCCTTTCATGAGAATTAAAATCATTGACTTAAATGCCTCAAATGTCCATCAAGTGGACTTGACTAGAGAAGGCCAAGACGTCCTCCACATTTGGGCTAAGAGCATGGTAATACATATATTGAGAGAGTTCATACCAGGGATCTACAAAACACTCCCTGCCTTTTCAGTGAGCTGGCCCAAGATTTCATAACGCGTGCCGTACTGGAAAGGGCACACTATTTAAGATCGTGATTCCACACTGGACTACTTGAGAAAAGTATGTCTTAGTGGGTTTAAAAGAGGCTGGCATTGGTCAAATGGTTTGCTAAAACGGATCAAGTTCGATAAAATATTCTATCTGGACTACGTAGATGAGAACGGGAATTTTGTTATGAACTTCTACATATATTTTGAATTGTTTTAGACTTTATAAGATAGGGATTTGAGAGATGCCAAAAGGAATTATAGATATTCGGAGTGAAAGGGTGAAAGAAATATTAATTTGATTCGTCTACACATGTATGACAGTCTGACGCTGACTAAGACATGCGCTTCAAGGTCTTTGAAAATTGTTTATAGCACACACAACCTTTCATCGCTGCAATCTGCTAGTTAACAAACAAAATTAGCAGACATACAAATACATAGAAAAGCAAATTGTTTAACCAAAAGTCGGAAGTCTAGATGTGATTATAGTATTTAATTAATGAGAGAACTATGCTAGCTTGTTTACTCTAAATAGAGGAAGTAATTTTCCTCACTTTGCCAGAGCAGTTAATACTTTTCCAACAGCCTAACACTTGTACATCACACTTTCTCATCTTACGGGAGCACAAAGCAGTAGCCACAGGAGCTCAACTTCATCTACTGAGCAGTGTTTAAAACTTATTCGAGTTAGTTGTTGTTACGCAGGCATTAGCACATCTTACACATTTACATTTGTTTTATGTTTATATCAATAAAGTTAAGTAAAAGGGTAGTCAGTCAATAGGCTGAATGCAGCACACGTTCAAAAATTTGAATCTGTTTAATGGGCTGCATAAAGCGTTACCAGCAGCTAACAACCCCCTGTATACTCGTATGTATGGATGCGGTACATGGAGCATTCTGAAATACACTGCTGAGTAAATTAATAGCAGCATTAGTGAGTGCAAAAACCTATAAAACTACGACTACTATGAAAATGGATTGTCAGACTTACAATTAAAATGGAAATTAAGATAAGGACCACACCCCTGCGCATGGGGGTTGTTGGATGTCAAGATTGATGCTCAAGAGGTCTTGGATGAATTTTTAACTAAGGTATTGTTTGCTATTTTTCTCTTGATTCAACAGTTAATAAATACACTAGGCAAAATAAGTCTGCGTTTAGGTATACTTTTAACCTAACCTAGGTATAATTTTTTGTAATTTTCACAAATTTTTGGTTCGGTAAAATAATTTTTTACTAATTTTTCGATAAAATGAAGGTCCAAAATGTAATACAGAACTCTGTTGTTTGAACTGAGGTGTTTCAAAAATGTATTAAAAACTCGAATTTTCGTCAAAATTTTCAAGTTTTTTCTCATTTTTTTTTTTTTGATTTTTACGCCGAACTCAAATCTGTCAAAAATTTGCCAATCTAGTATATAGTTTTAGGGAACCAGAGGTATGAAATGATGTAATTTGAAATATTTCGGACAAGGTTTGACCTTAGTCACATTAGGTTATAACCACTGGTATAGGTTGGAATGAATCCGGTGCAGGCCTAGCAACCTTCTGGCATTTTCAATTTATACATTTATTCCCTTAAATAAATGGTGCAACGTGATACTATTGTATAGCACCGTACTGTAGGCTTTTCTGTGCTTCTCACAACACTTTCCCACAGCTCAAATCAACATCGGTCAGCATCCACACATACACATATTCATACTTGTATATACATTAGGGTGGTTTGAATTCGTGGTCTCGCTCATCATGACAAAATTATTTGTACTTTACAAAAAAAAAAATTATTTACTCAAAATTTTGATTTAAATTTTTAAATTCATAAAAACTGGTTCCAATGGAATTTATTTCTTTTGCTCCAATGATTATACATAAATGCCAATAATCTGATCTGAGGTCTCATAATATTAATTAAATACACTCTAAATTAAATTAAATTTTTAAATTTTATTAAGTTAAATTTTTTTGAACCATTGATTAATTTTTAAAAAACGTATAGTTTTGTAATTTTTCTCTAAAATCAATTTTTCCTTAAAAACAAAAATAATAATATTGTTATTAATATTCTTTTTTAAAAAGTACTTATACTATTCCCATGAAAAACGAAAAAAAGTTTTCTTTCAATCCACCCTAATATACAAAAGCATATACATACTTAGTGACAGTTGTCATCAGTCTCAGTTTGCAACTTACTTTTTGCTGGAAAATTTCACTCAAAAGTGTTCTCTGCATGTTGGCGTACCACTTCACTCGTTCTTTATTTGTTGTCATTTGCAGTTCACTTTGTTGTTGTTGTTGCTGTTGAGCATGTGCTTTTCGTTTTTGTTGCTCGAGCAATTGCAACATCACCACCGGATCTAACAATTTCATGGCCGACAAAAGTTTCAAGACTACCAACTGTAGCTGCATTGCCAGGGTCGTCGCTGTTACTACTACACCAGCATCACTACCAAATATAAAACCTTCCACACAAACCGTATTACCACCATCCTCCTCCTCCTCAACACCGTGGCCAGTTACGAAATTACAGTATTTATCAAGCAATGACGATTCGGCAAGTACCAAACGAAAAACTGATTGTAGAGCATCTTTATGACTAGAACGGCAACAGAACTCATGCAAAGCATCTACGAAACGGCACACCAACTGACAGTAGGCCACATCGCCGCAGGCACTCGAAGTAGTCGTAGTTGTCGCCATAGCAATGGTGGGTGGGTTTGTGGCACTGGTGATGGCATCAAGGCAATTCTCCAGCTTCTCGCATAAAACTTTTGCGAAATAGTTAATTTCACTTATGCTGCCACTTGACGCTGAAGCTGAGGCTGAGAATGTCCCGGTGTTTGAGGATTGCGCTGCTGCTGCTGCTGCTGCTGTAGAAGTCGATGGGCCATCTAGTAACCAATGCGATGGTTTGGTACGTTGTTGTTGCTGGTGCTTTTGGTTTCTGTTGCGCTCGCGCTCCACCACAGCCGGATGGTTTTTCAAATAAAGTTTGATGTGATTTACTAAATAAATTTCCTCAGTTTTAAGAATTACATTTGCAAGGATGATCGTTGTATGCGCCAAAGCGGAAAAGTTCTCAACATCCTTTTTTGCATTTGGTTAATTTGTATATAAGTGTGGGTGTGGGAGTGTGTGTGTGTGTTTGTTTGAGTGGACACAGTTCATGCATATTTTCATACAAATTAGTTAAGTTGTTGCCATCATCATTATAATCATAGGACATTGTTGTTGCCATGTTTTTGTAGTTGTAGTTAGTGGCGCCGCATTTGTTGATTGTTGGCGTTGATTGCGATGTGTGGTTGTATTCGGATGAGCATATGCAGCAATTAGAAGGGAAGAGAGATAGACGTGAAATGTAAATAAAATTAGTTTTTATAACTTTTCATAAATTTACTTAACATACTATACTTATTTCTAGGCATATTTTTCGCTGACTTCACACATAAACCTACTACATTTCATGTGAGGTCAGTTTAGCATTAATTAAGGCATAATAAGACTAGAAAAGATTAAGGTTAAAAATTTAAATACACAAAATCTTCAGCATAAGCGAGATTTTTAGAGAATGAATATCGGCATTATTATAATTTGAGTTTCCTTGCTATGTGTTTAAGCGACTTAAATAATTTCTTTCGTTTATTTCATTTGCAACCCTTTTTATAATTCTCACCCAGCTTATGAAATATTCTGAAGATATTGTTTTTGGCTGCCTAACCCAACGGGGGGTTTTTTCAAGCGAAAATGAGGAAGCCAATCTCCTGCAATGCCTCAGAGCCAACAGTGCTCGACCCCAATGAATAAATACAAGGTGTAACAGGTGCTATAATAACAGATAATAATAATAATAATTTACTGAGTTTGACCCCTCTACAAGCCTTTCTAAAAATGTACAAACATCCGAGGATTTCCCAATTTGAAAAATGCCGAGTTTGACCCCTCTGCAAGCAATACTTTAGAAGTTATGGCATAATAAAGATTTTCCATGTTCAAATGGCCATAACTTCCACAATTTCTCTCGCATTGTCATAGTTTATACATTTTTGGATAGCTGGGGTAATAGCCTTTCTAAAAATGTATAAATATCCGAGGATTTCTCAATTTGAAAAATGCCGAGTTTGACCCCTCTGCAAGCAATACTTTAGAAGTTATGGCATAATAAAGATTTTCCATGTTCAAATGGCCATAACTTCCACAATTTCTCTCGCATTGTCATAGTTTATACATTTTTGGATAGCTGGGGTAATAGAAATCGAACAAACCTGCCTCATACACCTAAAATTGACCTACCAAAATGCTATCGAAGTAGTAAACAAAAGAAACAAAAACCTATGTTTACTTTGTTTTTTGGTCCATAAAAACGTACGAACGTACTGTTCGCGGCCGTGGAAACACCCATATATCTATCTTTCATATTCTTTTATTTTATTCTATTAAATTTAATTTAATATAATTTAATTTAATTCAAATTAATTTCATTTCATTTCATTTCATTTTATTTTATTTTATGTTATTTTATTATTTTATTTTATTTTATTTTATTTTATTTTATTTTATTTTATTTTTATTATCTGGTGTGGATCTGTGTAACAAAATACTGCTGCTGATCATCGCTTACGGTATTGGAGAAACACACTTACTTACTAGCAGATTAAACGCGGAGCCACTGTTGGCATCAAATTTATTATAATTTCATAAATTTCTTACATTTACATTACAACTAGCTAAAAGAACCGCAACAAGGCAATATTTAATGCGATTCAATAAGCAGATCAAAGTTATATTTATGGCTAATCTTATGCTAAATATGGCGCGCGATGTGCGAATTGTATATACACATTGCAGTATTATGTATTTTTTGTTCGCGTCAAACGTTAACAAACTTTTTAAACAAAACAGAGAATTAAACGCATACGGATATGTATGTATCACGCTGAGTTGTAAAATTGCGAAATACAATCAATAAGAAAGCTGTCATCTTCAGCGTTCGCTCAAATATTTTCATATCTACAACTTCAAAGTAAGCAAAGAACTGCAGATACTCACACAATCAACTTCCAAACTTGCGGTTGTATATTTGCAATTTTTTTTTATACTCAGCTGCACATTGCTCACGGAGTTTAATAACCCATCGATATATGTAGATACGAACGTGTAGCACCCAGACTACTAGAGAAGAAAGGAAACTGATTCTACCAGAAATTAGCGACGGTGATATCTTTTTGAAATTTCTTTTGTATTTGAAATCTGTAGCAACAAAGCCTTGAATCATAGTTAAGCAGTTTTTAGTATACATATTCTAAACAATTTAATATATCGCCACTTCAATACAGCTCCAAACCTCACAGCCGGGTATATAATATCCAACTAAACCCAATCTTAGACTCCTCTTCTGCCTTTTACTTTGTTTTGCAAATATCTTTGAAATCTTATTGAACTCATCGTTAAATCTCTTATGCCAATGCACTATCTACTACTAAGCTTTTGAATGTTAGCTAAGGTTAAAAGCGTAATACAACAACCAAGTCAAGGCTGCATCCTTACACTTATAGGTGAAATCATATTCTATTGTATGCTGTTCACTTAAAACTTTCAACCTTTTGTTGTCTTTAAGTTCCGTTCTCACGAAGCTTTTTGCAGTCATTACCGTTGTATTGTGGGACCGAGTGAATTGTTGTGCACACATTTATGGAATCTGAAGAGGTAAATATGAAAACCATTGAAGTGGGACTTGTTGAGTTCATCATTTTCTTTCTTATTTATTTACATATAATAAGAAATGGCAAGGAAGTTATTCGTTATCGTAAGTACACATCATATTTGACAACAACTCAACTTAGAATCAGTCTTCCCAGTTAGCGCTACTGTACATTGCAAAGTAAAATCTTCTAATGAGAAAAATAGATCATCGTATATAAGCGTATAATTACATGTGTCCTGCTTTATGACACCTAAACCGAATAGCCTTTGAAGTATTCGGTACAACAGTTTTATTGCCAGTCCTCCAGCCATATTCCGACGACCAAAGAAGCTCTGGGCCAGAAGAAAAAATGGAGGCCCTCTCTTCATAGACAGTTTGTAAAACCATTGCATAAATCCACTTAATCAAAAAATTTTTCAACGCTACAGCTTTTGTAGCTAGAAATAGCACACAGTGCAATACATTTAATTCGATTTTCACGCTCTTTTGAACGCCTAAAAGTATGCAGTATGCGATAAGTGCAACACAAACACACTCAATTCCGCCAGACTCGCATTGATTTCATATTGAACTTGAAGTTCATTCACTATTTCTTTGTTAGTTTTTCACGGCGCAAAAAAAAAAAAAAAATGTTGCATAACTGCATACTTCCTGGCATAGAGCAGGAGGACGACGACAATGACTACCGCAGTCTGATTTACTTAAAAGTATACCGTATGAAGCGCGGCATCAGAAACCACACCTTTTGTCATGATACTTTCATACGTGCATACCATGAACAGTACTCACTCACATTTCATAACAGTAGTTGTGTACTTAAACCCAATAGTAAATTGAAATTCAAATCGTTCTCATAACAAATTTACTAATTTAAATAAACTCAAGGAATTTTAGAGTAAAAGCTGCACGAGAGGAAATATAGGCATCTATGAAGGATCTAGAAAAATAATACCTTTATTCGTATTGAATAATATAATAATAACAAGAAGACAAAACATCAAGCATAAATACAGCGAGATAGATAACAGTCCAACCGATTAATTGGCATCGCTATTGACGATCATCGATTATCGACGATTAAGCGATTATTTAATTGAGACACAACCAAAAACAGACAGAAACCGGTCGGATGTGGTTGCTGAAGACTCGTTTTCAGAACACAAAATATTTGTCTATCTGCCGATATGTTTGTTCGCGCATCACTCGAAATCCGCTGTATTAAATTCAAAGCTATTTTACCCAATGTATTGTTACATGTCTAACTAAAAATATAGGATATATATTACCGTAATATTCAATGCACTAATTGTACAGTGGTGGCCATGAATGTTGGTTCCAAATGTTTTTATAAATTTATTGCTGTTTGAACAAGTGGACTGTACATAATAACGAATACATGTGGTTTGGAAACCCTTCAGTCGAGCACGAGATGCCCAAATTCTATGAATTGCTAGTAAAGAACCACTACATTGCGTTGAACGGTTTCAGCGCTGTTGCATTATTAAAGGACTATCGTGAGCTATAGGCTATATTTTTAAGAAGATGCTGAGTATGCAAAATTCAGTAAGCTCATGAGTAGATTTTATTGTAAGAACTGTTCCTTATTTAAAAAAATAAAAAATTTTGGACTGTAATTCCCACAATACTTTGAACGTCTGGTTAGTACAGATGTGCACTTTTTCGTACTAGTTCGCTCTCACTCATCCTACAGTTGTTTGTATATGCTTTCCATCTCAACTCCCTGTCTTAACTTTTCCATAAACTTATAAAAATCCTATTGCAGGTTTTCAAAGTATCCTCTTAAATTTTTTCAAATCATAAATCTTTGTGAGTGTAAGTGCACATATGTATGTAAGTATGTGTGACATACACATATGGGTGTTTCCATGAGAAGGTCAACCACGACTGAAAAAATTATATGACCAGAAAATGGGTTTTAAGACGAATTATTAAGGGAAAAGGAATTGAATTTTTATAAAATGGAAGTATTTACAGCTTGTTGGTATCTTAAAACTCATAAACGGAAGAGTAAAACTGAGATTTTCTTCAACTCAGTTTTCGCAAATTGAATCAACTATTTTCTCTTCCGAATTACTTAAATTAAGAGATTTGAAGTAGTGCAAATACATTTTAAAATTAAATTAACAATGCCAACTACTTACAAAAATGAGAAAAAGAGAAGTTTGAACTCGAATAACGGTATTTTTTTAATTTACTTTTGATAGTATACCTTTGTCGCGTACGTTATGCAAAAATATTATTTGTCTATATCATTTGTGTATTGACAGTCGCAAGTAATAGAGATTACAACTCCAAATCAAGAGATCTTCTAGTTAAATATATTCGCTGAAATTTTCTTTTGAATCGAAGTAATAAAAATTGTATTACCCTTTAAAGTTTGTCGCATACGTTATTTTAAGTAGGAATATTTTATTGTAATACATTAAAATCGACGTTAAAAGCAATTTTTTCAATACCATTATCCTGAATACATAGGTGCAGTTTAAAAATAAGTTTATTTTAACAAGCATCCCTTATTTTGTAAATAAATTTAGCTGCAAATATTTTGGATGGAATTTCTTTGCCACCTCGCATGGCAAAGGCGCTGTGGATGGAATAGGTGTTGTTATAAAGAGAAAGGTGTGGCAAATAGTAAAAGCTAATAATATAATTTTACCAGATGCTTTTTCATTTTATAAATACGCTTGTGAATATATCGAACGGCATACTCCTTACGAGAAAATATTAGAGTTTATGTAAATATATAAAGAATGTATATCAACAAATACATATGTTATGAATTCGATTTTATTTTCATTATCATATAGTTTTTATAATAAGAATACATTTTTATTTTGTTTCCTAATTAAAGTGTAAATTTCAAACAAAAAACATTTTATCAGGAACCGAAAATAATTGTTATTTTTTTCTTTCAGAATTCACATTATCATCAGATTTATTTTATTTTAGTCATCGTAACCAATATAAATGAGGGATTTATTTTTTTGGTTACGAATAACCCTTATCGCAAGTAATAAATTTTTTGGTTATCGGTGACCCACTCGACAGCAAACTATTTTTGCTGAATAGTGGTAAATTTTTCCCCGAGGAACTTGCAGACATTGGTCATGCCACTCCAGCAACTCAAGTTGTTTTATATTGTTTGAATTTTTTTGCTACCGATAACCAAAAAAATTATGTTACTTACAATAATGGTTATTGTTAACCAAAAAATGTTTCTCTCATTTATAATGGTTATGTTGACCAATATAAAATATGTCTTACGGTAATGGTTAATTATAACCAATATTTGAATACATCAGTATTAATGGTTAAATGGGACCTTTTTATCATATTTCTTATAACAGCTACGTCCCTGCATTTTATTATTAATATACTAGAAAAATTGTCGCGTACGTTATGTCACGTACGTTATTTAGTTTTTTTTTTAAATAATAATATAAAGAGACGATTTCTCTTTAAATATGAGAGGATTGTAAAGGTGCATTATTTAGCTTAGGTTACGAATATTCAAAGAAATTAAGAACTGGCTTGATTCGCAGACTTTCGCATATATGTATGTGCACAATATAAGCACTTCCGTTTTTGTCGCGTAAGTTATCACCTCATTTTGAACGGATATTTTAGACAGCAAAGCTTTCAGGGCGACCAATTTTTTTCCAAACATACTTCTTTGTAATTGCAACGTAACTGTATTTTTATTTTCTCGAAAACTCGTTTTATGTGAGATTTATATTACTCCAAAAGTGTACGAATGTCGCATACGGCTGCATGGAAACACCCATATGCGTATTCAAGCGCACCTTCGCATTCAAAACAGCTGAAGCATTAACCCATTGTTGGCCGAGTACTTTTGCGCTTTTCACCTTTGCTTGACGGCTTCTTTCGTTTTTACAATTTTCTTTGCTTTTCTTTTTTTTCTTCACGGCGCACCCTTTTTAATTTCTTTGCTTTCTTGATTTTTTTTTTTTTTGGATTTTTCCTTACTTGCTTTGAACGCCGCACACAAGTGTGTGTCGTAAATGTTTTTGATTTATTTTGTGGAAACTCGGTGCTGCTATACAAAGGCAATGAGAAGAGACGTAGAAACGAAGAAAATTGCAATCCCGCACAAAAGAATTTCTCGTATTCTTCTTCGTTTAATCCTTTGACAATTTCAATGGATATAGAGATTTTTTTTTGAGAGTCTGTTTTGTTGCCGTGCTTTTTATGTTGTTTTTTTTTTTTAATTTTTTTTTTGTATTCCTTTAACGTCGTTATTTATTTTGGCAGTTTCAATAGCAGGTACCTTGCCATTGTAGGAAGGTAGGTGGATAGTAAACTGTTGCATAACTTTATTGCGGGCTTTTTGTTACCTTTTGATATCGGAAGGTATTTATTATTGCGTAAGGTCAAAACATTTTTTTTTTGTGGACTTCGCTTTTACGCCTGCGGTGTTTTGTTAATAAATTTACCTGTTATGTCAGACACAAAGAGACTGTCTGACTGGCAACTTTGATTATCAGAAATTCGTTATTTATTTATTTACTGGCATTAACCTTTAATACTTTGCAGTGCTTTCGACGCAAAGCTAAAACACTTGACAAAAAGTCGGCAAATTAGTAGGATTTATTTATTTATTTGCTTATATGCTTAAGTACCAATTAGTCAATTTAAAAAGTCATTTTCTTAGGACTGAATGATTTAAATCACTTGTCATTTAAATTCGTAATTTTTAGGACTAAAAGTTATACTTTGATAGTGTCGGTGTTATCAGAGAAGTTCTCTATATCTTGTAAAACGGCACGGTTGATTTGTTTTGGCAATAAGGGAAAGGCTGAGGTGTGTATATTAAACCTGCGGTCAACTGCCAAACTGGTTAGTAAACATGCTAGTTCATTGACTAGAATTTTGTGGGCTCGTTCTCACCAGTTCTGTCAACAACGCTGTTCAAAACTTTTATTTTCGTTCAGCTTATGTTCTGAGCTTTCAAAGATTAACTAAATTAAATAAAGTGGTTATAGTGATATCACAATAACTTTTAAGAATTTCGTGCTTCAAATAATACAGTACATATGGAAAAAATCGAATTAGTTAATGCGGTTGGGCAAAATAGTATAAAACCAGTAGAATTGACAACAGGGAACCAACGCAGAATAAGGGAAGGTAAAGTGATGGAACTGGTAAGCGGAAGGCAAAGGAAAGAGTGATAAGAAAGACAAGGAACAACGGAATCTGAAAGCAAAACACGAAGCTGATTAAAAAGGGAATAATAGGGGAGAGAAGAAAGCCAAGCAAGGAAACAAGAGGAAGGCGAAAAAAGTAGAATACGAATGGTGATGATTGCTGTTACGATTAGTGATATTGTTATATTGATATTAAGTAATAAATTAAGACAAATGGTTTCTTCTACATAGTGGCTAGTGTGTTGTTTTACCATGTACAAGGATCCAGGCAGCATAAAAAATAATCTTTTTAAAAGGGGATAGCCCCTAAACAGTGGCCAGTAAAATTTCTATCACCGAAAGCATATCAGAAAAAATTCATGTATCTGAGAAAATGGAAAGTAAATTTTCTATGGAAATGGAAGAAATCGGTACAGAGAACGTGTAATGAAGTTGTTAAGCAGAATATTGTAAGAACTCAGTTTTTTTCCAAGGCAATTACTTTTATCAAAATATACTCTCTATATTCCAAGATAAAATAATAGTCATCGGCTATGGTTAAAATACACATTTACCATTTTCGTTGAAACAGAAAAACGTTATCCGTTTCTTTTTATATGCATACATGTGGCTTGGAACATTTTTCTAAGTGCTAGCGTTCTATTAGTAACAAGCTCAGCAGTTCAAAAACACATGTTTATTAAACTTTGCGAAAACTTTAAAAGCCTCACTAAGCTATCGATCCGCGCGAAAAGTGGCAACCAACATCGTTTTTATTGAGGATTTAGCTCGATGTGGTAGACGTGCATGATGCATTGCTTTTCCGCTGCCTCGAACGAAAGCATTGAAAAACAAAAAGAGAAAAACTCTGATTTCATTTTGTTTTTATTTTTGTTTTCGAAATGTGGCAAGCTACATGTCGCATATTGGTTAGTTGTTGCTGCATAAAGCAGACACTAAGCCTAACATAAGCCGCAAATGAACGCGAGCAAACACTCTGACTAATGAAAAATGAGTTGCAGCAGCAGTGAGGGCTGACGGATATTCACAAGCCCACATCGAGGTAGCAAACATTTTTTAATTTTTTGTGAATCATTTCTAAAAATGGAAAGCTCTAGGAATACCAACTGAAAGTGATGGCAGGATTGCTAATCTGTAGGGAGCAGTTACCGTCTCTGTGAAATTTTCAGTTTCTGGAGGAATGGCTCGTTACTAGCAACTCCTCGAGGATGTTAAGGAAGGTATCTTCTGATCTGGATAATGCAATATCCTATTTGAAGGGTTTATTACCGTTAAGCGCAGGTTCGATGTATAGTAGGGTAGCTACTGACGCATCGAGGGATATAGACAACTTGGATTTTGCGTGCTCACCACGTTTCCCAAATTTCAGTATGGGGTTTCTTTTGCCTTTTTCTATATTTGTATAGTGACTAAGGTTGGAAAAAACAAGTTGAAGAGTTTTTGGAAATACTCGTAGCTAAATCACTCAGGATCAAGTTGCTTGAGATACAGCATGGCAGTAGAAAAGTTGCAGTTCCCTTTCTTCGCTCATGAGACCCTGCCAGTCTTCTGATTTTACGGTGATAAGGTGATAAATTCAGCGATACCCTGCCCATTCCCACAACAGCCGGTTCCTTCGTTCCGATGAATAGGGTTTTTTTTTCGACCAAGGGCTTTTATTGCGATGTAACCCTGTCTTATTCGTTCGCGTAAACTGTAGCGTTTTGTTAAGTTGTCTTGGAACAAACTTTGGTACGCTATCTGCCAGTATACAAGAGGTCTAAGTATAAAGTATTTGAGGTCACGTTCCCAGTTGAAAAATATTGGGACGGGATGACATGGGTGCAGTGAAATAACGCCCAAGGAAATAACGCCCATGGACGTTATTTCCCATTCAAAAAGGAAATAACGCCCATGGGCCTTATTTCCTTTTTAAATGGAAATATCGCCCATCTGCAAAAAGAAATAAAGCCCATGGCTCTTATTTCCTTTTTAAAAGAGATATAACGCCCATAGGATTTTACGCGAGCAACACGAACTGTTGATTAGCATATTTTTCACAAATTACCCTGTGAGAAAAGAGTGGGAAACGTGGCACGCGGAAGGACATCACCGTGGCGGTAGCCACGGCTATGGCACACACCCGGAGTTGGAATGGCGTAGCCCAGGGTTATTTTTTAAAGCGCGGCCGAAGGCCGCCTACGCGGAATGGTGCCCTGCACATAAAAAACGTGGATGGGGCCCCGAATTGGGGATCTGACCCGGGTCAATTTTCGGTTTTTCACTAATAACTTTTCACAGAAACAAAATATTGCTTTTCCCCCTTCGGATTATAGTTACGGAGGCCCGATCCACGATTTTTAAGTGCAGAACACCTTTCCGCGTAGGCGGCCTTCGGCCGCGCTTCAAAAAATAACCCTGGGCTACGCCATTCCAACTCCGGGTGTGTGCCATAGCCGTGGCTACCGCCACGGTGATGTCCTTCCGAGTGCCACGTTTCCCACTTTGGTTAACGTGAAATTTGTGTGTAACTATTCAATAAAATACAAAAAGAATTAGAATATTATTGTTTCATTAAAAAAATGAAAGAGCATTAAGGCCTTCAAGACTTTATTTCTCTTTCGTAGTGTAATAAAGCCTTTTTTTAAATAAAGGCCTTATTTCACTTTCAATAGTGTAATAAGGCCTTAAAGGGCTTATTTCACAAGGCGCTATTGCACCCCGCCTTATAAAAACATAACAAATATGTTAAAATTTATTGAAATAAAGAAAACCATATACTTGATTCTTGAATCAGCTTGTTTTAATTCGTTTTTAACGTCCGTGGGCTTTATTTCTATTCGAAAAAGGAAATAACACCCATCAGCAAAAGGTGATAACACCCATGGGCTTTGTTTCCTTTTTAAAAAGGAAATAAGGCCCATGGGCGTAATTTCCTTTTTGAGTGGGAAATAACGCCCATGGGCGTTATTTCCTTGGGCGTTATTTCACTGCACCGACGACATGTGCCCCATATTGCCCCATTCATAATTGTAAGCGATCTCTATCACGATGACCCAATGACCCAAGAACTCAAATATGTAATTACTTATTAATATCATCAAATATGTGGCTCTCACTTACCTCCGTTAAAAAAAGTTGCAGCAACGCCAAGAAGTTCTTACTATCGGCCAACACATATTTGCTATAATTTTTGAAACACGATTCGAGTATATGGAACTCCCGCCAATTGCATACATTCAAGCGTCCATCACACATAGCACGACAAACCAAAGCATAAACAGCACTGGGATCTTGTAGTAGGGTGGATTCCAAATTGCAAGCACCACGCCGTCGTTCTACAGCCGCACCCTCAGCAATCGCATCGGTTTGCCTACCAAATGTACCACCATCCAAATGTTGTGCGCTACGTTCACGCAACAATAACAAAGCAACAATACTATGCAAATCATTCGCATCTATAAACTTCTCCAACATTCCCAACACAACTTCCTTCTGTGTATCCAATTCGCGACTATTCGCCAACAATGCTTCGGCAGCTGCAGCAGCGGCAACAGCATCCTCGGTTGCATGACGTCTTTGTTGTACGGGTGAGCGTGTTACGGGACTTTGAAAGGGTGCACGATAGTCGGCGAGTGTATTGAGCGCTATTGTACTTCCGCCCATAGGTGGCATAAAAAATATTTCATAGGCGAGTGACTTGAGTGCAATTACGGCACAATCGAGTACAGCATTGTTGGCTAGCAAACTGTTGGTGATACTGATAATTTTTGGTATGGTAATAAGCTTGCGATCACTTTTGTGTGTCAATTGGATGAGAAACTTAATCATGGGTGGTATGATGAGTGGACCATTTCTAGAAGGAAGAGAGGAGACAAGTAGAGACTTTAGTAATGAGAAATGCATGAAATTAAATTTAAATTTTCTTGATGTTACAAAATATAAACAAATTTAATCTTCTCTTCAGATAGTGTCTTCAAATAAAGTCAGTTTTAAGATCCGCCCAAATAACGACGAAAGTATTGCAAATAAACACTTTACTTAAAAGTTGGCACAAATTATTTTGAAAAAGTACTGCCACCTTGAGATTATTTAAAGTGGATCATATTTATACATTTTTCCGAATGGTCTAGACCAGAGCTGGGGAATTTAGAATTACGATTAATGATGCAATGGTGTTTGTGTTAGATTACGATTACAATTACTGATTAATGATTACGATTTCAGGATTCAATTACGATTACAGTAATTGTAATCCTATACAATTTTCGATTGTGATTACTGTAATTGTGATAATGTTTTTTTTTCGATAACAATTACAGCAATAATTATTATTATAGTAATCGTAATCATTAAAATTTCAACTACGATTACAGTAATTGTAATCATTAAAATCTTAATAATAAGTAATCAAAATGTAATGGTAATCCTTATTTACCCATCTCTTGTCCAGACTAACCCCAAGATCATGACTATTAGAGGTGTTTCTCTTCATGCTTCGGGTTGCCTTGTAATGGTACATGCCATTAATGATGTTAGGACATTCCAGGTGAATTCACTCTTCGTTGAATAGCATAGTAATAAAAAAAGATCTCATCCGAGGAAATTATCACAAAATCGCGAACTAAAAGCACAACCCGGGTCATATCGGTTTGCAAAAAATATTTATACATTTATATACATATGTATGTATGTAGTGAGAAGCTCGAATGAAGACAGATCTAAACAGAACTGGCACGACAGCTTAAATTCAGCTCGTGGAATGCCTGAACGAGGAAGCGATAATAGCAGGGACGGAAAATAAAAGTTATTATTTTTTTCGATCTCATAAAAGTCCGGGCTTAGATAGTGTCCCTGAAGAAAATTATTAAATTTTCTGTTGTCCCAGGACTTCTAGGATCAATATCCTGGCCACAATTAATTTTCCTGGCTTTTTTGAAAAAAGTCCGATAATAACTTAAAACCACGGACTTTTATTTTTTCTCGCCAGCAATAAAAGTTATCTTTGTCCTTATATTTTTTAAGGACAAAATAAAAGTCCGAACCAAAATCTACTATACCGACAATCCTCTTTCATATGATAAGAAATTCATTAAATTTAGATTGGCGGGTTGGTAGATTTTAGCTCGGACTTTTATTCTGTCCTTAAAAAATAAAAGGACAAAGATAACTTTTATTCTTGGCGAGAAAAAATAAAAGTCCGAGTTGTCCGATTATTTTTGTCCGGATAAGAATAAAAGTCCAGAAATAACTTTTTTCTTCGGACTTTTATTTTAAAAGGAATAAAAGTCCCCGTCCCTGGATAATAGGGATAAAGTATTGCTTTACAACTACACCTTTCCAAGTATACTTTAGAATGCGTAAAATGATTTTCAGAAATGGTAAAATGTACTTCAGAAATCTAAAATTGTACTATGGTTGACAAACCAATATAAGGCCTCTCACCCCTCAATACCCATCTTACCTTCCTTAGGATCCTAGAATGTTTCACTGGTCACCACGACAATCGGGCAGTACCGGGGCGAACCGGGTTCGTATCCAGCCAAGGCCAATCTCTAAAGTACCATTGCCTATTTTAAAGAACATTTTAAAGCTTCTGAAGTACAGTTAACGGTTTCTCAAGTACAATTTACAGCTTCTGAAGTACATTTCACAATTTCTGACATACAATTGACTATTCTGAAATTCATTTCACAATTTCTGAAGTACAATTGACTATTCTGAAATACATTTTACAATTTCTGAAATACAATTGACTATTCTGAAATTCATTTTACAATTTCTGAAGTACATTTTACGGTTTCTGAAGTACACTTGGAAAAGGTGTAGACTTGCTTGCTGAGCTTGGACAGTGGTCGTTAGGAAAAGTATTTTTTTAAAACTCTCTCAATTGAAGGCAAGTTATTGCAATAGCACTGTTTTGATGTGTTAAGCGCATTAAATTCACTACTTGGTACTATAAGATTTGTCTTTAAGCTCCCATTTACGTAGGTACATTGTATGGATATCGATATATTGTAGTACATATGTATGTTATGTGCATGTATATATGTAACTTTATTCCAATCTCGACATCATCATATTCATTGAATGAAAGCAATTAATATTTTATCACTCTATTGCGCATTTAGTTCCCACTTGGATCACATCGATTTCTCTTTTAAGCTTTTGAATTTATTGATATATTTCACGCCGGTATGTGTTGAATTTAGCAAATATTCAGCACTGTAAAATTTCCATATTTAGTACTTTAAAACGCTTTAAGCGCATTTCGTTTGTCAAAACACTTAAAAAACCATAGACACATACTAGGACATGCCATTTCGGGTGCAGTGAAATAACGCCCAAGGAAATAACGCCCATGGACGTTATTTCCCATTCAAAAAGGAAATAACGCCCATGGGCCTTATTTCCTTTTTAAATGGAAATATCGCCCATCTGCAAAAAGAAATAAAGCCCATGGCTCTTATTTCCTTTTTAAAAGAGAAATAACGCCCATAGGATTTTACGCGAGCAACACGAATTGTTGATTAGCATTTTTTTCACAAATTACCCTGTGAGAAAAGAGTGGGAAACGTGGCACGCGGAAGGACATCACAGTGGCGGTAGCCACGGCTATGGCACACACCCGGAGTTGGAATGGCGTAGCCCAGGGTTATTTTTTAAAGCGCGGCCGAAGGCCGCCTACGCGGAAAGGTGCCCTGCACACAAACAACGTGGATGGGGCCTCGAATTGGGTTCTGACCCGGGTCAATTTTCGGTTTTTCACTAATAACTTTTCACAGAAACAAAATATTGCTTTTCCCCCTTCGGATTATAGTTACGGAGGCCCGATCCACGATTTTTAAGTGCAAAACACCTTTCCGCGTAGGCGGCCTTCGGCCGCGCTTCAAAAAATAACCCTGGGCTACGCCATTCCAACTCCGGGTGTGTGCCATAGCCGTGGCTACCGCCACGGTGATGTCCTTCCGCGTGCCACGTTTCCCACTTTGGTTAACGTGAAATTTGTGTGTAACTATTCAATAAAATACAAAAAGAATTAGAATATTATTGTTTCATTAAAAAAATGAAAGAGCAATAAGGCCTTTAAGACTTTATTTCTCTTTCGTAGTGTAATAAAGCCTTTTTTTAAATAAAGGCCTTATTTCACTTTCAATAGTGTAATAAGGCCTTAAAGGGCTTATTTCACAAAGCGCTATTGCACCCCGCCTTATAAAAAACATAACAAATATGTTAAAATTTATTGAAATAAAGAAAACCATATACTTAATTCTTGAATCAGCTTGTTTTAATTCGTTTTTAACGTCCGTGGGCTTTATTTCTCTTCGAAAAAGGAAATAACACCCATCAGCAAAAGGTGATAACACCCATGGGCTTTATTTCCTTTTTAAAAAGGAAATAAGGCCCATGGGCGTAATTTCCTTTTTGAGTGGGAAATAACGCCCATGGGCGTTATTTCCTTGGGCGTTATTTCACTGCACCGCCATTTCGGGGCATTTGAACAAGCTCGGAATTTAGAAGTGCGTATGTTTCGGGATTCATGCAAAGAACAAAACACAACCTAAGAGGAAAAAAATCAAATATTTGTGGGAAACTATTTCACGGTTAAAGGTTCAACAAATTAGTAGTTTTAATTTAGCTAACATTGAGGCAAATAATATTTTTTCTTATACTTTCATAGCTACGGACCTTTGGTAGACTGCACCGCACTGAAAAATGGTGGATAGTTTGATGATTTTCGTTAGCCGAGAAAAAACTTTACCTCTAAATTGCCCACTCAATTCTAACTAACTTGTTTTACAAGATTAATTCCTCGTTCCTTCTCAATGCAAAATATGTTGAAAAATTCGGTACCCGCCAACAAAGTGAAACACCGAGATCCCGATATGCGAAAGTTGTTTGTAACCGGATTGATGGTTCAACTCGACTATTAGAATTTCAAATGCATTAGCACCAGCCAAAGAAAACATTTTATTTTAAAATTGAAAATGAAAATAATCCTAAAGCTTCAATCACAAACCCGCACAACACTAACACACACCAACGCACATATACGCTAATAATACTGTATACATATGTGAAGGGGAGGTTTAGGCATTAGGCAAAACATACAGTAGACAGACTATCCAGACAAACAGACAAACAAGCAACATTTCATTGTATCCGGTGATGTTTCCTGTTTCGATCTATCTTCAAATAAATAAAGTAACAGCACAACCACAGGCGGCAGAGGTCAGCCCAATACACAAATCAATGTACACCTACGAATCACTGCACGTATAGTGTTGTGTCAAATAAAAGCAGCAAGCTTAAGGATCAAATGTACGTTATTTTTTTTTTCTGTTATTATTTTTATGTAAAATATTTTCCTTGTGTATTACGTTAAATATAAATTAAATGCGCTTCCATTCCTGGAGAAGCAATGTATAATCGACCTTCGATGAAATATGAGTTGGTAAGGTTGAATGACTCTTTTTGAGCTTCATGGGTGAAAAATAAGCTGGGGAGTTATAAATCCTTTTACAGCGGATGACTGTCTTTGAACTTCATTGATTTTTTTTTGGAGATGTTAGAGATAATTATCATATGACTAATTATAAAAGCCGAAAGAGAACATCCCTACAAACATTCTCGGAGTGTTCATAATTTAGGAATCCGATATGAGTCCTAAATATGTGAAAAATTTGAGACTCAGAAAAACGATCATAAAGGAGTCTTTTATGACTCCGGTGTGATGAAAATTATGAGCCTTATACGGAGAGTATTTATTTAACAGAGCAACTCTGGAACAAATATTCATATCTTCGAAAAAATTTTGTTTCATAAAAAATTTAATCACATATGTATATCATCGAATCTATTCCTAATTTTCATTGTTCTGGGCTTCGCTTATATTATTCTTGCTGGCTAAATTCAGTTTGAAATATTTTTTAAGAGGTAGTAAATGACTCTAAAACTGCTTCATAAATGAGTCTTTTTTGAGTCCAATTAGTGCCGCATATGTAAAAAAAAGGAGTCATATAAGACTCTTATTCAAGCTCATATGATAAATGGAATTAGCCTGATATTCGACTACTATCACATGGGAAATACCCTCATTTCAGACTCATAAAGAGCGTAAACGCTACCCTATAGGACTCATTTCCGATTCATTTATGACTCCAATGGTTTGCTGTGCTAAAACTGAAGCCGAAGCAGCAACAGTAGAAAACTCAACATTACCCGGAACTAAAATCGATATACAACCTTAACAAGGACCGAATCCTACATGATGTCAAGTATGTCAAATTATCCGAAAATACTGTGTTTGGTTTTGTTGTTTCATATTGGGTCCATAGGTGAACTAGGAACGCAGCGATCATGTCCTAGTCAAGTTCCTTAACTAGTTATAATTTTTTTTTTTTTTGCAAACTCGTTCCTTTTCTGAGAACGTTCTCAAATGCTGTTTAGGGGCTCTGTATAACAAAGTCTGGAATCCAATTGCTTCGTAAATGATATTTTATAATCTTGGTAATTTATCGTAGTTGAACCAACGAATGTGGAATATATGACCTTACTAGTAAATACTACTTTTCTATTAGAAGATTTCTTTGGTGTCAACGATTTTTTTTTTCAAAAAGAGTCACACTCATATCTATGCAATGAGTTAATTGCATTTATTTTGCACAACACTGTATTTGCTTTTATAAATACATACAATCAATGCTTTGCAAAACAGCAATAAACCAACAAATATCACATCAACATTCAATACTCACCTAACAATACCATTTTCAATTAAATCCAAATTGTTTAAAATCTGATCAAATATTACATTTTTCGAGTCGAGTACACTGTAAGTGACATTTAGTTCCAGCAATTGATGCAACAACTCCAAAATGGGCGCCTGAATGCTTGCATTCGATTTCAGAAATAACTGAAAATACAGAGTAGTGGCAAATTTATAAATATCGTTTTATTTATGTATGTTTGTATGACTGAGTGATTGCCAAATATATTAGATAGTAACGAATAGTAGATAAATTATTTATGGTTGCATTGAAAGCTCTTAATAGTACCGAAGGGTTGATTTTATTTAAAAGACAGTTTACGCTAAAAAAAACAGGGACAAATTGAGTGAAAGTAAGGAAATATTTGTAATAGAACTTAATATACGAAAATGCTAGCGATTCTTTTTAATGAAAGTCCTAGAAAAGTAGCAGTTTCAATATCGTTGGAATATAGTGGGTTTGCTGCTGAAAGACTCCGGAAGATTTATGTGGTGGTGATAGCAATATACACATCACTTTTCTTCTGTTTATGAGTCTATCTTTTGGCTCGTCGCTTCACTCTCACCAAAGATGTAAAAGAATGCATTCTTTTGCGAATAATTATTCATTTTATTTATTGCAAAATGATTGCAGCTATTTTTTGAATTCTTTGACTGCGACTTAAAAAATGAAGTCACCATTCAGACTTCATTCTGCGACTTCGAACTGTTTTTTTCATTCATTCTTTGGTTATTGCATTCATTGAATAA
The DNA here is from genome assembly GCA_951509765.1 of Sphenella marginata. Classification (NCBI taxonomy): domain Eukaryota; kingdom Metazoa; phylum Arthropoda; class Insecta; order Diptera; family Tephritidae; genus Sphenella; species Sphenella marginata. The sequence continues at coordinate 94,951,373 of OX608079.1, read as the reverse complement.
AAAGTCTCACTGAAGTCAATTGAAGTCATTTGGAGTCATTTAAAGTAAATTTACCTGTGGCATACGAGATATGATTGTAAATTATTTTAGTTGCAAATACTTAGTGTTACTCAAAAAATGAAGTCATTAAGTGACTTCTGTAAATGACTTCAAAGTCGTAACTTCAAAAAGACTTCAGACTTCATTTTTTCATTCTTTAGTCAAATGCGAGTCAATGAGTGCATTCGAAATTTAAAGTCATTGAATAAGACTTCAAGTGATTGCATTCGCATATGAATGCATTCTTTTACAACCCTGACTCTCAACCTTTAAAGATGCAGTGTAAATTGCTTGGCAGAGAAATCACGCGAGTATTTTCGAATTTGAAACAACTTACAGCACCTTAAGTGCTCCTTCTATTTGGTTAGTATGCTGATCTCCCAGCCTGGTGTGATCCGTCTTAAGATCGGTTACTTGATGATCTTTAGAGTCATATAGTGACACGAAAAAAGATTTGTGGGATTTTATAAATTTTGCGATTGGTGAATAAATTTAAAGTAATTTTAGGAATCGTTTTAGCAACATGGACCTAGATGTGAGCAAAATAGTGCAAGGTATTTCTTCCTTGTGGATGGAAAATTCCACTTTTCACTTTATGAGAATTTCGACGACAACTTCTAAATCGAGTTCAGTGCGACTCTAGTCTATCCCCAAATCAAAAATCAACTGTTATTGCAATTTGGATCGCATAATTCTACTATCCAGTACATTTGGTGGACACTGTAAGTCAAATATATATGTTACTTCTCGTCTATATTCACGAATTTCATACTACATTGAACTATTTCAAAACTGAGTAGTTGGTGCTCGAAACAATGAACACGTGAAAGGTTTTCAGGAAAGAAGTTGCCGTCTACGGCATCATTCATTTCCAGGAAGTAGGCAACTATCCGTGAAATCAGAAAACTGTTCTTAAGAAGGTAACTGATCTACTGATTGAATTTTATTGGATGTATTTTTGGGAGGAATACAAGAATTACCGACCTGTACGAAAAACATACATATAGGCTATTTACTTTATTTGAAGTAAAATTAGCCTTATACAGGCAGGTTCTGCAATTCACTTTCGAGTGAGCAAGCAAATCCGAGTGAAAGTGAATCGCAGAACCCCCCTGATAAACCCTATGATTATCGTTGTAATTTTTCTCTAATATCAATGTTTTCTTAAGATTAAAAACAAATAATAATTGACTTAGAATTATTATCAACTGCTCTTGAGCTCATAAAATTGGAAAAATATGCCTTACGGCAGAACTAGTCTAGTAGAGCATAAGGTTTCGACATAGGCTATGATTATTCGAACGCATTCACTTGTAGAGCATGAAAACATTCAATATTGACTAAGCCGAATATATTCGAGATTTTAGTCGTATCCTCCGATAGGTATGTTTTGAGCAGGGCCGGTCCACGATACTAATCTCCTGAGAATAATGTAATGTGTATGGGAACGACGGGAAAAGTGGAAGCTAGACACTGAGAACAAGTAGTAGGAAAAAGAACAGAAAATATAAAAAGAAGATAAAAATAAATCGGAAAAATAATCACCAACAAAATGGGAAATAATAAGGAAAAGGACAAAGTACTTCGACATTAAAGAGGTAGGGGAAAGCGTAGCTGAAAGGGAGACCTTGATGTAGGAAGAGGAAAGAGATGAAATCATTGAAAGTTGATTTAAAAGCCTAGATTATTTTTTTAGTTTTAATATATGCATGACTTCAAAAAATAGGTGATTTGATTGAGCCATGTCCGTCTGTCCGTTTTAACGCAAACTAGTCCCTCAATTTTAGAGATATCTCGATGAAATTTGGTATGCAGCCGACATTTTGTATTATATTAATCATTTGTCAGAACCAGTAAGATCGGACCAATACAACGCATAGCTCCCATACAATCGATTGCTCCGATAAACGGGTTCTGGTCTATAACTCTTGCAATCAAAAAGCTAGGAGAGCGAAATTTTGCAGGTTTAGTACATATTATATTTGTAACCTGTGTAGTGAAAATCACCCAGATCGGATCAACATAACATATAGCACCCGGTGACATGTCATAGCCCCAAGTGGCAAAATCCCAAGTAAAAAAATTGGGATTATGACACACCCCCTGCAGTGTCATAATCCCAATTTTTTTACTTGGGACTTTGACACTGTAGACTGGGTGTCATAATCCCAAATAAAAATGAGACAAAATCCCAATTTTCGGTTTTTCACTAATAACTTTTCACAGAAACAAAATATTGATTTTCCCCCTTCGGATTATTGTTACGGAGGCCCGATCCACGTTTTTTATGTGCAGAACACCTTTCCGCGTAGGCGGCCTTCGGCCGCGCTTCAAAAAATAACCCTGGGCTACGCCATTCCAACTCCGGGTGTGTGCCATAGCCGTGGCTACCGCCACGGTGATGTCCTTCTAATTTTTCAGCTCAAAGGTGTCAAAAACCCAATTGGGATTATGACACACCCCCTGCAGCGTCATATTCCCAAGTAAAAAAATTGGGATTATGACACTGCAGGGGGTGTGTCATAATCCCAATTTTTTTACTTGGGATTTTGCCACTTGGGATTTTGTCATGGCACCTAGCACCCATACAATATATTGCTCCGTTAAAGGTGGTTTAGATTATGTATATTTTAATTAACAATTTCGAAGAGTTTGTACCAAGTGTAAGTAATGATCGGACACTTAAAAAAGTTATGCGTATTCATGAAAGGTATATTTTTGTTTACTTTTGTATTCTTTGCATTTGTTTGGCTCGACAGTCTAATCTTCCTTGAATTAATATGCAACTTGGACTTATAAATAAATATGTAAGTAAGTAAATCTCTATGCACAAGCTTATTGAACTTAAAATCTACCAAAAATAAGAGGATAAATAAGTTGAGCTCAAATCAGTGGATATGACACTTCAATGTAGCACAACACAAGCTAAACAAATTACAGACATATCGCCCAAAATCTGAAATGAGCAAGAGCTATACATACTTGCAAGGACATACATACATACAAATACCGTTTAAGGAAGAAGCTCATACATAGCGACATATTTAACAGTACATAAACTTAAGTATGTGATGCATTATCAACACTGAACATACTGGCTAGTAGGTACTTACCATCAGGCAATAGATTACTAAGGGCTCAAACAATTTAATATGCTTGACACACTCGCTAGCACGCTCCGACTTCCAAGTTTGCAAATTTAAGCCGCTAGCAAATAACTCGCCCATCAAACGATAATATTCCGTTACATTTAAGTTTACTTCGTTCGTTGCTACGAACGAGCCATGTCCAAAGTTAATGTGCTTTTGACTATGGCTGACATAAGTTGCCTGTTTACCAATTACATTTGGTTCATTGTGTTTGACATTTGACGGCGTAGTCATTGTCGGGGTCGATAAACTAGCATCACCACCACCGGCCAATGTGGACCCCTGCTGCAATGCGGTTGCTAAACTACCAATTGTTGCTGCTGATCTCACAATGCCCGTTGCAGTTGAAAATGCTAGTGATTTTGTTGTTTTGGTAGTTGTTGTTGTTGTTGTCATGGAATTTATGGTATGCAACATGGATGTAGCCTGCGGCTGAACGCCACTAACTCCAACATTTGTAACCCCACTACTGCTGCCGGCCTGCTGTGACTGGATATGATGCTGCTGCTGCTGTTGCTGCTGCTGTAGGTGGTGTAGCTGCAGCTGTTGTCCGCCTTTGCTGCGCACCACAAAATACGGTCTTATGAATGTGGCATAATAGTCTCGCTGCTGGTTGCCATAATTTTGGCCAAATAAATATTTCAACAGTTGCCGCAGACATGCGATGCACTCGCCGGGCGCATAATTTACGAGTTTGCTCAAATACTGGAGAATTTCTTCAATTAATTTCAGGGTAGCATTGGATGGGTAGCCTACGGATGTGCCACTACCGCTGTTGCCTATGCCACCAATAGTTGTGCCAACCGTTGGCGAAGTATCCCTTCCGTTGCCGCTGCTGTTGCTGTTGTTGCTGCTAAGACCGACAACACTGGCGTTGCTGCTGCTGCTGCTTGGGCTGTTGACGCGTTGACTGCTTGTATGAATAGGCGTGTAGCTGCCGGTAGGCGTGCCAGCCACCAATGGTGTGGTATGTGTGCGCAATTCAATGCACAAACTCAATGTGTTGAGGCACGTCCGGAGTAGCGAAATTAATAACCTGCCGGATTCCTGATTTATCGTTATCTGAATATGCGACGGAAGATAAAGAAGAATAGAAGTTTTAGTTAGATGTGTAACCAAGTAAGCGGTATAAATGTGACTAAGCTAAAGCAGAAAGTAATTATTAAAGCAACTGAGGTTTGTGTAGAAATATAATCAGAGACATTCATCTACTAACGAGTAATAAGTTATTTTGGCAGTGGTTGGGTAAAGTCTATCTAGTAAATGTAACTCAACAGACTTGAAGGTTGGAGGTGAACGTGTCTGCAGGCCAAGCTAATTGTATGAACTTAAGATCGATATTAACTTTGTAATGGGCAGAGAAAGGCAACGAAGTTGTGGGCTACAGTGAGAAGTAGAAAAGGTGAACTGCAGCTATTCGGTATAAGGACTATCGAACAAAGTTGCAGTACGTCTAATAAGTACTAAGTACGACTAGTAATCCTACAGAAAATAACCTTCATGCTGATTTTTGTAAAGAGGCAGATAATACCGAAATACACTCGCATGATTTTAGACCACGAAAAAAAAGTGTCTGAAGTATTTCGTGTGATCCTTGACCTAGTACGTAAGTCGGCAAACTGATTGTGGCGTCGATTGCATTTTCTTCACCTTCAGGAGAACTTTTGTCTGGAATACTCCAGGGCCTTCGAATCTTATTTCGACACTGTCCACGATTCCGAACCGTAAATCAGTACAGGTATAAGAGAGTCATAGTACACGATCTTCCTCACTGCACTACTCTACACGGAACACTAGCTTTACTATGAAGATAATGTTCATAGTAGGCCATGCCGTAGCTCACTTGAGCCATAAGAAAATCCGTAGTGATAGCAAATGGAATATAGATAACGTATTTTTGACTCTAAGAGTCGCTACTTTGAAACAGAATAAATCCCAACAGACTACAAGTGAACTTCAGAGCTCGGAATTGCCTACAACACGCCATTTAGGGCACTGAAATAGTCACAACAAATGCAGATAGCACCCATTGTAAAATAGTTCAAGATTACCCTCAACGGCCCCAATTTCGAGTTGAGCTTCTTTGAGCATGTCGTCTGTTCAATGAAATTTCGAAAACGCCTGGTCATAGTATAATATGGGAAATTGTTATTTTAATAGTCCAAAACGTTTCAAATGTTTAAGGAACGAAGCTGTTTCGATACCACTGGTCTTTTCGGCACATTTTTTTTTTATCACTTTAGCCTTAAGATAATACCTCCTTTCTTTCTGCGCGTATATTCTAGACCCGCTAACCTCAATTACACCTCTCCATTTCATACCGCTTTTGTTGTACTTTTGAATTTGCAAAACACAACAGACTTTTTCTTCTTTATTTATTTATAACATTTGAAAATATGGAATATGGAATATGGAACCTATTCAGATGACTGCAAGTGTAAGTGTACGAATATTCCCCAGATATTTTCGGACTTTTGCCCACACTCCCACATGTACATACATTAACTGTATCCATTTAGCCACTCGCAACGCGGCACTCATCACTGCTCACAGTTGTTTTTTTTTTTTTTTGTTTCATGAGTGTTCTGCTTGCCTTTGTGATTTTTGCTGGTTCGCTACTTTTTAACCCACAACCATTAGATACTAAAAATTCTCACAACCAATGCTAGAAGCCACTCTCGCTTACATATTTGGCATTCGTGCGTTTACACGATCCCTGTAGGGAACTTTGAAGTGGTTGAGAGGCAACCAAGATTTTTACTTTTTCGTCGTCATTCGCAAATAAAATCTTTTCGGAAATGAATTGGAAATATTATAAGATGAAAATATTTTAAATATAAAGAATATCACTTTTTAAGTGAACTTATTTATAACCGTTTTCCTTGAAGATTATAAGAAGTATATTTTAAGTTTTAAAAGCAATTAAAAATGATTATTGTAGCAAGTTGATTTTAAATTATTTTTAAAACATTTACAGAAATTGAAATTAAATTTTGATGATCCTAGATTTTAAAATATTGTTATTTTAAGTTAGAGTGGAATTGGAATTATTGTTTTCTAATAACAACTGTAATAATCATTGTTAATTAAAAGAAAGGTATCAATAGTCGATAACTAATTATAATTGTAACTAAACCAGCTTAGTTTCAATAAATAAAACTAAGTAATTTAGTCTAGAAATCCAGTAAAGTGTTGGGATTCAAAGATCTTAAAAAATGGCAACGCGGTAAGATCTCCAAAATATTGTGCTTGTCGGAATATAAACACTCAAAAATATAAATTTTCCCTACAGGGGGATAGAAAACTTTATAACTACCTACATACATACATATGTATGTGAGCTCATAAATACTAGTGTATACTAGATACATATACATATATACTAGATGACGCAGAGTTGCCGCAGGCTTCCCCTACCAAACTTGCTCTTTTGATCTTTTGCTCGTTGGATGGTGAGGCGATTTAAATTTTGGCAGGAATTTAGGATTGCACTAAGGATGCATCTCATATTTTGAATCACTACTTTTGCTATGTAAAGAACCTGAAGACACTGAAGATGGCACCAACGCTCAAATCGATTTTTAACCCAAACAAAATAGATAAAGATTATCTATTGAAAGTAAGACATTAGCATCGAAAGGGAAAATTAAGTATTTTTTGAATTCTACTGATGATGCAGTTAATAGATTACAGTATTGAAGGTAATGTAGAGTAAGGTGTTTTGTAAAAATGTATGCTCGTCTACCAACCAAGTTTCCTCTACTGCACCACTGATTATATATGGTAGCTTAGTTAAATCTGCTGCCCAATTTTTCAATCTGCTGAAATTTATCTTCAAATCGCCTGGGAAGTAAGAGTCATTATGTCTGAAATCTGTTGTGCCATCACCACGGTGACCTAATACTGACCACTGACTATTATGTACGCGTACATCATTTTGTTCTTTGAGGTCATAACACATCTGAATGCGAGTATGTTACAGCTAAATGGACTGCTAAAAGGAGGGTTGCTCACTAAGAACGCCAAAGGATAATACCAAATTTAGCATGAGTTTCAGTTTATGTCTACTATTACATACAAACCACAAAATTAACAACTTAAGGCTTACATCATAAGTGTTGTAAATGGAAATATACATATGTACATAGTAGCAAAATATATTATAATTAACATTTTTGGTTGTCAATATATCTGTGGTCGTAAGCAATAATCGCCTAAGTCGACTTAAGAACGAAATGAGTTATGTATACCACAGTATTCAACTAATCAAACTTTATATTTACGCGAAATCCCTATAAGCCTAACTTGTTTTGTTATTTAAATATTAATAAAGTCATTATAGCTTAACTCGCTAGGTAGCCCTATCCCATTTACTATACGAGCCAAGGTATACTTAAAAAAATTTCAGATACAATATTGTTTTCATTAAAATTACCTATATTAAATTAAGTTTTTTTGCACATTGTTTTTTTGTAGTTTGCCAAAAATAAGAAAGTTGTTATAAGAGCCAACGTAAAGATAAGATTTTATTGCTTATTGCGTTTGTAAATTAAAATGTGCTTAATTCAATATATACATACATATATAATATCTTCTCTATATATATATAAAATTCTCCTGACACGGTGTACTCCTCCGGAACGGCTTGACCGATTTTGATGAAATTTTGTATGTATATTCCTTAGGTCTGCGAGATGGTTGTTATCTATTTTTTATGTTCCTAAAGTCAATTCGTACATTTAATTCATGTTTTCATGACATCATTGGGAGCAACAGAAATAGTTAGGAACAATGCTATAAATGGTCAGCAATTCAACTCAACATTCAAAATTAAAGGCCAAATTTATCATAAATTAGGCTCATTGCTGCCAATGCCAAACGAATCACCCAAATTTTTATTTCAATTGCATGGGTACACTGCCGCCCTATGTGGGTATCAGCATATCTTTAATAAAACTCTAGAAGAGTTGTGTCTGTATATTGGAAATTTCGTCTAAAAACTGACTGGGGATGACTTGGGAAATGTTTAGGCACAGCTATAGAGTCAAATGGAAAGGAGATGACAAAAGGTCGAAGTTAGACTATTAAGAAACGGTTTAGTTGGTTGCCGTAGACATAAACGGGATATAATGTGGGAAAATAAATATTGTTCTGAACCTTCTCTGCCTTTAAATTGTCTTCTCAAGTGAGGGTAGCAGAATTTTATGAACTACATACATCTCCAGCAACGAAGATTTGTAGCGCATTCAATTTTAGTCTGATAAAGTGTTGCTCTCAAATCTGTAAGAAATTTTCCTGATTTTTGGCGATTTTTTTTCTGAAGAGCTTTCGTGTTTTCTTTCATACAAATTTATGAACATAGTAGACTAAAATTGAATGCGCTACAAACCTGCATTTTCAAAAAAATTCTAAAAATTCTGAAAAAAAAGTTGAAAATTTTGATGAAAATTTGTCTAATTTTTTCGAATTTCCCATACATATTTAAAATATAATTTATAGTTTTTGTATTAGATCTTGATAAGTTCTCTTACAGGAAAATAGTAAAAATTAATTTTCTGAAGCCGAAGTTGGTGAAAACATACAAAACAAGGGGGTATGCATAGTTTTGTCGGCCACTGTATATATAATATTGGCGGCCACCGTGGTGTGGAGGTAGTGTTACCGGCCTACCACACCGAAGGTCCGGGTTCGAGCCCTGGTACAGGTTACATCAAAAAGTGGTTTGAAAAAGTTTTTTCAAAACGGGGTCGCCCCTAGGCAGTGGTTTGGCAAACTCTCCGAGTGTATTTCTGCCATGAAAGGCTTCTCAGCAAAAATTCATCTGCTTTGTAGATGCCGTTCGGAGTCGGCGAAAAACCGTAGGTCCCGCCAATTTGTAGGCAAAAATTTCAAAGCGGCACACCACAAATTGGAAGAGAAGCTCGGCGCAAAAGCTCCTAGGAGGTTGATGATATAACCGTTGTATATCGCGCCATATATATTTATATATATATAATTCAATATATGCCACGCAAAAAGCAAACCGGCCTTTACAATAAAAACCTTAGTCAACATAGTCATTATTATTCCAAATTTTACGTTTGTAATAAACACTTTTATATCTTTTTTCTAAATATCTCTAAAACAAAGGCAAGTTTCATTACATTTTTTAACCATAGCATTCAGCCTACAAAGATCGTCGATGTTTGATATAATTTTTACCAAATCTCCTTTCAGAATTTTTCTAAAACACTTCTTTATATAAAAAGCTATTTATCTCGGAAGTACACTTTTCGACTTAGACGATTGTTGCTTATGACCACAGATATAACGCGAATTCTTCAGCTAAAATAATCTTTTTTCAATTCCATGTAAAAAAATAAAAATTGCTCTTTCATAGAAAACTTGAGCGTTTCCAAATTAATGCAATTTGGAAATTGAAAAAAAGCTTTGGTGCAAATTTTCAAATTTGAGTCAAAAATTTAGAAATCATTTCTGAGTTTGCAGTTTTTTAGTCTGTTAAATGCGCAGACGAATTTTAAAGACCTTGTTGAGTTTTTTTTTTTTTTTTACATGGTATTTCGTATTTTTTCTATACAATTTGAATAACTTAGACAAGTCAACTTACGTCTTCTCACATAAATATGTATAATAAATTGTAAAGCTTCAGAGGGGTTTTTAAAGCACTTGAGATTCTTCTTCGTTATTCTACACATTTACCAAGTATACTTCAAAGTGTAAAATATTCTGCAGAAACCGTAAATTGTTCTTCAGAAGCTGTAAAATTTACTTCAGAATCGGTAAAATTTACTTCAGAATAATCAATTCTACTTCTGAAACCATAAATTGTACTTCAGCAAATGTAATTTGTTTTTCAGAAATGGTAAATCCCTATCAACTCTGAAAAACATATCACTGTTTCTGAAGTATATATGTATATTTGATTATGCGGTAGTAGGTGTTACAGTTTCTGAAACACAATTGACTACTCTGAAGTATATTTTATGGTTTCTAGAGTAGACTTGGAGAACATAGCGCGAATCCAGTTAAACTTTAACAATTTCACTAAATGTCCTGTCGAGGCGGAATACTAGAAACATGTTTTTCCTAAAATATTTAACTAAATTGCACTTACCTTATAGCTGTCAAAAGCACTTCTTAAAATATTATAAAGCTTTATGTAAACGTATTCGCTTCCGAAATATCCCACACTCTGCACCAACGCTAATTCTTTAGCATTCGGAAACAAATCACTTTTCTGCACTTTGGCGAAAAGTAATGGCTTCTGTTGGGTTATAAGGTGATAGTAGATATTGAGAATTTTCATCGAATGCACCAAAAGCTGATCCAACTGCAGTTGCAGCATGCGCTCCGTTTGATCTGCAGTCAAAGTAGAAGCCAACATGTAACCTGGAAATAAAAAATATGTGCATATAAGGTGTTTTTAATATTAAGAACTATTTAGAATTTTTATTAAATAAACGTCGGGTCTGTTGATAGCAGGGAGCGAGGCTTTTATGTTATTCTCGAACTGTATTTTAAACGGACCCGGTCGTTTATTTTTTCTCGCCAGCAATAAAAGAGAAATAACGCATACTTAAAAGGAAATAAGGCGTTTTCAAAACAAAGAAGCTCGTGGGACATATCGCACCCTAAATACAAAAGGGTCACAACTCAAAAAAATTTCAGGTGGTTTTTTCGACATTTATCCTTTCACAAACGCTTGATCAACTATAACAGCCGATTTTTTTCTTAATGATTATCATCTTCAACTAAACGGCTACCGTCCTACTTGGTTTTAAAAAAATAGAGCTAAGCTAGCGCTATCTAGAAGCGTTCAAAGCAAAGAACCTCTAATTTTGAGTTGTGACCCTTTTGTATTTAGGGTGCGATATGTAGCCTCATTGGCTCTTTAGCATTATCGATATTAGAAATAGACTTTTTTCCCGCCTCCCTATATTCGCTTTGGGTCATTTCTACTGCAGATGCGAGGTGCATACATACAGTCGTTCTTATTTTGTCTATTTAAATAAATTGGACTGAAATAATTAATCAATTCATTTAATGGTCACGACTATTAAATAACATGTAAATATTAGAAATATGCTATGCACTCTGAGTAAATTGAATGAGTTGATAAACATGGAATTTGCATGCACAACTTGACACTCATTATTAAAATTAAAAAGTCCCAAATAAAATTTATGTGAGTAAGGACGGAGCGATTTTGCTATCAAAATGAATGTTTTTAAATTTTCCAAAAAAAAAAAGTATAAATGCATTGAGTGAGACGACGAGATTGAGGCCGAACTTGTCAACTAATATACCATAAATTAGTTGAGAAGCTCGCTCTCAATCTGCTGCTAATTTTTCCTACAAATTGTCGGGGCCTGTTTTGACGACTACAAACGACGTCTGTGAAGGAGATGATTTTTCCTGAGAAGTCTTCAGAGGACACCAGACTTGAACCGTCGGTGTGGTATTGCAGGAACACTACCGCCACAGAACGACGTTCAACACTTTGTCTTGATAAAAAGGATTATAATTTCCTCCCGTACTTTTGAATAATTGCCTGGCATAGTCACTGACCCAGCCTAATGCAAATATGCGTAGCCATATTTGTATGTGTATGCACATGTTTAGAAAAATATATGTACATGCATACATATATATTAATTAAATTATTTTAATTATTACTTCTAATTCACTCAACTTTCCTGGTATATTTAATTATTTAATTTATCCACACACATAAACAATTCGTTTTATTTATTCCGAAACCGACCAAATTTGCAGTTGATTGTGGGAAATACAAAATAATCACGGTTGAGCGCCTAAGTGCATGCTTATGTACAAAAATATGATGCAATTTAGAATTTCTGTTGAACCGTATATTTTTCTAGAAAACACGATGGTTAATCGCATTTCAGATAACCGCAATGGAAGCGCGTTTTTAGTATTTAAATTTCTAAAATTTCAAAAATGTCAATTTACATTAGCAACTAACATTTACACGCGCGATATTTGTATGTATGTATGTTGACAACTGCTAACATATTTTTAAATAAATAAATTTAATAATTATGTGCAAGTGATTATGCTCTTTGTTATTAAATAAAAGCGGTAGTGCAAATAAATATTTTATTAGTAAATATTTTAAATTTTATGCTAAGTATATTAACATAACTATAGAGTGCTAATGGGTGAAAAAAATAACAACAACATAAACTATAAGTTGGACAACCAGCGGGAAAATTTTTTCAACGCTTTTATAGATCACCAACTTTTAATTGTGGAATGTAATCGTGTAATAACTGCGATCCAGTTTATTTAGGAATCAGAAGAAGGCGAGATGGACCCATCAATAAAAATACCGAAATGACCTGGATGACTAGGGGAGACGAGTTAGCTTTTTTTATCTCTCTACCTAGGACAGGTCAAACTAAGTTTTGCCTGTCTTTTTTTTCATTTGAGCCTTTCTCCACTGCAAGACTTTCAGCCATTATATAATTCATGGACGCATTTGCTTGAAATTGATTTTATATTTTAATAAGATCTAAGAGATGGATGTGAACTATTTTTGTTATTTTAAAATATAGATTTATCTTCGTATAAAAACTGTAACTCAGTGCAATCAAATCTAATTTTCCTTCTGGGTCACTTGAGCTTGCCGAAATAAAAATGACCTGATTCGAGCATTGTTTTACTATATTTTTTTTAAACCAATAATTATTTCTATTGTTAATTTATGACTAGAATATTTGTTTTTATTTATGCACCAAATTTCGTGCGTTCCACTAATTAATATATTTACAAAGGGAAACAAAAGTTCGCATCCATGCAAATTCATTTATAATAATTTTATCTAACCTACTTTTATTTTCACTCTGTGCGGCTTTAAATTCAATTGTCTGGTTAATTAAATATTAGTTTGTCTTTTTTTTCTGAATTGAGTACCCACCAGGAAGGAATGCAAACTCCTCTTAACCAAAAAAGAAAATTTTACTTGGAATGCACTGAGCTGTTGAAGGACTTCTAGGCAAGTAGCAGCAGTGAGCGCTGTGTCGTCATTGCATAATTTTGGATATGTGCTGACCAACCCTTGTGAAGGAATATGAGCCAGGGCAGAAGAAAATAGGTAGGTTATTTGGGTAACAGTTTAAGGACTCATTGCCGTTGATAACATGTGTCTACCAAGAAGATTTGGTACTGAAAGCATGTCTCGTAGAATCTCTTCAAAAACGTAGGAGATCGGGTTTTTTATAGCCAAATAAAATCTCTTGTAATTCTCCCTTATCACCCGAACACCCTGTTTTGAGAGCTGTACTAAGCGAGAACAATTGGAGAGGAAGTAGTTTAGATTTTTTTTAATTCTTAAAGCAAATTATCAAGTGAATAATCGCTTTTAAGAGTAAGTGATTTATGACATGGAGTCTTTGTGAGAGTTCTTCGTGATACACGAATTTGTTGTGTTGAAGGACATACAAGAGATAATCGTTGCTTTCAAATATATTAAGTACTAGCTGATGCCCGCGACTTCGTATGCGTAAAAGTTATAATGAAGAATCAGCATAATTATTTTTTTGAAAGCGTCGAAATAAAACAGTGGGACTAACTTTATTTTATTAATTTATTTTAATAGTTCTTTAACGCATGTAGCAAGGGCTTCCAATGTAATTCAATTATTTACAGTTGTATTTAGTTAAATAAATAAAAATGATATTTTCCATAGTTAAACAAAGTCTAAAGAATTTATTTATATACAAAATTTGATGTTCTTCCCATATTACAAATTAGAAACAAATTTTCTGGGCCAGTAACCCTTGAGAAAGCAACATACAACTGTCCGTGTGAGAAACAGTTTGTCCTAAGATCGATACCGGCTGCTCGAAGTGTCTGGCCTTGCGTCTTATTAATTGTCATAGAGAAACACACACTCACAGGAAACTGCACGCGTTTGAAGTGAAATGGAAAATTGTTTGGTAGTATGGGTATGCGTGGTATGAAAACTATTTCGCCTGCTCCACAACCCGTAAGAATTTCTGCTTCTATAATATTATTTCGGAGAGAAGTAACTTTAAGGCGAGTTCCATTACATAACATTGGAGGGGTTAAGTTACTAAGCAACATAATCGGAATGCCTTTTTTAAAGCGATGCTATTAGCGGGAAGTCCGAGCGCAGAAATAGAGCTGAGAAACTCAACAGGATAGTTCGTAGTTTGGCTCTGTCTAAAACCGTGTTTATTGATCGGTATACCACCTCTTCCCCCTCAACTTTTTTTAAAATACTGTTATTTCTTTCTACTGCTTGGTCCTTTTTGTGCGTAAGTATAGATCGTTTACAGAGCCAAGCCATAACGGGAAGTGTCTGACGGAAATATCCACAAAATAAAACTGTTACCTTTCCCATGATTGAATCGTTTCGCCGGATATATTGCATAGTGCGACTGACAGCTTTCTTGGAGTTAACTTTCAAAGCACTGAATTCAATTTCGGTTGCCCTTTTACAACAATATTTCTATAGAAAAATCACGCTTTGTGTTTTTATTAGTTTGGGCTGTAAGCAGCTGAGCTGAATTATAACTTTGGCAAACATATTGGATTAATTGTTTATAAACAAAGTAATAATAGACCAATGATAGTCTTGAAAAATGTCTCGATGTTGCTTTCAAAATTGCCAGTAAAAATTTCAACTGGTCTTATTTCTTAAGTCGACTTAGGCTGTTATTGCTTATGACCAGAGATTTTTACTATTTTTTGTGAAATCTCCGAAATCATTTGAGATATTGAAATAAAACTCACATCACTATGTAGTATTCATTTCTACCTTTCGTTTGACACCCATGTTGGAAAAAGTAATTTTGGGTCACATTTTGTCAATATCTTTGGAACCGGATTAGATATCCTGATGGAAGATGTCCTAAATTTTAGGATAGACGTCTAGTAGTTATTATAATGGTGAAATTTTCATTCATATTTTTTATGTGTAGTGGGCATAATTATAAAGAACGCACATTTTTGGTCACCCGGACCCACATTTTGGTCAATAACTCGGGAGCTGGATGAGATATCTAAATGAAAGTTATCCTAAATTTTAAGTTAGACGTTAAGTGAAAGAGTGGTAAATATTTCATTCCATTCTGTTCAGTAGCTTTTGAGTGATGCCCGGACAACCATACAGACAGACAGACAGACAGAGACAAAAATTCTTAAAACGGCTGATTTGGGTTCTAGAGGCTTAATAATGACCCCTGACATCATTTTTTTTTTAATATTCTCAATGTACTGACATCTGACCTGTTACAATTTTATTATATGTAGAGATTCTAATACCAGAAAGTCTATTTCAGTCAATTCGGTTTTTAAAGAGTATTAAATTTGAATAGTGTGATTGGTTATCAGCCTATTTATCCCATTTTAAATAGTTCAGCCCAGCCTTGCTAACAGTACTGAGAATTATGCTTCCATATTAGCAATTCAATTATGTTTTCCAATTGCTAATTGTTGGTAAATTATTGCGTATAGAATGGGCGTCAAATTGTTTTTACGGACATATTTCATTTTAGAATAATACTGGCTTAACGAAATGGAGCTTTAAGCTTTATTTATGCGCGTTTAAGCCACTTTCCCCATTATTGCGCTTATGAACAGGCAGACAATGCACACAATTGTAACGCATGGCAATAAATTAAATGTTTAAATATAGTTTTCACAACTTAATGGTATTCGCAGAAATTATTATTTCATTGCCAACTAGACAATTGTGTGGATTAACGGAAAATATGGCAGCATTTCCATGGAATATTGACGCGACATTCTACGCATATACACAAGTCGTATACAAATGACATATGGCAGAGGGATGGAAATAAAATAAAATAAAATAAAATAAAATAAAATAAAATAAAATAAAATAAAATAAAATAAAATAAAATAAAATAAAATAAAATAAAATAAAATAAAATAAAATAACATATAATAAAATAAAATAAAAAAAAATAAAAAAAAAAATAAAAATAAAAAAAATAAAAAAATAAAATAAAATGAAATGAAATGAAATAAAATAAAATACAATAAAATAAAACAAAATAAAATAAAATAAAATAAAATAAAATAAAAAAAAATAAAACAAAATAAAATAAAACAAAATATAATAAAATAAAACAAAATAAAATAAAATAAAATAAAATAAAATAAAATAAAATAAAATAAAATAAAATAAAATAAAATAAAATAAAATAAAATAAAATAAAATAAAATAAAATAAAATAAAATAAAATAAAATAAAATAAAATAAAATAAAATAAAATAAAACAAAATAAAATAAAACAAAATAAAATAAAATAAAACAAAATAAAATAAAATAAAATAAAATAAAACAAAATAAAATAAAACAAAATAAAATAAAATAAAATAAAATAAAATAAAATAAAATAAAATAAAATAAAATAAAATAAAATAAAATAAAATAAAATAAAACAAAATAAAATAAAATAAAATAAAATAAAATAAAATAAAATAAAATAAAATAAAATAAAATAAAATAAAATAAAATAAAATAAAATAATGGTCCGCAAAAAGTGTGGTGTGGCTATCGGGTGGGCACACATATTCTTACAAACATATATCTTATACACATCTACACACATATCGACAGTGGATGAATTACATATTTCGAAATTATATTGCAGAACGCCCGAAAGATATTGTATTTGCTATTTACGTATGTATGTCCAAACTCAAGTATGCACTTACCTGCCATTAGTTTACTAGTAACATCTATCAAATCATTTTGGCATGCTAAATCCACGGCTGTAACATAATTATGATACGAGTATCTTTGGCAAATTTCAATGAAATTGAATTCCATCCATGCACGTTGGTAATCAATGAAATTGAAATCTTGTAGTAATAGTTTCAATGTGTAAATTATGCCAAACTGTTGAGCGCAGGCCAATGTGGTTGTTGTTGTGTAATGAGCACGGTCGTGGTTGTTGTTATTGTTGTTGTACGAAGCCAAATACATGAAAGTAAACATAGAATTGGTGAAATTGAGAGGTTACAGATTGAATGTTTTATGGTGAATCCTCTATTAAATAGCAAATTTATGTAGGAATATTCATTTCTGTGTGGTAGGGGGTAGGGATACCAATATTTTCGAGGTTTTGCAATGCCGAAATTAGGCGATTTCATATCATATCCAGGTTTTTTGGCATTCTTTAAGCTGTAGTCGTATCCTTAACGTAAGAGAAAAACCACCATGCAGTTGGTAGGTAAGGTTACGTTGCAGATGGTAACATCAATAATCGATTCCATTGTTTCTCATAAGGTTGGTCGAATCAGCTGTTTTATAAGGTTACCGGTAATGCACCAATAATTACAGCTTTACATTGCAACTAATTTATGAAAGAGGAGCAGGAAGATTAGAAATAATTTATTCATTTTGCTTTGTTGATTCTTCGACAAGACATCAAAACATTAGCATGGAAAGAACAAGAGGGATATCAAACCTGCGACTAAAGACAGGAATATCGAACAAAGATACACCTGTGAGTGTACAAGTGAGACAAAGAGCGGAAGATTACGAAATATACTGTGGGAATAGAAACAGACAGCGAAGGAAAAATACAAGAACACAAATTAACAGTCATGAAAGAGAGTAGAAAATCATAGTCAAAAGAGTTATGACAGTATCCGTAAAGGAAATGGGGAGTCAGGATCGGATTTCAATTCTGTCAATATCAGTATAACCCTGTTTGGTGTGGTTAGAGGTCAAAACTGAACAATATATTAAAAGATCATCATTATAAAATCAAGGTTTAACTGAGGAGTCTAAATATCGAAAGTCCAATCTCCTGTCTACATCTACAGCCTGCGTCTCTGTGGGGTCAAACAAAAAGTGTATGCCATAGTAAGGTAACAGAAAGTATTGGAACATCCATTCATTGTATAGACAACTGTAATAGGGGAGCCCTACACTGAAAAATTAGAAATGTCTTCCAGGAGAGATTCTGAAATGTATCACCAAAACAGTTTGAAGAGCGCTGGGTTTTATTGGGAGCAAGTGCATTAAACATGGAAAATACGGTATTGTTGGCTTACGGATTCTATTCGAGACTTAATACATTTCATCTTTCCGTAAAACTCATTCAATGATTTAAAGCTTTTGGTATCTATCTATTTTTGCTTTTAATTATCAAAAAAAAAAAAAATTTCTCCAAATCGTATTAATGCATTTTTGCGAAATGAATTTAGTCGTAATTCATTTGCGTTTCAGACAAATTTGTTTAGCTAATAAAATATGACAAACTATTTCCGCTAGAAATCCGATTTAGCATGGAAAGCTATGCCGAATATTCCAAAATTATTTAAATTTGCCTTTAATTTTATTTGATTTATTTGTATTAAAATTGTTGCTTTAGGTTTGTTTTTGATGGCGCTAAAAAAAAAAATACTTTGCCATGAAATGATATCTAATGAGTTTTAGGTTGAAGCTGTTGGTGGGCATAATGGGCGTAACTTTCACTAGAAAATATTGAGGCCTTCGGTTTAAAGGATTTCCTGGCGGCCACTGCCAAGGCAAATGCATGCGGGAAGCGACTAAGGCATTAACGTATGTGGGGAGTATACCCAGAAGTGGACTATAGCAGCTACAGTAAGCGGTAAGCGAACCCAGTAGTTTTGGCATTGACGACCATAACACAACCAGCTATACCGCGTTCGTTTCTTTTTTATATTAGTTTCCGGAAATTTAAACTTTTACAGATAGAAATATTTTCACAATTAGGGCAGTCGAAATAAATACATCGGAGCATAGCAAAATGAAAAACTATGCTAAAAATAATATTTTTGATTTGAAGTGTGAGTGTGAGAGGAGCTTGTAATCCTGGCTGCTGGCTGGAAATAATGATAATAATAATAACAAAAGATCTGGAATCTTGGCAGTTAAAGGTTTGAAACCTGATGGCCGTTGTGTATCTAAGAACCAGAGAATTACTCTTGCGACGTACTTCGAGCTGAGTAGAGCGAAAGTCGCCCCCCATAAGACCATGTAGTGAATACCTATAACATGCATGTAATCAAACAATATCTTTATACATCTGCTCTTTCTCCCCACCACACTTTTCTCAAAAACCCACTCACTTACCTGTGCATTTTTATCATCGAGCTCCATCAGTTTATTTGTCATGCGATACAAAACTTTAGACAACAATTTTTCCTCTTCTGCTCGATGACGTTGAGGTAACGAGTCGCAAAAATCACCTGCAATATCTGTACTGTGTGTTGTTGTTGTATTTGCTGTTGCGGCATTTGACGCCGTTTGTGGCGGCGGTGACATCGCTCTGAATAAATTACGTAAAGGCAATGGCAGACCACTGAATAGACGATAGTCAAAAAAATCCCAAAGCAAATTGAAATTAGTTTCATAGGTGGCTGACGAGAGCGATTTGTTGTCGCCAGCAGTACCAGCAGTAGCGGCAGAAGAAGCAGCATCCGAAGCAACACCAGAATAAACACCAACATCAATATCACCAAAAGGCCCAACAGTAGCCGGATATTGGTTACCGAATTTATTAGACGACGTTTTTGTTGTTGTTGTGGTTGTAAAAATAGCCGATATGAATGCATTATTGTTGTAAACATTTTGTTGTTGGTTTGTTTGCTGTTTACATTTGGCATTTTTTATGATGAAACGACAAAGGCATTGTGCGGCATGTTCTCTGACACGGAAATCATCGTCGCCAATCAAATGTAAAAGTTCATCCAGGAATTGTGACTGGAATAGATAGAAGAGGAAGGTGGGTATGTTTTTAGTACACAAGCAAAAAACAAATACCATGCAATGAACGCGGTTAATCGAGTGAGACAAATGTTTGGTTTCGAACTAGTTCTAAATGACTATGTATGTACAGTGTCGGACAATACAATCGCACCCCCTTTTTGTCATCGAACTAAAACCAAGACGTCCAACAAATAAAGTTTCAGATAATTTCATATAAAAGTTTGACTTAAGAACTAAGTTATGTATTTTCTCCATATAAAAAATAATGTTGTGATTTCGTTGTATGGAGAAAAAATACACAAAAAAAATTATTAAAAATCAAGGCGCTTTCGGAGCTACTTAATACTTGCACAAATTGAATGGGCTACAAAACTGCGTACTCAGAATTTTTCTAAAGTGCCGAGGAAAAAAGTTGAAAAATTAGGTCAAAATTTGCAGAGTTATTTTGAATTTTGTACAAAATGTTCAAAAATGGCTTTAGTGGTATTCATTACAACGTAAACGATGTTTGTAAATGAAATAAATCGAAATCGCATATGAAAGACGTTGTTGTTAAAGCTCGATGTTATATAGGTGGTGCTATAGTATCGTCCGACACTGTATATAAATTTATTTTAAAGGATTTTCACAAGCACCATTAACAAATATAATAGACAATATTTCAACGATAAAAAAATTCTATGTCAATTTTAAATTACTGTTATGTATTTTTGAAATTGGGCGTGGCACCGCAATATTGTTTCGATTTTTTGATCTTTCTTAATTTTGAAGTTAACTTCTTAGGCGTCGAAGCAAAGCTTCAACTGAGAGTGAAATTTAAATATTTTTTTGGAATAGATCGACACTTTTTATTGATGCAACGGAAATACAAAATTGTAGCAGAGTATTTATTGTAGTAGAATTTTTGTAATATAGAATTTGGGATAGTTATCGGCACTTTTGGGCACTTTTCTGAATTTTTTGAAAAGAAATGTCTTGATTGCTTACAAAACTTTTTTTTAAACATTTTGGTACTATTTCAGAATGGTGTGGAAAAAGTCTCGAAATCATACCAAAAATGTATCTTCAAAACAATCCCGCGAATCTCTTTTTTTTTGTTTTTTGTTGATGAAAAGAAAAATAAATAGAAGGAAAGAGTAGTGGCTCCAAATACACTAGAAGCGCACCAGGTCAGTGCTCAAAATTTTCTCTACAGGGTATACGTATGTATATAAATAATGCATATGTTAAGTAGAGCGGAAATGCGGTAAGAAATCAATATGGCTGTTTGGAAGAATTACGACAGTGCATGTGGAATAACTTTACGGAAGAACACGAAGGTTAAAGAGCAACGAAGCTGCTCTGCTATCATAAAAAAAACACAATTTCGTATTTAAATATCAGCACCAAATGTATTTGTGTGTAGATTCATTTTTAAGGATTCTTCTTTTTTTTTACTCTCAATTTACATCTCAAGGCGTGAGTGCAAAAGTCACTTCATTAAAAAAGAACACGTCCTACTACATGCAATAAGCGATGTGCCACAAATGTGTACTGATTCGTGTGGGGACTAACAAAGGTTCGAAGCGTCGCAAAAAGATTTAGTGATGAGCTGCATGAGCTTTTTGGAGACGTCGAAATAGATGCATTTGTCAGCACACGTTTCGCGAAGGAACGAGGATACTACAACCTAAAATGTATCCACCGGTAAAAGCAGATAAACAGGTAGACCAGCACTCGTATGGAAGGTAAAAGTGGGCGATCAAGTGGACCTAATTGTTTCGATTTCGATGAGATTTTTATTGTATTTGAGACTGGAAAGCACCGCAAGAGAGCTCATTGGATCTTATAAGTGCGGTTTTTAGGCCTTAGTAGGTACATTATCTCGAAGGAGATCCACGTAAAAAAAATCGACACAGACACGCAATTCGAAATGTAGTCACTACAGCAACAATACACTAGCTATGATCGAAGAAATGGAGTAGAAATATATATATAGAAAGGGAACATAAGACTTCCCGCGGGTGTTGGGTAAGATAAGTGAAGAAAGACCTGCCAACGAACCGGTTTTTGTTGTTGTTTTATTCGTTGAAAAAATATTTCAAGAGAGGTTGCGGTAGTGTTGCCACTATCTATATTTCAGGCACTAACTAGACCTCCAGATTTGTCTCGTCTACCACTTAGTAATCTCATCAAAAGCGTCATATCCGTACACTGGCAATCGGGTTGGAAGTCCCTGTTCTTTGTGACAACGAAATAAGACGGCCTATTGACAGAAAAGTTGTATAATTTAATCAAACTTTTCGTACTGAAGGCCTACTCGACGTTCTTTTAGCAACGCTGGTACTCGCTTGGTAAACGATTTTATGACACACTGGCCGAATTACTGCTCATATCATCAAATCATAAATTGATCGAACTTCTGTGGATCCCATCTCACAAGTTCTCGCATATTTGCATAAGCAGGAAAAAAACACGAAAAAAGCGCCGAAAGGAGCAAAATTAGAATGTTTAGTCAAACTGCCTAAAATGTAAAAAAAAGAAAAGTAAACATAAGCCCAAATGAGGCAAAAGTGCGGAAAAATGAGGCGAATGCACACGAAAATCAGTTTGTAACTGACACGAATACGAATGCGAGTGGCACGTTACATCAGTGACGTGGCTCGTAGGTGCAAGACGTCGGTTGAGAGGATTGAATAATAACCTACATCTGCATGCGTGCACATGTGTGGATGAGAGGCAAATGCCTCGTGTAACTGAGAAAAGTTAAATTATGAGCAAAAACAATGAAACAATGTAATGCTCCAGCGGGAAAAATGGAGGTTGTCTTGAAATTAGGCGAGCTTAAAATTGAAGCTTTAAGAGAAGATTGTCGGATGGTTAAAAAAAAGCCTGAAATGGAATGGTATAGTGTTACTACGAACAAATTCAACGCACGGTCATACACTACTTGCCTAAATAAGGAGTACAGGAAACTTATTCTGAGACAAGGCCTTTTTTAGATTTTTTTAAATAAAGCGGAACTGTCTAAATCGACTCAGCCCATACTCAATTCTACTTCTCATATTTACAAGCATCGGACCAAAATTGTAATACCATTTCATGCTACTGAAATGTAGAATAGAAGCAGGGATAAGAAACAAAAGTGAGTGAATGAAGACGAAAGGAGAGAGCCACCAGAGAAGTAAATTAAAATAAGACAAAATTTAAAGAAACGTAGGGATGGATATACAGAAGAGAATCGCAAGAGAAAAGTAACTGAAACAAAGATGACAACAATAAAAAGTGAACTAAATTACAGTTTATTGGGTGGAAAAGGGACTTTCTAAAAATAACACACCTTATCAGATAAGTTTATTTCAAATGATTTTCTTAAGTCGAACATAAAATTCAAAATCAGACACCTCGATAACCCATTTTGAATATAAATTTGACGTAAAAAAGTTAACATTTTAAAATTTGTTCGAAATATTTTATTAAATTGTTAATTGGGTTCTGAAGCATGTGTTCAGTTTCAACTCTTTAGCTTACCGATAAGTTTTTCAGGCATATTTCGAAATACTCTGAGGTTTTGTTTTGCGCGATTTTCAATGGCCTCAATCAGCGTGTCACCTATCACAATTCTGAATTTGATTTCTGAATTATATTGTGATCGTGTTCTGTACTATCTGCTAAGTTTAAGGTCTCAAGGTCAAGAGGAATTAGTTCCCTGGCTCTGAATGTTGTGAGAAGTTAGTTAGAAATCGATCACAAGAATTACGAGGAAGCGCGAAGTTGAAACCAAAGAGACTACAATTTGTTAGATGTAGGTAAGTCAAATTTAAGGTAGGACTTGTAAGCTTCTGCCGAGTCTGCTAGTAAAATTTAGGAAAATTTATTTAACTTAAAAAAAATGGTTATCGAAATCTGCAATTTTTTGAGCAGAGTTTCTAGAAAATTTTTGAGTATGCAGTTTTGCAGCGCAATCAATTTAAATGCAATAATTTTCTGAATTTTTTTTTGTTGAGGGGTTGAGTAATTTCCACCGAAGCATTATAATGTGGATACCAAACATTTCTACGAAGAGACTAATAAAATGTTCCCAACGAGGTAGAAAAAAGTCATATACACGCCAAGTAACGTTTGGTGGGATTCTACTTTCGTACATAAGAACATATGTAAGTACCTGGGTGACCGAGACTTGCTCGGTATTTTTCGAATTTGCCGCATAATCTTACTTACCAAGAGCATAAATTTCCAAAATAGATTTCCAAAATATCGAACACTAACCAAAAAAAGTCACTTAACATACTTTGGCGACACCTGTTGTGTATTAAATATTCTGGTTGGCCCACAGCCAAGTAGAAAATCGTAAAAGGAAGCATACTATCCATCTACCAAATTTCATCGAAATCGGATTAGCCGTTCCCGAGATAGTGGTCGATATCTGAAGGAATAAATAAAATGCGTTCAGGTGGCATTCCTAGGTGGCAATCCTGCTCGAAAATATTTTGGTTGGTATACGCCCTAAAATACCTTTCCTTTGATACCCATATTGCCATATATTGCATAATATTTAAAAAAAAAAAAATATAGGTGGCAACCCTGTGAACCACCCCAAGTGGAAACACCAAAGTAGAAAATGTTAAAACAAAGCACAGTACCTATGTACCAAATTTCATTAAAATCGGTGAAGTCGTTCGTGAGATAGTAGTGGATATACAAATATACAAATATACAAGAATAAGTCGTTTAAAGTTATAAGATAAGCTCACGAATATAGGCGAAAGCTAGCGCTGGGAGATATTGAAATAATGCCATAACCCAACCGTTGACGCGAAAGGACTACGACAAAGCGTTGCTGTACGTTTATACAACAAAAATAAAAAATATGTAAATCAAAAATACGTGAGGGCATCAAAAAATGGCGGCAAAGAAAACAGCAAATCAAAAAAATAAATCCGTAATAACAGCATAGCGCGCGCTTGAACTCATTCACATGAAAGCACACGGAGTAGATACATATGTACATATATGAGTAAAAAATAACATAAATTTCGTAGCAGTTCTTGTACGAGTATATCTTTTTCTATGGCAAATAGTGTGTGAATGTTGTGCTAAATAGATTTCATGTTGTTAGGATACTTTTGGGTGTACGCGGGTGCGTATGCGTAACATCATTACACTGAATGCGCTATGCAATTTTTGACACATTTCCGTTTAGAAAATTACGCAAAAATGAAAGCGGAAACGTAACTTGTGCGAGAGAACTATAACATACAACAACTACAAATAAATTGTCACATTAATACCCACCAAAAATTATGTGAGTAGTTATAAAGCTTTTTTTTTCAGAGTCTTAAAGGCAGTGTGTGGGACTTGAACCAGCACTCAAAAGTGCTATCGTATTTTACCGATCGATAGTCAATATGGAATCAATCGAAAAACGCTGAGTAAATTTTCTTTTTCTGAGCTATTTCACATACTTTCATTTTCCAGTAGTCCGATAGGTACTTCTTTTGAGCGATTTAAACTGGCCCTGTCACTTTTGTTCGTACGACCACAATGGAACTGAGTTAACTACACTCAAAATAAAATCTGTGTAAATATAACGAAAACTTGCGTACATATTACGAAATTATTCGTTGTTTTGAGCCACGAAAGATTTCGTAAATACTACAAAATTGTTCTCGTACATACTACGAAAATGTGGCATGATACAAAATTAGTAGATTTTACGAATATATGCGTACTATTTACGAATGTAAATAAGTACATTTTACGAATATATGCGTACTATTTACGAATGTAAATAAGTACATTTTACGAATATTTGCGTACTATTTACGAATGTAAATAAGTACATTTTACGAATATTTGCGTACTATTTACAAATGTAAATTAGTACATTTCACGAATTCTTACGTACTATTTACAAATGTAAATTAGTATATTCTACGAATATATTTGTACTATTTACTTACCAATTTACTCGGTTATACCCTGTGAGAAAAAATAAATGAAGGTTTAAAATAATTTAATACGTATATTTAATAATTTTATACATATTTTTAATGCTCAAGCAAAAGAACTTGAATAAACAGTCTCATGGAATCAAAGTATTTCGAATCGTATTAATAATCAGGTATCATTAAGGCGGCCCATACATGGGGATAAGTTGTGTATGTAAAAAAGTTTTATTTGCACAATTTTTTGTTATCGGTACTTGCGCAAGGTTTTTGTGTAACGTATTTGGCGCTTAAGGTCACTTTGACTACTACTTGGCAGCTTCCTTAGTTCTCATCTCCTTCTCCACTACAAATAAAACACAAGTTATTAGAAGCATGAAAGGAAAACAATAAAGAAAAACATAGCCCTCTTACTAGGGCTCTTGCTTTTAATCGATTACTCGAATAGTCGCCTGGCAACTTTTGTACTGTTTGAAAATCGAATAGCAGATAATCTATTTCAACTAATCGAATACCATTGATTAATTCGGGTTTCCAGGTTTTACCCGGGTAATAAGAAGGCAAATATCTACTGTAAGCCGAAATCGATTATCAAGAGCCCTACATCTTTTACATCACGTATATATGCATGTATGTACTTACTTTTTTATGTCATGGAGTAGAGCATCTACTCCTGGTTTGGCCTTCTCTTTGCAAGATAATTTATAAAATTGCCGGTTAATAAAATCCCACATCTCAGCGCATGCTTCAGGATAGGCTATATTAAAAACATTGTATGTTTTAAAGCACACATCCAAAGCTTTAGCGAAATCAAAAAATTTGTATGTTATATTGTCGAAGTCCACCATAAACGACTGTGGTTCGGTAAGCGTTCCAATTAAGGATATAAATGGAGCAACAGATGATTCCGTTTTAACTTTGCCATCATACATTATCTTATATTCGGCTTCAGTTGCGCAAACAGCCATAAAACTCTCTCGTGACTCTTTAAGTGAATAAATTCTTTTCTTTTCATTGTTGGTAACTTTTTTGTTGATTCGAGAGCGCGGTAGTAGTGACTGCAGGAGGCATCTGGGGTTGCATAGTTAAAAAGAGTTTCTTCTGTGTTCACCCTTAATCCCTGCTCCGCACTCTTGTCAAAGTTGTGCGCCTCTTTCATGTGACGTACAAAGCAGTTTAAAAAGCTAAAAACTTTATTGCAATTTCCACCATAAGTACACTTATACGAATCTCTTTGATTCATGTTGTGAACAAGGCGAAAATGCTTGGACATGCTATGGAGCGAGTCCATATTAACACTGCAAATAAAGCAATTCATTCCAAGAATGCACACAAAACTAGCAATTGCAAGATTTTAACCAAACGTTTAGCAAAACACACTTACAGCGCACTCTTTTTAGAAACTAATCTTTCTGCAACTTGTTTCTTGGAATAGAATTTCACAATAACACGCGTCTGAAAAAATGGCGGCAATTTAGTATATTTTACGAAAATTTTCGTTCATTGTACGAATAGTAAAAAGGACTTTGTTGAATTAGTACAATGTACGAAAGTATTTTGTACATTATACGAAATGATTCGTACAAGGTTCTTTTTTTCATAGTTTACTAAATTACTTCGTAAATAGTACGCACGAATTCGTAACATTCCCTACGAAAATCATTTCGTATATTTTACGAAAGGTTTCGTAAAATCTAGTGTAGCAACAATTTAGTATATTTTACGAAAATGATTCGTACATTATACAAAATGATTCGTACAAAGATTTGTGTCATAGTTTACGACATTGCTTCGTAAATAGTACGCACGAATTCGTTAATTATACTAAAAATATTCCTTACGAAAGTCATTTCGTATATTTTAAGAAAGGCTTCGTAAAATCTAGTATATTTGTCAAAAGTTCATTCGTATTATGAACGAAATTTCGTACATTATACGAAAATCAAGACTACGAAATTTTTTCGTAGCCTTTTTACGAAATTTTATTTTCAGTGTACTTTTTAAACCTTGAAATTAAACGAGCAGAGACTTCATAGTATTTATTAAGCCTTCCTCGATTTCACGGCTTATCTGACGGCCTTTTGCAAAAGCTTATTTAGTCGAACCTCTGATCATAAAACGAAGTCAGCTTTTTCAGAATTAAAGCGAAACTATTTAAATCCGGTGGTTGAAGCTCCTTGGGTTCCGAAATATTAACCCCTTACAATTACGGTTTCGGTCCATTCCTTTTATTTCGGGACCATTTCCAGATAACTTTGAGACAAGTCTTACTATTTCTGATACATTCTCAGGACATTTTCAGTGATAAGTTTACGATATTTTCGTTTAAACTCAGAAGTGTTTCCAAACCATTTTCTGAGCCATTTCCAAATAATTTCAAGAACAGTTTGTGATCTGTTTGGAACCAATTTTCAAAGAACAACAGGAGGTTTTCGAGATAATTTGAGAATAGTTTGAAATGATTGAAGAATTATTTTGAAGACTTCTTTGGGCTACTATTGGAATGACGTGAACTTTGTTTTAGGATTGTTTTACAGATTTTTCGATTCTATTTTAGATTTTCGGATGTTTTTTATATAATTTAGGAGTATTTCCGGTGCTTGTCTTTTTTTAAATAAAATTTAGAGGTACTGCTTTATTCGATTTTGATGCCGAAAAAATTTTAAATTGATCACTACTTTCTCCCAACCTTAAATGCCGCATAAGGCACACATTTTTTTGTTGGGTATAGGCATTCGCACAAGCATACATACATAGATATATACAGCTTGCAGAAACTCATATGTAAATCTAACTACCACGAGGCCCACGTACATACAAAGTTTAAAGTGCATAAGCGATTTTTATCCTACGCTTTTGTGTTTGTCGCTTTTCATTTTTTGTGTGACTTATTCGCTTTTCGGCATGGGCATAAAATACTATTTTAAGAATTCAAGAGTAGTCATCAAGCAAAAATTATTGTATTATCCTTGCACAGATTGCACCGGCTAAGTTCGAGCGGAAATTACATATGCAGAGCGCTAGCATAAGTGGCTTGATTGAGGATGAGAACAAACAAAAAAAAAAATAAAAAGGGAAGCAATTTGGAGAGGCAGATTGACATTTCGTAACTAACAAAAGTTTCATTTAATGGCCATGGCGCATATTTGCTTCAAGTTTTTTTTTTTTTTATGCAGCTTAGGTTGGTACCTGGAATACGTTTGTTGTTGTTGTTGGCAGTGCAAGTTCTTCTAACGGGATTGCGAGGAAACGCGCAGTTTCAACAGGGTTGGACCAGAGTGATAATGGTGTTAGAAGAGTGTGTTCAGTAGAGCAGCAGAGAAGATGTGGTGTGTCATGAGGAGCCATACCGCATGTAGGACATGTGTTTGGTATGCTGGGGTTCAGTCTGGATAAATAGGAGTTTAGCCTATTGCAATATCCAGACCGGAGTTGTGCCAGCATGACTCTAGTTTCCCTCGGAAGGACACGTTCTTCCTCAGCAAGAACAGGTGGTTGGGTGTCAATAACGGAGTTCACAGGCCGGGATCTGAGGGATCTGTCCACCGACTTGGTGTGGAGGTCGTTTAGGGCCCGCTTGTGGTCCCGCAGATCAAACGGCAACGAGATGTGATGCCGGATCTCATCAAAATGTTTCCGGAGATGTTTTCTTATGCCTCTGGGGGGCGGAGTTTCATCCAATAGTTGTCGGTTTGGATGATGTTTGTTGAGAAACTCGGTTGAGTTAAAAATATTTTGGAGGTTTAAAGTTACCAGTCGTTGAAATTTACACATATGTATGTATGACTTCATTAAGTTTCGGTTCATTCCATTGAAATCTATTTTAGTTAAGGGTTTCATTTCTTCTTCGGCTGGTAAGCAGTTACGTTTTTAATTTTGTTTCTGCGCTATCAATTTCAGTTAGGAGTTTAGTTGGTATTCCTATTCCGGTTTTATATTCACTTTCACCTACGGTTAGGGCTTTGCTTTCAATTCCTCTCTCAGTTCCGAACTCAGCACCGATTATGATGAAGCCATGTCCGCCCATTCAAACGACAAATTACTCAACCGATCTTTATGACATTTTCACAGTATGTTCTTGGGTCCACTGGGTATTTTTGTGTTTTGTTTGTGCTTCATTAATATCCACAGTTTATTGTCGATCTCAGGTAGGGAATTGGATTGGAGAAATATGGAATTGTTGAAAGTGAGGGTGAGGCACCTTCCATACAAACATCATTTTGTATACTAAACATAGAAGATAGTGGGGGGATATGCGATCAAAATCTAACAATATTGACAATTTAACAAGGATACAAAATCGGGGGTTTAATCTACGCATAATTGAAGTTTCTACATCGATTATGTAAGAAAAATAACAAATTCGCATTTCATTTGCTTCTTTGAGTATAAACTAGAGAACACAACATTGCATTACAAAGTGAAGATAATGTAAAATACTCACTTCGTAAATGCAGACATTATCATTCAAATCGTTGTTAAACATTTCCTCACTTTTCCAAGTGGCAGAAGGATTTTCTTTAACGGTATTTTGATCAATGTTAAGTTTGCTACTGCTGCCAGCATTTCCGTACTCTCCACCACCATTAATATCACATTCACAGTCAATCGTTGTAACACAGCAATAGCCATGACAATCGTTGCATGCCGCATGTATGGCAGCATAATTTAAATTCGATATAACTTCAGCATATTTATTTTGAACTAACCAATATTTGTTGTAATGACATAGACGAAGTTTACTCAGTAGCAATTTAGGTGAAATACGAAATTCTGCAAACGGAAATAAGTGAGGCGAACTAAAAGTCGTACTAATGGCATGACGACCGGTCATTGCCGACTGGGATTGAGTGCTAACGTTTGTGTTGTTGTAGTGCTTGAGCGTATTGTTGTTGTTACTGATTTGCTTCGTTTTCGATTGCAATTGAAAATCATTCAAAAGTGCAGCTATAAGCTCATCATTATCGTTGAAAAGCTTTCGAGTACATGTCTCAGCATTTGCTGATTTGCCGCCCATTGCTGTTGGCGTTTTGCAATTGACATGTGTGTTGCTGTAGCTACAATTTGGTATATCGTTAGTACTTTGCTGTTGTTGTTGTTGCTGTTGTTGCATTTGGCTAGTGGCATTAGCATGGTATTTCCTGCTACTCTTATCAGCTGCTTCAACAAAATCGACTGCCAAACTTTCTAAGCGGCTTGATTCGGTACTTGTTTCCTGCTTTTGGTCGTGTTGTTGTTGTTGTTTTTGTTGTGTACGCTGATGATGCGCTGTCGACAATATCAAATATTTGGACACCACATACGGAAATATCTTCTCGAATGCATTCAACGCCTGTATGACCACTGTATGTATCTCGTCTTGCAAGCCCTGTTTGTTAAAAAGAAATCAAAAGAAGAAGAAAAGAAAATGAAATGAGTCAAAAAATAAGAATATTCAATATAAATAAGAAATATGTATAACAAGCATAGGCGTAGACGCTGCTTGGGTCTGTAAAGAGATGGCTGTAAAAAATTAACCCCAAGTGAATTTTGCCTGAAATAAATTTGGGTTATTCAAGATGTATGTAACTATATATTTTCAGCCAACTTTTTTTGCTGTCACTGTGTAAAGAGTATAAAATATTTCTGTAAAACGGATTCCAAACTTTAAGTTGAGCAACTAGTAATACATTGGTGAAAATTTCCTTCAATTCTGTGAAGCCGTTTCTGAGTGATGCGCAAACAAACTTACAGACACACCGACAAATATTCTAAAAACATTTGTTTTGTCATCTTTTACCCTAATCAATGCATTTCTCTTTAATATCTATAATTTACCGACATCGGCTAGTTTCAATTTTCCTCCTTTAATACAAACTCTTTCATAACAATCGGCCTGAAGCAGATGCACTACTCCCCTGAATGTTAGCATTTTTTCATTGCTCATTTCACGCTCTTCACATTCTTCGCTATCTATCTACCCACACACATACGCAATCATGCATTTAGCCTTTTGTTGGTATTGAAAAGAATTTGTATTTTTTATTGTTCGTCTTGTTAGCGTTTTAAGTACACACAATGTATGTGGCCAAGCAGGCAAGTAATCCTAATAGGGCGCCTGAAGGAAATTGAAAAAGACCAACTGCCTTGCATACGCGATAGGAGTGAAGTGCAAACTTGAAACGTATAAGTATTTTCAAAAGTTTGCAAATCCAAACAAATAAGAAAATACTTTTGGCAGCTAAACAGGCAGTTTAGATTTAGTTTATGCAGTGAAAATGCAATATAAGTTTGAAATAATTGAACAGCTAACTGAAATAGATAGGAAATGAAAGTCGTCTGCGCTCAAATCGAAGCTACTGTACAATGAAGCTTTCAATTCGACTTTAGCTTCTCAATCAACAATTTACTTGGCCTATGGCTAAGCGAAAGAAAGTAATAACCTTCTGAATGCAAGAGGGGTGACCCATCACTACCCTATTTCCCCTTCATGTAGTTGAAAAAAAGCCTTGCCTTACGCTAGGTTCAAGTGTAGAGCGGTCACAGGTTATATGGCTTAATTGAAAGTGAAAGTTTTGTAAAAATTTCTTCAGAAGAGATAATTTTGACAATTTCAAAACATATTTCTGGATAAGGCTAGTCGAAGTGCTGTTACAGCAACAGAAACCACGAAAGGCCGGAATTACTCAGGTTTACCCGACCAAGGTTTGTTCTTTCAGTGTGTGTAACAGTGTGCCGACGAAGTACTGTTACATCAACATTCTTCTTTGGAGTAGAGGCCCTTACTCTACTATAGCTTCCTTAAGTTGTTGTTGTTATTGTAGCAGCACAAAGTCTACTATTTAAACACAATCGGTTTAAGAGTCTGTGTGTCTTTCATTGCTTTTTTCGAGGAATGGATCCTTCTCCTCATTACATCTCCAGTTTCGGCGACTCGAAATATAGCGTAAGTACTGGACTGGGTGAAACAATTTTTTTTTTTTTGTTTTTCAGATGTTATCATTGCTAGTTATGATTTTGCTTTAAAACTACCTAGCCTTTGAAGAAAAAAACTGAAACTACATATCGTCGGCTGAGTGGAAGATCGCCCTATTTGTAAATATTTTCAATAAACGCCCTATTTTAAGAATTCGATTCAAAAACGCGCTATCTCAGCTGAATATGTACGAAATTTTAGTTCAAAAAGGGTATTTTTGAAACTCATTTTGGGATAGGGTGGTCTTCAATCGAATTTCGAAATAGGGTGTTATTGAAAAAAAATTCTTAAACAGGGATTTTTTTAAACAAATTCTTGGATAGGTCGTTTTGAAAGAAAATAAGTACCGCTCAAAAAAAATTATGAAAACAAAATTTTCAAGATCATGGGCCTGAGTTCTCGTTTTTACTTAGGAAACTCATCACAAAAGTAAAAAATGAAGTTGTTCGTTCCTAACCTCAAAAAACGAACACAAAGCAATGGTATCTTTTCAAGGGATTTAGGTAAGAACTTAGATTTGAAGAAAATTCTCATTCAGAAATTTTATCGGCCGAATTTCATTTCCTAATCAAAAACCAATTATACAAAATCTAAACAACATAGACCACTAAAAACTTTACTTAATTTTTTATAATATAATGTTGAAAAAAAATTGTTTTCCTGCCATTATGTCTTTAGGCTCTTCTAAAATATGTGTCAAAAAAATTTAGGAGGAACCTCGTTATTAAAATGTTTTTTTTTTTCTATTTTTTGGGGATCTTAAACTGAGGTATTTTTTATGATTCGATTTTCTTCGGATTAACAATAGCATAATGATCCAGGTTTATTTAAACTGCTATGACTAGGCTTTTAATTCTCCTAAGAGGTTACCCTCTCTCTATCGAATTGAGAGCCCAGTTAACCTGTATTCCAAAGAAAATACAAGGGACCATACCACATCGTTGCAAAATTTCGGGTTAGAGAGTCAGAGTCAATCACGCTAGCTACATCATTACAAAATATTCTTTGAATGGCAAAAACTTCGTAGATTATAGATTTGTACTCACCTTAACAAGCATGGCAAGCAAATGTTGCACATTCAACTCCAAACGGATATTCGCTTCTTTTGAGCCAACCGCACGCAAAAAACCGCTAATTATCTGTTGCACACTACCGCGAAGCATAGGATCGGAATGTTTGTAGTAGAGTAGGACGTCTGTCAGTTGCTGTTGATGTTGTTCTTTTGATGTCGACGTGGCTGGCACAGGTCGTCCACTAATATGCTCATCAATTTGCATTAAGGCAGCGACAGTGGCTGTTGCGGCAGCAATTGACTTACGTTGCGATTTCGTACGTTTAGGAGGACGCGGCGGTAGCATTTGTGGTGGCGTATCCTCCACAGATTCTGTCACACGATGTGTGGATGCTAAAGTAGAATGCGTCGATTTGTACTGCCTTTGTTGTTGTTGCGTTTTAGATTCAATTATTTCGGATTTTGATAACGACGAAACATTTTGTTGCTTACTACCCGATTTCATAGGTGTGCCACTTATTTGTTGTGACATTAACACAGGATCGGCACTTTTACTCAACTGATCGTTTGTGGCATCGAAGAGGTAATCGTAATTACTTTTACCAAAATGATCATCTTTAATTTCAAGCAATTGTAATTCAGCTGGTAATTCCTCAGCAGTTACAGTTGCCGTTGTTTTATTTTTGATAAAATCAACTGCATCCACATGCTCATAGTCTTTACCCAGGTTAGAGCTACTACCGCTTACACTATCATCGCTTTGTGGCATGCTTGGGCTTCCGCTGGCGCTTGAACTTTTTGAAGGCGATTGTGTGGTACCTGCAGCATTGCTAACCGGCAATTGTTGACGCAATTGCAATAGTTCGCGTTCTGTAATTTCTAACGGAAGTTGTAAGACTTCCGGATCGAAGCGTACACAATGCGCTAAAACTGAGAGGGATAGGCTCTTAATGGAAATACGCGTTTGAGTGTCATCGTATAGGCATCCCGCTTGACCGGTCAGTAAAAAACGTGCAGCAATCAGACGCGCTGTGTAGCGTATGATGGATTGTTCAAAGAGTGTGCCTATTTTGAGAGTAAGCAACGAAAGTCCTGGTGCTGCATTTTTTAGTGATGATTTTTCGTTAAGGAACGGATTAGCTAAGGGGTAAAAAAAGAAGAGAGAAATTACAGTAATAAATAAGAACAACACTGTTTAAATATGAACATAACTTAGCAGTGCAAAACATAACATGAAACTGTCTAAAATTTACAAAACATACATAACATAGCACTACGTAGCACATAAAAATGTGTATTACATAATATGACATAACAGACTAAGTTAACATTGCATAGCATAACCTAAAAAAAATAGCATAATTTGCATATAATTTAAAGGACATAAAAAAAGCCAATATGGCAAAACGAAATAATATGTAACGTTACATAGTATAGTTACGTAACATTGCATAACAAAAAATAACAAAAATATACTATATTTACTACGATGACGATATTGCAAACCGCAAAACATTCCAGCACAACAAGACCGAACATAACCTAAGAACCTAATGAAATAAAACATTGATGGAAATAAACTATTGATAGTAGTGAAAATCGTATTCTAGGAATAAGAAACTTTGCCGAAGCAACCATACCTCTAAAACGAATTCTGATGTCCCCCAATTTGGGTCGAACTTTTGGGTAGGTAACATTTGAAGGGCTCAGAACCAAAAGGAGCTAAGACACATTTTTTTTGAAATTGAGTTATACCCATATTTGTATAGTGAAATATGGTGTTTATTTGTTGGCAAAGAGATCCGAGTAATTTCGGACATTGTAGTACCATCTATTTCCCATACTATAAATGCCCTAATCAGATTTTACATTGAATTTTCCAAAGGCAGTCAATTTTAAACTTGAATATCTCAAACCAATTGCGGAGTCACTTAGATCCTTTTGGTTCCGAGCCCTTCATTTGTAATCCTAAGAGAAGCCCCAAAATGTCACTCATACGCCATGGCCACCTACCCAAAAGTTCGACCCAAATTGGGGGACATCAGAATTCGCTTTTGAGGTATGGTTCCTTCGGCAAAGTTTCTTATTTTGATCCCTAGAATATGATTTTCACAGAGCAATTGGCGATTTTTTTTGCCTCCCCACAATCGTCCCGGCCTAATGCCTATCCTTATCTAACATAGCAATAAATTATATAACATACTTGACTAACTTATAAGTATTACAACAATAGCTAATAGCTCAACATAAAAAAAAAGTTAGAACTTAACATAACATAAAGTGAAATCATCTAACATAACATAGCAAAATATCAAATAAATAAAAAAAAACTAATTAAACTATGACTGCCCGATTCCAAAACATCACTGCTCACCATTCGGCACACGCTTCTCCACTGCATTTTTAGCATTCCGTTCACCACCATCACCATCTGTCTCATCACAACCCACGCTATGTAAACTTGTATCCACCAACAATGCTGTGGATGCGGTATCGTCATGCATTCCCACAGACGAGCTTGCGTACGATTGTGTATTTGTGTGCGCGGAGTCAGACTGTGCGGAATCTAGTGCGGCAGAGGAGCTCAAATCCAAAACTTTATTGCTACTACTAGCTGTTGATATCAGTGAAATATTATCCACCAACCCTATGCTAGTCGCCGCCGATGTGTTAGATGCACATTCGTCAAACAACTTCTCGTTTGTTGTGCTGGGCGTCACGGTTTTAGTAGGTGTGGCGCGTGCTCCGGCAGATGGACGAAATAGTTTACTCATCGATTCGGAAGCTGACAAGAGAAATATAAATTGTATTATTTGATTTGTGGTGGAAGCAAACAAAAGCGATACTGTAACGCAAGGAAACAAAAAAATTCCTAAAAGTTTAAGATGCATTAATATTTTTTTTTTGGAGCTAATTTCGAAAAGTTTTCTTGTTTTCCATTGGAAAACTAACGAGTGGATGTACTACACTTAGGTAAAGCTTAAAATTTAGCGATACGTTTGGGCGATTCTTACATGCATTCTGGGATGTGTGGCAACACTTTAGGGTGTGTCTTAATTAAAAAACTTGGTAGTGGGTAAGAATATTTCACTTAAAAACGCTTATCACGTCATAGAAGAGAGCTACAAAGGAGAGGAGAATGTCTTATTACTAAATATTATCCAGTGCTTCATTCATTTTCCATGATGCTGACGCACCCAGATTGCGATCTTTATTCAACGGGAGAGTTCGTAGTCCAAAATAGCACTTCTAATTTTATTGTCGGATTATAGAAAATGTTTTTTTAAAGACTTTTTAATGCCGAATAAGTAACACTGGGTATCAAGTTTTCCCCATCACAGAGTCATTACTGTCAAACTTTTGAGAGTACATAGAAAAAACCCAAATGTTTCAAATCATTCTACAAAATCCTTAAATTGGCTTAACGTCTTAAAGTACCGTAGGCGTGAACATTGTAAATAGTCTATGTGCTACAAATACGGCGCACCCTAATGTACTTGTATTTTCACCAGCGAAGATAGTGTTGCGCATATGAACATCAATATCTACTTGGTAATACTTTTTAAGAGAAAACTTAAACCATTTAATCTTCGGTTCGATAAACGATTTGCTGCATGTTTCGTGGTTTTAGCGGTTTGACTTATTTCCAAGTAACATGCAACGCCTGACCATTGCGAAATCATAAAAGCTGATAAGCACACTTAAGGATATGATAAGATGTGTATTCGTAGGATTTGAAATGGAAGACATTTCCCATCTTTGGGATTATAATGTAATGGGGTTATATGCTGTTATCACTGCCCTAGAAGAAATAGAAAACTATGTCCCTCCCTGGCGTTAGGGGGTTTAAAATATTTCCGAGGTAGGTAGACTTATCGCAAGAGGCGACTAAAATCCACATGGGCTCCAGTTCCAGAATCAACGAAGTCGGTGAAATATTAGACGGTGGTAGTAGCGATGCGTACCGAATGCAAACCCAACAAAGGACGGCCATTTCGAAAAAACTCTATTTGGTTCCTTCCAAGAATTTGTTAAGGATGGTGATACTCTACTACTACAACAACAATGTCAGCTCAAGGTTCTTAAATATATAGCTTACGTTTTTGTTGTAGATCAGATTTTGAAAATGTGTAGCTGGAAGTAAATTCTAGGGCCCTTAGAACCAACTGACCAGAATATTGATATATAAGGAATGGTAATTTTAAGAAAATTTGAGTGATGAATGAACGTTATTGGTTATTCAAAAGATGTTTAATAACGAATAAAATTTTAATTATTACTTCAGAGTAAAAAGTAAGTATCTCGAGATACCGATAACGATCCCTGAAGAGTCCCGAAAATAGTTCTTAAATGGTCCGGAAGAATTCCAGCAAATGATCTCGAAATAGCCCGAAAAAAGTCCCGAAGTGATCTGAAAGTATAGCTAAAGTGATCCCGAAATTACCCCACATAGACCCGAATAAAACCAAGTAGTCCCAGCAGAAAACATTTTTGTGCAGCAATAATCTAGAACTAGCCCTATGAAACTTGAGTCCAATCTCTTCTCAACTAACTCTAACTCAAAAAATCCTCAGGAATACACATTAAAACTATGTTCATATAGGGGTATAATTTTGTGGTACTTTGAGATTCTTATTTTTATTCTTAACCCTCCGATGAGTCAGAAGGTCCCTAGGGACCTTTTTGCCTTTTCAAACTGAAGGTATTCCTACTTTTGCCACTAAAAAAGGGCCGGGTTCGAGCCCTGGTACAGGTTACATCAAAAAGTGGTTTGAAAAAGTTTTTTCAAATCGGGGTCGCCTCTCGGCAGTGGTTTGGCAAACTCTCCGAGTGTATTTCTGCCTGATAGTGTCTTTTAACTATCACTAAGGGATGGGGAGCGCGGCACGAAGTGGATAGCTGTAACCAGGGCCGCCGAGAGGAAATACGGGCCCAGGGTAAAAAGGGTGGGCCCCCTATTCTACATAAAAGTTTCGAATACTGCATCAATTTTTAAACTTTAAAAATATTTTTCCACGATTTCTGATAATAAATACTAAACAAATGTTGTTATAGTGCCCCAAAATTTCTTTGCATTTAATATTCGCGACTGCCGGTGCGATTTTCGAACCGAAACTATAAAAATGTGAATGTGACAGGTTACCTTCGTATGGTTGCGTAATCGACTAATCAGCGATGTAATTATTCGGACGTAAGTAAGTGTAGCTGGTTATTGAATGTGACAAACAGGTGTCCCCGCTTTTAGCATCTACAGTCGACTCGGTAATTTTATCCTTCATTAATGTTATAAGAAATATTCTGTTTATCGATATTTCTTGCTCTTATTACATTGCTTTTCCAGTTTTTGCAAATGTACCTAACTTTTTTTTGTACACGCACTCATGAACGTGCTTTATCGGTTATTACAACTTTCAAATAAATGTTTAAATTAATCGACTTTCATAAAAATTCTAATTGAACTATTCACTTAATTTCTTGAAAAATACGGGCCCCTTCGAAAACTCCGGGCCCGGGGGAAAATACCACCGACCCCCCCCCCCCCCCCTCTCATCGGGCCTGGCTGTAACTGGTTCGCAACTTAACTGCAGGGCACCGACGCAAGCACTGAAAATTATTGTTATGTACAGATTCTAGTGATTTATTATGCACAAAACATTAGGGTGTGTCTTCTGTCTTCAGAGAGCATACGACATTTTGATTCTTATTATCCCAATCTAATGTGCACTAGAATATTTAAAAGCTTTCAGCCCAATTAAAAAGTTTAGTCGGCGCATATGTTAGTATTGACACACACATATATACACGCACTCACACACATAAACGTCAGAATGCACTAAGTGCAAAAGTTGATCGTTTTTTCACATTAAATAACGTTTTATATTCTTTATTTTTCAACACAGAGATGGTCTGAGTAATATTGCAGCTAAAATATTGCTAGCATTTTTATATATGTATGTAACTATACATACATACTTTATATTGATGAAGAAAAAATTTTTAGATAACTTTTAAAAAGCAAAATAATACAATAGAAACAATAGTTTGATGGCTAACAAATGTTGCAAGTTAAACGGAAAACTAGTTAAGGACAGAAATGCACATCAAAATCAAGAAACTTTTCGACGCACTCTGCTACATTGACAAGTTTTGCTGACTTTGATCAACTTTTGGACGCGAAAATTTTATTTTGTAAAGCTCTTACTACATGCATATGTAAGTACTGCATACAGCTATGGTCAGCGCTATAGCACACCTTGCAATAGTGGAATAGATCAAGGTACAGCAAAAGAAGCCGGCGATATCTACGAGTAAAAAGAGACGTTTTGTGTTGATTTTTTGTGCAGTTACATAGAGAAATTCTTTTAACATCTTTGTCTCATATTTTTTGCCTAATCTTGATAAAGTTTTAAGAAAAAAACCGTATTTTTTTGTTAATGAGAAGCGATCTAAATTTACAAAAATAAAAGGATAATTCCTTTTGTTGGAATGCCGCATTACAAATTCAATACATGTTGGTGGATGTTGATGTAAGGGGATTTTAAAAATAAGTCTGAGAGAGGTTTCCGATATAGAGCGCTTTCGAACACGTTTCAACATGTTTCCAACCCGATTTTGTAGTGATTTCGGTGCCTGAGCTTTTCAAATTTTTCGTTGATTTAGCAAATTCGGTAGAATAACTTTGGTCAATTGGCTAGATATATGTAAATGCGAGAAGAAGAAAAGATGCGTACATCAATAAGTACACCGAAAGGATCACGAGAATGACTGGGTTGCTCCACACTTAAAATAAAATTCAAAAGTTGCAAAAGCCCTATAAATTTGAGTTGAAAATTTGTTTTCAAGCTTAAGAGAGTTTTTTTATTTTATAAAGTTGAGAATATAATTGGAGTTACTGGATCAAATTATAAGTAGATACAAGTGGTTTACTTTATTTTTTCGCTATGGGCAGGTGTGCTAAATCTCTTGCCATAGCTGTATATACATTATGTATGGTGACCAATGAATGTTAAAAGCTATTATTTGTCAATTAGCGGAAAGGCCAAAGTAAAGGACATACTTCACAGCAGTTAAGTTTTGTATTTTTCATACTGAAGGCATACAGCTTCATGTATGTACATATGTATTGTAAATGAGATTTTAAAAATTTTGGACAGAAAACTTTTCACTTCAAAGAATATTATATGAAGCTTTGCGTGAATGTAGTTAGTACTTTTGATGAAGACTCTTTCAAAGGAAGCGGAACTGAAATAAAAATTTCGATAGAGACCTGAAGAGAGAATGTAACCGTAACCGAAACAGAGCCGTAACTGAAATCGGACTTCAAACTAATTTGAGATCATCATCACGAAACAGTTTAGTATGATCTCTGATGAGAAAAAAACAAAAAAGAAGTTTCGTATTGCGTTCTTAAATAGACCTGGAGCTCAACAAGAAATTAATAAAAACTTTAAATATTTTTTTATTAGTTATTTATTTAATTTTTTTTTTTTTTATAAATAGGGAATTAAAATGTAAAGACTTTTTCATTAGAAAAATTTCAGTAAGTTCTGTCAATTCTTAGGCTATCGGAACGATGGTGTGTATGTCAATTCTATTTAGTTTTTTTTTTTTAATTTATTACGACAAGGAGAGAACTGAAATGCAGAATTTTGCAATGCAATTTCATAGAAAGAATCAGAGCAAAAATGTTGCACCCGATCTGATCAAAGTTAAATAAAAAGATGGAGTTTAAATTAAGCAGAAAGTGTCGAAATTAAAAAGTGGATGGGCCATTTAATTAAAACAAAACATTTGATTAGAATATATCATTAATTTGCCGCAAATATCAAATTTATGGAAAAAGTTCCCAACAAGATCGTTTCTTTAAATTATACTCCGGCCAACATGTATGTAGTTTTCTTGAGAGTAAATCAAAAGATCTTGGTGGCTCGGGCCTATACAAGTTTGTGACACAAATGGCACCATTACTAAACGACACACAAAAATCTGGAATTTTGTAGTTCAAAAAGTCTCGAAATGATCGAAAAACAATTTCGAAAAAGGCCCAAAATGATCCAGAAAAGTGCCGAAAATATTTTTAAATGGTCCCGAAAACAGTCCCGAAAGGACGCCGAATAAGTTCCGAAAAGTTCCAAAGTTATCCTGAAAGTGCTCCCGAAAAAGTGGAGAAATTATCTAGAAACTAGTCCTGAAATGGTAACGGAAAGGTCCTGAAATAATCTTGAAAGGATCACTATATGTCCCTGAATTGATCAAACAAGTCCCGCAAAATCCTTTCAAATTTACCACTACTCCAACCTTCTGCGAATCATTCGCGAATGCAAACGAGAATGTGAACGACATATATTTATTTATCCATGCTTCTTCACGAATTGCGAACTATGCGAATGCAATTTTTTTTGTGTTCACATTTGCGTGTAGAACCGTAAAAGAACGTTCTTGAATCTTCATAAATGAATAATACCGAATACTTTGTTGTAGCATATGAACATTTTAAGGATCAGAGCGCTTTGAGGGATTCTAAGCAAAACCCAGCAGCCATCAAATCTGTCTACTTGGACAGCCAAATCCTCCATCTAACTTCTAAAACTACTGCAATCTAGAAAAAAGCAAGTGTAACCCGCTTGTTGTTGTTGTCACTTCTTTTTTTTTTTTGCAACTTAATAACAAACGTTTACGGCTTATGCATAGACACGTGAAGGGAAATGGAACGCAGTCAAGGTACAGTGGCATGCAGCACGTTGAGTTGCATCTTAAGTAAATATCATCGGTAAAAGCTGCAACAAAATTTCAATAGACAAACATGGTAATGCTAATGGTTACAAAAACAAAAAGGAACAACTTACAAAACTAAATAAAATACCAAGATAGATATACCTAATAAAGAAAAACAGTAAATAAACAAAGAAATATGTACACATCACACTCTAGAACGGCATCAAAAACAGGAAACAACGAATTTAGGGCAAGCAAAACAAAAAATGGCAACCACACACACACACACACTTGTACATGAATCAATACATGTGCAATAGTTAAGAGCAAGAGCAACTGTTCAGCATACAAAACAATTGCTCAACAACAACAGAATGCTGTACGTTTTTCCGGGATCTCATACGATTTGAGTAACCACATTTTATCACGTAACCCATTTGTCTTATCCCATTTTGTTGCTTGTTTTGTTATTTTATCTTGTTGTAACAATAAGGATAGCAACCAAAAAACCACAAGTACTCTTAGATATATGTTTACATATGAAAACTAAAAAAAAATATCTACAAGTTTTTTAAACTTACATACATACATATGCAGTTGCAGTACTCTGGTGGTAACACTGACGGCAAAAGGAGTTTTACAATTTAAGAGTTGTAGTAGTGAAGTTTTATTACAAATCTAGAGTCGCTGATACTTGTGAATACAGTAATGAGCAAAGAAAAAGCAGAGCTAAACCTGCGGAACACTAATTTTTTGTTTGTATTATAAAGCATACACAAGTCTGTTTTATGTTTGGCTATGAATATCGCAGGATTAAGTGAGCTAAGTTTGTCCTTTAATCTAGAAATGGATCACGTTATGCGAAATTACAAAGAAGCTCCAGCTCAGAAGGTGTCCATATCTACACACGAATTCCACTGCAGAGGACGCGATAAGCAGAATCGCCTGAACGGTTAAGAGCCAGTAAATGATTTTGATGAAAATCAATTACTTCCATGCCTGTAAAGAACGTAGTTAGAAAGTACGAGGGTTCGGAAAAATTCACGCTCGTTTGCTTATTTTCGCGAACCTGAACATTAAAGAAAATTTGGAATCACATTCGGGAATAAGAACGCATAAAAAATGTGCATCGTTGGCATTCACGAATTATTCGTACGTATATATATGTTGTGAGGAAAATTCGCAGAAGAAACGTGAATTCGTACATAAGCAATGTTAAAGAAAAAAAGTATTTTTGGTGAAACTGGTTGGATTCATTGAGGGACATATAGAGATCCGTTCAAGATTACTTCGAGACGTTTTCGGGACCATTTCCTGATCATTTCGAGATTTTTTTGGGAACATTTTAATACATTTTCGGGTTAATTTTGAAACTTTTTTGGGATTGTTTTCAGGCCTTTTTTCGAATACTTTTGGGACTGTCCTCGGGACCATTTGGGAATATTTTCGGGACTTTTCCGGAATCATTTTGTAACTTTTTCGAAGT
The DNA here is from genome assembly GCA_951509765.1 of Sphenella marginata. Classification (NCBI taxonomy): domain Eukaryota; kingdom Metazoa; phylum Arthropoda; class Insecta; order Diptera; family Tephritidae; genus Sphenella; species Sphenella marginata. Next base: position 94,907,328 of record OX608079.1, on the reverse strand, counting down.
GATTTTCAAAAAGTACTTGAATCTTCATAAGTGAATAATGTCGTACCCTGGAAGGGATACGCTTGGACTATTTTTATTATTTCATTTCAACCGAACCAAAAAGGGCAACGGAATTTAGCAGGTAAGTGAGACGCCTCTTCGGTCCCGTTCTATCTGTTCTTGAATCCTACTTATCTTGTAGCTTGAGACATTAATTTAAAATTAGGTAACCATTTTTTCCGGTCAACCCACAATACAGTATTCTGCATTTGAGCGCATTTCCGATCATACTTCACTCATATCATATATGTATATACAATTATAGAAGCTCTGCTTTTATTCTGCGCATGACTGCATCTACAAGTGCTGGGCGGTTTAAGTACGTGTACAAAGCTATTAAGCGTAAAACGAAGCGCGGGATTGAAAGTTGCATTGTGAATGCTGCAAATGCACGAATACGCCTACAAAATCCTGTATCAAGTTACAAAAAAACATAGTTTCGTTGAAAGGAAGTGCGTCGGAATTTGTATTTAAGTTAATTTTTTTACAACAAAACATATAAATGCAGCCATTTTACTCATCTAGTGCTGTCACGTCGCGTCGTCATGCACTTAATTAGAGCTTTTGTGCCGCGTTTCTGCTTTTAAATCTTTCTTGATGCCGGTAAGATACTTCATGGTCGGTGTTTTTGTTGTTTCTTTGGTAGGATGTTTACGTACTTTGGTTTGTGTATATAAAATACAATGTAGAACATAGCACGCTTTAAACTTCGCTCTTTTAATCTGTGAGGAAACACAAATCTATCGCGTGCAGGGAATTTTGTGATAGTTTTTATTTAAGGAATTAAATTGCACTGAGACTTGTTTTCTTTATTTATTTAAATTTTAGCACACTAAATGTATGAGGGAGGTAGAGAATTATTTTTTTAGGTAGCAACCTGAAAATGGACAAAATATTAGTCCGACAACTATTTCTGGTTAACGCTCATCGGAACTTTATTATTATTTTCATATTTGAAAAATGACGGTAATAAGTACAGTAGAATCGCGAAAAAGTTAACCAAACCGTTCCAAGGGTGTTTTACTTTTCCGAAATATTAACTTTTCCAAAGGGTTCTCGAATTTGAAAAAAAAAAAACACGGAAATAAACATAATTTTGGGAATATAGTACGTTCAATTTATTTGCATGACTCACTTTTACTCGTAACAAAACAGAAACTTAGATTTAGTTTGTACTTTTTCACATTTTACTTACATATATGTACATATTAATTTGTAAGGGCTGGTTTAAAGAAGCGGTCGAGACTTGTTTGTTTCTTTTCTTTTGTGTAATAGCTCCTGACAATTTTCGTGCGCATATTAATAAGATCTGATATCTGATTTGCATCGATTTGCCAACCGATTTCCACGAATACCTTCATCGATTTTTCTTAAAATCTCAGCTTTTTGATGCAAATTTAATCTGATTTGCAATGATTTTTTCTGCTTAGTTGACATTTTTAAACACACTAACTATAAACAACTCACAAGCTCAAACGTTCATGACAAACTACGTATGTACCAACCGACACCGACAATAATTTTTTACATACAAATTCGGGGAATACTTAGCAATAAGGGGAATACCCGAGCTTGTTTTTCTTGCCAAACAAACGGTTGGATTTGAAAAAATAGATAAGCTCGAAAAAGTTGACGAAAAGTTAACTTTTTAGAGTGGTACGTGGACGCTCAAAATCGGTCAACTTAGCCGAAGGTTTAACTTTCTCGCGAGTTAACTTTTGCGCGATTCTACTGTACTTTTAAGCTCTCATTACGACGGAGTGGCTTAAGCGATTTCAAAGATCCTTATTTTATTAGAAAGGTATTTAAATCAGCTTTCGCAAATATATTAGACGGACAAATCTGAGAAAACACTTCATCAATAGAGGTTGTTCTATAACAAGTTAATCTCGGTAGGTTAGTGCTTTCTAGAATCAAGAAGCCTTTGAGCAAAACGTGAGTTAGTGTATTTTTAGAAAATAATATTAACCTAGAGATGTAATGTATAATTTTGTAGAGTAGCAATTGGAGAAATAAATTCATCTTAGCTAGGAATAATAGTTATAGTTTAATAAGGCATAGTTTGAAGAATTTAATCGGTCCTTGGAGTAGGCGGCTGAAAAGCCCCCCCTCGATAGTGAGCTTGCGTAAGGCTCATAGCTCGGTTTCAACATTTATCGCATTTAAGGGAAAAACATGTCTTTCACTTTGCATATGCAAATTTTTGGCAAAAACAATAACAAAATATTGCTGCTTGCAGCATCATTGCGTTATTTCTGATTTTTTTTTTTAATTTTTTTTCAAAAATACCTTACCTGCATTCGAAATCAAATTGTTAAAGAACGAGCCAATTGTTTCGCTGTTGGTGTTGCTCTGTTTGTTGTTGCTAGCATTCATATTATCTACGTTAGCAGCAGTACCAGCATCGTTACTAGCGCCCTCCACCTTCCTAGCCTTTGGTGATCCCTCTTCTGCATTTGGTACGCTCATTCCAGCTATTGTGATTTCCGCTTCAAAATCAATGCTATTGAAGGATTCATTGTCGATGTCACTCAAATGTTGTGATTTGTCATCACCGCTGCCGCTGCCAGTGGCGCTAACACCCCCACCAACATTGCTAGCAATTTGCTTGTTGGGTGGAGTAAGCAAATTTTGCGGTTTTACCTGCTGTTCAAGTATTTGTTGTTGTTGTTGTTGTTGTGAATTTAGATTCTGCTCTTGCATGCCTTGAATTTTTGTGTGCACAACGCGACTGCTATTATTGCTAGCGGCGTTAGGAGTTTCCGTCGTTGTCGCTGTTGTCGTCGCGTCGATTGCATCAATCAGATTATCAACATCAATTGTTGTTGTAAGCGCATATGATGGCGGCACCATAGCAATTGCTGTTGATGCTCTAAGCTGTTGTGGTTCATTTATTTCCGAAAGTGTTGTAAAGTCATCGTCATCACCGACATCGTCAAGTACAACAACACCACCAACAACAATGCCATCAGCATAAACATCTCCACGAATTGGATTGGCATCAGTATGCGCAACGGCAACTAAATCTGTTGACAATGCGGTTCTATGTGCCTCATCATCATCTTCGTCAACAACACATTCACTGACGCTACGACCGGCATAACGAATGTTTGGTGCTCTTCTCAATACAACTGTAATTATATAAAGAAGAGATATGTGGATACATTGGGGTGATTCTTAAATTTGTGAAGAATTTGTACGTAAATTAAGGACGTCCTTAAAAAATCAAAATGTAGCTCTTGCTTCATTCTCACCATTTCAATCGTTAATACATGGTGAAAGATATAACAAATGAGTTTTGGACCCAATTGCAGACGGTTAAAATAGGTCACATAGGCGTAAAAGTTCAAAAAATCTAGTGAATGAATCGGAACTTTGCCCCTCTTGAGCATCTCATCCATCTTCAATCAGGCCAACAATACTTATCTCTGACTGTGCTATTTATTATCTAATGAAGGGGTGAGCGTGAAAAAAAATGCTTAGAGTGAGCTTGTAAGGACCGCACTAGTGTACATTAGGGCGGAGTAATTTATTTGAAGTAAATTGTGTCATGTTCGATAACTACACATTTCCCTCTCTCTTGCGCTCTATTTTCAGTTCATTTCCTTACTTCAACTCTACACACTTCTTACGCCAAACCACTCATCCCTCTCTTAAAATAAATATAAAACTTTTCCACTTTTCTGTCCACAATTTCTCGGTGATCTATCTTTATCTCTATCCACGTCCAAATCTTTATCACTATCTAATAGTTGAATCAAAAGTTCTGCTTATTGAACTCAAGTTCAGTCTTAAGAATTAAACACGATGACAGTAACAATAACAAATGATTAAACTATCCCACATAATTAGTTTTTTGTGACAAAGTAAACTTGATTTTATTTACTGCCGACCCTTGTTCTCTGACCAAACACGCCATGTTAAATCTTATGCAGTTTCTCACTGGATTCATTCGCTATTTCTCCTCCTGTATTTAAATCAAGGACGGTAATCATTCAGCCCAATTATAAATATTCACGCGGAATTTCGTTTTCTCGGATTTTTTTATTCCCTAGGAAAAATTCCTCCAATTCTTTTCTCCTAGGGAGCAAAAAATAGGGAACGGGAATTTCGAATTTTCGAAATCAGCTATTTTGCCAAATGAGCGGAATTTTATTTTTGTAAACTAAGTTCAAAAGTTTAATGAATGTAACTCAGTAAATAAAGTATGGTGGGGGAGGTAGTTAATGATGAAATAGAAGTGCAGGATCATGAACAGAGGAGTATCAGACGAAGGTTGCGCGATAGTACGAGTCCGCTTGAATTGCCACAATCATTGTAAGTTGTTTCACTCAGTTTTCTTTCTATGTTCAATCTACTTTGTGCCGTTTGCAGATTTAAAATGTATTATAGAGTAAATAAGCCCGCATTTCGATACTTATTGGACCTTCTTCCATTCCGCAATACATTTTGTTGGTGGTACTGCCGAATTCAGCTCTTCCTCAATTTTCGGCCAAAATCTATTTAACACCTCTTTACTTCCTTTATGAAATCCTTGAGCAGTTTGTGGATGGCTTTGCATCAACACAAATAGTTTTCCATTTAAAAAACATTTACTTAAATTTTTCTGTAGCTCTCTTTTTCGTGTTGATCATGAAAAAATTCTGTATAAATGCCACTAAAATCTCCCGTTCCCTCACATTCATAATAGCTACTGTTCTGTCATAACCGGTTTGCCCATTTTCTAACATTATTCAGAATAGGAGGAAAGGGAGAAGTGAAAAAATTCACGAGGAATTTTTATTCAGAATAAGGGGAATGGGAGAAGAGAAAAAATCCGTGCGGAATTTGTATTTAGAATTGGGCTGATTATGAAATAAATAATAAAAATCAGCATTTAACTATTATTGTTTGATCAATATTTTTTTGGTTGAGAAATTATTATTATTTGTAGAGTTTTATCTTTTCGATTGGCAGTAATTATTAAAATTTGATTTAAATTATTTAAATCATCAGTAATAATTATATCTCGATTTAAATATTTTTGATCGCGGATAATTATTGTATTTGATTTTAAGCGATTTTACTCAATTATAATGGTTTTCTCTTGATTTGTATTATTTTCCTCAGCCGTAATCATTATCTATGATTTTTAAAAATTTTCCTTCAATCATAAACATTATCTTCGATCTATCTTTTTTCTTCAAGAATAATCATTATCTGTGATTTTTATCAATTTTCCTTTAACATAATTATTATTTTTAATTTTTAAAATCATTGCAGATTCACACAGTTTGTAGCATAACAAATGTGATGTTGTATTTAGAATTGTTTTGCAATGTTTGGAACATTGTGATTTTTTTGGTCGAAATAAGGAAGAATAGATAATCATTATTTTCCGTCCCTAGTTTAAATATTATTTGCCGGGTAAGTAAAGAACAACGAAAGCTAATAAAAAAGCAAAATTTTACAAAATCACCAAACACAAACAATCAAACGTAAAATTATGCTGCACAATGAAATGCCAAAACATTTCTCAACTCCTTTGTCACCACAAAAAAACACAAAAAACAAAATCACTTACAACAATTTTAACAAACAACGCGCATTGAAAGTCAAACTCACGTTCGGAGCAAATTGCCCTTCATTGGAGTATACACTCGATCGAGCAGTGAGTTGAACCGTAAGGAGGTGCATAAGACAAATTAAAATACAGTAGAATTTGCATTATTTGCATTACCTCCATCATCAGCATTGGGTCCTGGCGAGTCAACATCATCAAAAGGGACAACAAGAGAGAGAGAATGTGACTGCAAAAGTGCCACGGTGACGAAGTCGCGCGTTGCAAAGTGAAATCACCATTGCTACTTTCAGTTACATTGATGTTGATGAGAGTGTGTCCTTGCATACCACGTGGCTATTGTTTCAACGTGCTGCTGTACTGCAGAGACATGTGGGCGTAACGTTGTTCTTTTGATTATAACCAGCGGTGCTATGATTGTTATAAGTTGCATTCACACTTGAGGGCCACTTTCGTAAAAGCCAATTAAGCCTAATCGGCAAGTTAATTTGACAGCTAACCGTAGAAAATACGTCAATTAAATTCAGGTTAGCGGTTACCTGCTTTAGGGGGTAATATAGTTTAGAAACAATCAAATGAAGCTCAGAATAAATTTTTTTTTTTTGGAAAATCGGGGCGTATCTATAATGCTAGAAGTATTTCCGCAATTACTGCAGAATAGGAAAACGTCAAACAATCCGTATTTTTTCGAAGTGTTATTCAGAAGGCATAAAATTTACTTCAGAAATCGTAACATTAATTTCTCAAAAGTCAATTTTATTTCAGAAATCATGAAAGGAAGCCCTAAAATAATTTTCATATATGTATACTTAAGTGTCTAAGCTTTAGAGAAGGCGAGTTGTTTTTTAAGTTATTACTATTTTTTATTTTATTATTTGGCTCAGGTGCTATGTGACCGTTTTGCTCAAATTGTATTTATTCATTTGGCTCAGGTTCTGACGACCTTGTTTGCCTAAATGTTCAAAATTGTTCTTTGGAGAACGAGAGGGTATGTATGTATTATTGGTGGCGAGCGCTATTGGCTCTGAGGCATGGCGCGATTGGCTTCCTCATTTTCGCTATGAAAAACCACCCTTTGGCTTTTCAAAACATAAACTATATCTTCGAAATATTTTATAAACTGATTGCGAATTCCAATAGCTTGCAATGCAAATGAAACAAACGAAAGAAATAACCGTAGCTTATGTCGCTTTAACCGCAAATTGTACATCCGAGGCTTCAAAACGTCAAAAACCATAAATTTTTAACTACACTTGATATTCGAAAGTACAATTTACAACTTTTGAAGTACAACTTACAACACTGAATAACATTTCGAGATTTCTGAAGAACATTTGACATATTTGATAAGTTCTGAAGTACATCGGGAACAGGTGTTAATGTATTTCAGAAAAGTTATAAAAGTATTTCAAAAACACTTTTATTTTTTTTTGGCATTTTTCTACATTTCATTTTACGCATTCTCAATTCCATTTCCCTTTTTCTCAACATTTTTTATCTCTACTCATTTATCCTCTTCCGTTCGAACAACTGCAGTTTCTTTTGCTTTCATATACATTAAACTAGCTACAGGGTATATTATATGCAAACTCGCGCGTACTTAGTATCTCTTCTTATCGTTTTCTACATTTTTTGTTTTTACTACTGTTGTCAATGCTGCGCGTTTACATTTGCAATATTTTGCATTCCTAATTTATATTCCACCACAAATACACAAACACCACCAACATCACATTATCAACATTACAACCACCAACATCAACATCATCGTCATCAACATCACCACTACCAACCAAGCGAAAACATATAAATTGACTTACCTTCACCTTCACCATCACTGTCAACAACCATTCCACTCAAACCAACAATATTTTCTTCAGTTCTGCTTCCTTTTTGCCAAATACTTGTCGCTACTCCCACCTTACACTCGGCCTTCATAGTACGTGTAGATGATTGAATACCAACTGCATCAACATTTATCCCACTTGGTACTGCGGCTGACACTTCATAATTTCTCAATTGGAATATTTGATTCTTTAATGATTTCCTTCGTCGTAGATATTCAGCATGTTGCAATTGTTGATTACACAATCCTGCTTGCAAACTTTTTATAAGATCACTATTATTTTTACCATTGCCATTGCTATGGTTGTTATGATGCTTGTTGTTGTTCTTGTTGGTATTGCTTTTTGCAACATCAAGTGCCAATAGTATTGCATTGATGACCTCGAGTGCTGCATTTATGATGGAATGTTGTGAAGCATTGCTGATATTCAACAAATGCAAACAATAATCGAAAATTTCAATAATTTGCCTGCATTCTTTGCTGTTGATTGGCATTGATGTTGTTGTTTTTGTTGTTTTTGTTGATTTGTTCGTTGTTGTAGAATGTGTGTGGGTGGCAGCTTTGTTGTTGTTGTTGTTGTTGCTGCTATTGACTTTGCTTTTATTAAATGCTGTGTGTTTTTGTGTGCTGTGGTCATCATCACAATCATCCGTACAATCAGCATGAAATCCATGTATGATTAACGGTAATAATAAACGTAGAAAGCCAAGTACACCAAGTACATTGTGTTGTTGTTGATCGGTAAGTAGAAATTCTGTAAGACAGATATGTAGAAATTTTTGGAAATTATTTTAGGGTATTCATATAATGGCATTAATGTTTGCAGATTTATAGCAAAATAGTCAATTACAAGTTAATTTTAATGAATGGATTGTTGTTGTAACAGCAAAACATAACCTAAATGTTTGCTGTGTTTTATGGTCAGCCAACGAAAATATTTAAGTTCTGAGAGACCCTTATGGGTTTTCAAGGAATTGCATTCCATAAGTATAAAAGCATAAAAGATACTATAACTTTTCCACCCACCCCCACATGAGATATTTCGGCCCAATCTCAATATTGGCTCAAGCAGCAAGCTTCGAATACCTAGTAAATGCTGCGTGATATTTTTCATATTTTCATAAAAAATCGGTAGCACTAAAATCGCCTAGAAGCTTCATTGGAGCTTTGGTGAGAGATCAATGGATTAACCTTCGAGGCGCTCTTCTTATTATAAATTCCGTGCCTCTGTTTTTAAACAAACGACATGGTATAGTGTCATGCAGCATATTGGGATTTAGACTGCTGTTGAATTTTGCGTGTAACTTGAGCAAGCCCAACTTATCTCCAGTGGATGAAAGAACTTATTATGTGATGACGGATCTCGCCGCAATGCTACCCCAAACTGCTCCCTAGTCACCCTCAAGCAGTTTTCATTAGTTCATTTCGATTGTTTTCTACTACTTATACACATGTTCTTTAGTTTAAGGCTGTACAACGTCCAGGTTTTTGAAATTCATCGGTTTGAACATTGGAACAAATGATCTTAGTTTTTATTAGCGTCAACATCATCTTAAGAACTCCTGGATGACTACAAAAAGCAATGAAACTTCTGACGTCTAGGCGTTACATATCTAGCAATATCGGTAACATTAATAGATATAAGGTATGAACAAGAGAGTACAACCTAGATGTTTACTACTCAGGCTAGGTATAGGAGTGCAGCTGTGGCGCTAGCGTTTATGTGAGGGAAAGTTTAAAGAGCCGTCGACTAGTCTGTTGACAAGTTCCGCTTTATGAGTCCATACCCGAGCGGAGGTGTGAGGTGATCCCAACAACGAGTACTACCCTAGCCGGGTCAACAAGAAAGGTAGCTTTGACTTTACACTGTCTCTCTCACGAGCATCTTATGATACAGAAAACAAGCGTTGTTTGCTGTACAAGAAGTAAAATGCCCGCTGGATCGGAAACAAAGTTTACTGTCAGGATAATTTATTTAGCACTTTCTTCGTGTCGATACTGAGGAATTTCGGCTACGTACAAAGGCTGGTACTATGATGAGTTTAGTCTTACATATATGCAGCACATTCCACCTTTATGTAAAGAGCGAGTGAAGTGACGCTCAGAGCGCTTTTCAATCCCCCCCAAAACATCCCTACACAAGAATTAATCTCTACTTATCTCTCTGACAAAAACGAATCTAATAATAAACTCTGTTAAACTCTATGTGAACTATAATTTTGGGTATTCGGTTTCTTCTGTTGTCAAAACCTTTATACCGTAAGTCTAACAATATTAAAATCAAAAGTTTTCAAACGCACAAAATGCGGAGGAGGGTGTTTCCACCCACTTTTGTCTGTTTTTTTTTTGTGTGGGACTCACTTGTTATAATTACCATGCAAATTCTGAAATGCATGCAAGGACACACACATGCAAAATGTTGCAACATACCCTGCAAACACACTACTGGTAATAACTCCGTATTTACCAGATAATTTCCCAGATAAGTTTTCAGTTAAACAGCATTGGCCTCGGGATAGAATTACCCTATATACTTCATGTACATGTGAATTAATCAAGTACAATAGCAAATAACAAAACTGGAGTATAGGAGAAATTTCTTTGATATTTTCCAGGTACTATACCAGAATACTGCTCATAATTTAAAAGATAATTTTTCGGTAGTTTTCATGAATATATACTGGCATTTTCCTTGATAATTACTTGTAATATACGTCAAAATGTGGGCAAAGTTACTGGTAGTTTATTTTTATTTTACAGGTAACTAAAGGTAACTTACATAAATAAATACAGGTATTTTACTAAATAGGTATTAGTAATTTACTTGTAAATATATCCTTGAATACCTGTAGTTTGGTAGTATTCTCCTCAATAGTTACTTCGTGATTTTCTGGTAAATACTCGGTAAATTATGAATATTTTCTTTGCTAGTTACTTACTTTTTCCATATTCTAAATTAAATACGATTTTGTGAATTTTATTATTGTATTGAATTATTTTACTGTATTAGTTATTTTAAAAAAATAAAAGGAATTTTTATAAAAATTCAAATTTTTATTAACAAACATAATAAAACATTGAAAAAAATATTATTTGTAGTCCCGATACTTGAACCCAGATCGTTGCTTGCTGAGTAAAAATGCATCTATAGAAAAATTTTAATGAAATATCACAGTTTGTTATCAGATTTTAATTTAATTTATATATTTAAGGCCGATTTTTCGTCGTTTTGGGAATTGTTATTTCATTTCTAATTTCCTTATTAAAAAAAAAAAAACAACTTAAAAAAACACAAAACGTGTATCCATCACGGAAAATTGCCTTAAATATCTTACTTGAAACAAATTTCAAAACGACTTACCAGGACATTCCCGCATTCGTTAGCCCTTTCCTACATTTTCCACAGAAAAACTAATTTTTCAGAAAAACCGAATGAAAAATTTTGAAAGACCAATTGATCGTTGTGCATATAGCCTGCTGAACGTAGTGTAAATTTTCAAATATTGTGGTAAATATTAAGTATTCCACTTGTAAAATATTTGAAAAATACCGGAAGAAGTATATAACTTGGAATTGGTATTATTCAAGTAAAAATCAAGTGGAATACCTGGAAAATACCTAAAAAATACCCAATACATACTTTATTTATAAATTGGTAGCTATGAAGGAGGGATACCGAAATTTTACCAAAAGCTTATTTACTTTCGATTCATTGGTATTAGTAAGTTTGAAATTTTTTTGTTTGTGTTTGTAGTTTCGGTAGCCGATGTTTGCAGGGTAGATATACATACAGTGGCCGACAAAACTATGCATACCCCCTTTTTTTGTATGTTTTCACCAACTTCGGCTTCAAAAAATTAATTTTAACTATTTTCCTGTAAGAGAACTTATCAAGATCTAATACAAAAACTAAAAATTATATTTTAAATATGTATGGGAAATTCGCAAAAATTAGACAAATTTTCATCAACTTTTTTCTCAGAATTTGTAGAATTTTTTTGAAAATGCAGATTTGTAGCGCATTCAATTTTAGTCTGATAAAGTGTTGGTCTCAAGTCTGTAAGAAATTTTCCTGATTTTTGGCGATTTTTTTTCTGAAGAGCTTTCGTGTTTTCTTTCATACAAATTTATGAACATAGTATTTTTTGTATGGAAGGAAACATAAAAGCTCTTCAGAAAAAAAATCGCCAAAAATCAGGAAAATTTCTTACAGACTTGAAACAAACACTTTTTCAGACTAAAATTGAATGCGCTACAAATCTGCATTTTCAAAAAAAATTGAGAAAAAAGTTGAAAATTTTTATGAAAATATGTCTAATTTTTGCGAATTTCCCATACATATTTAAAATATATTTTATAGTTTTTGTATTAGATCTCGATAAGTTCTCTTACAGGAAAATAGTTAAAATAAATTTTCTGAAGCCGAAGTTGGTGAAAACATACAATGCATAGTTTTGTCGGCCACTGTATATGTAGTAAGTACAGTATATGCCGCATAGCTCTATGACTTTCAAACTTAAAGGCCAACATTCACTTTGGACGGTCTCACAAATTGAAACTGAATACAGCTTTATTAGGCGCTATTCTATGTTTTGTCTCTATTGTTGTTGTTGTTGTTATTACTTGCTTTTACCTAGTTTGCCCTCGCTTGAACGGACTTTTACTTATAGTCTTACAAGTACTTGGGTATTTCATCGGCAAGCGAAAATATTTCACTTTTAAGCCTCTGGAAAAACATCAACAAAAATAGTACATAAGTGAAATATGAAATTTTTTTTTTCTTTTTTTTTTTTTTTTTGAGAGAAGATGACACAAAGTGGAAGTTAAAGTAAGTAGCGTTAGTATAAGAGCATGGAATGTAAAGTTGGAAGGTTTCTTTTTTTTTTTGTTTGTTTAGAGAGAAACGTTTGCTACAAATTGCCACCAATTAAATTTATCTTGTTGAGAAACTTTTAATGCATTATTTATACTCACTAGGCAGGAGAGAGGAATGGCAGTGTTAGTTTATTAAGGTCTGAACACACTGGCGGTATAATTTGCATAAATACATACATACATATATATGACGAAGATATGCCACGAAACGCGAAATATTTTTCTTATTTATTTAAAAATGCGCTAATGGAAATTAATCGGAAAATCGCCCCGAGTGTATTCCTCTATGAAGAACTTGTAGTCCCTTTAGAAAAAAAGGATCGAAGGTTTGGCAAATGTGACGGATATGGGCAGTCCTTTGCCAGAATGAATACTCTCTATCTTTGAAAGTATCTACTTATACCTATCCAAAACCTATCATTAACTATTAATAGTATTTAGTATAGACAATTCTCCACCAGCGCACATTATAAAATATTAAGTGTGAACATAATAAATATTTTTGAATTAACTTAAATAGAAATAAGCGTCGTATATGGAAGTACACCGTAAAACGAAGTAATCTATAAAATCAAGAAAGCTGAAATATTGAGTATTGAAGTCAAGCAGCTTCCTTTTTATCCAAGAATATCACTTACGATCGCATGCACTCAACTTTAAAGAAAAGTTTTTTATTGCTCAACCAAACCATTGTCTGTACATGAATATGTAAGCATATCTCTCAGCGTTGTGTGTTAAAGAGAGGAGCAAGTTTTGTAACCGTTGAAAGTTATGCTTGTTGGATTTGAAAAAGAAGTTTTTACGATATCCTTTGTGTGAGTATTACATATCATCAAAGTTGGCTAGAAACGTATCTTCGAGCATACAAATAACAATGTTCAAAGTGTACGCATATATGTATACATATGTATGTATCTGCATGTATGTATGTATGTATATTTGTTGTGATAAATTAAAATGTGCATGACAAGTTTTATTACTCAATTACTTTGAATTTTCCAATGTTTGGATACTGTTGCAGTTGTAAAGGGTTAGTCAATTGATCGTACATACATATGTACATGCAAATGCAGCCGAAAGGATGGTTTTGAGCAATAAACAAATCTGTATCTGAGTACAAGTTATTGGCGTCATGCATTGCTGACTGATTCGAAATTAATCAAAGCAAGAACGGTACGTAACTAATAATCAAATCATCGTTATACCCAAAATTCAAGAGGATAAGTAGAACTTATGGAGACAACTGTACTGAAAGAGGATGGAGGCTGAAAACTAAGAAGGAGAATGAGATAGTGGGGTCGAAATATACGAGTCCTGGGAGTGAAAGGCAGAGTGGGAGTGGGACAGTCAGAGGTAGAGATGGATAATCAAAGGGAAAAGGAAAGGGAGAGTAAGAGTGAGAGTGAGAGTGAGAGTGAGAGTGAGAGTGAGAGTGAGAGTGAGAGTTAAATTTAGAGTAAAAGTAGGAGTAAGAGTAAGAGTGAGAGTAAGAGTAAGAGTAAGAGTAAGAGTAAGAGTAAGAGTAAGAGTAAGAGTAAGAGTAAGAGTAAGAGTAAGAGTAAGAGTAAGAGTAAGAGTAAGAGTAAGAGTAAGAGTAAGAGTAAGAGTAAGAGTAAGAGTAAGAGTAAGAGTAAGAGTTAAAGTTAAAGTTAGAGTAAAAGTAGGAGTAAGAGTAAGAGTGAGAGTAAGAGTAAGAGTAAGAGTAAGATTAAGAGTAAGAGTAAGAGTAAGAGTAAGAGTAAGAGTAGGAGTAAGGGTAAGAGTAAGAGTAAGAGTAGGAGTAAGAGTAAGAGTAAGAGGAAGAGTAAGAGTAAGATTAAGAGTAAGAGTAAGAGTAAGAGTAAGAGTAAGAGTAAGAGTAAGAGTAAGAGTAAGAGTAAGAGTAAGAGTAAGAGTAAGAGTAAGAGTAAGAGTAAGAGTAAGAGTAAGAGTAAGAGTAAGAGTAATAGTAAGAGTAAGAGTAAGAGTAAGAGTAAGAGTAAGAGTAAGAGTAAGGGTAAGAGTAAGAGTAAGAGTAAGAGAGGGTGGACGTAAAACAAAACTTCCTAAAGTAGTAATGGATCAATCCCAGAATAACTTCACTGCAGTGCATTGAGCGATTTGTCACTAAGCTGAAAACAGTCCTAGGGACTAGCGATATTTTAAAATCAACTTGCTAGTCATCATCATACATATATTATTTCTGTAAGGTCTTTTTGTGTTTGCTCCTAATTTTTTGCTCTCATTTCGAACCAATATTAATAAATAAGGTATCGTTTTAAAGGTGTGGGTTTCCTCTACATGCGAAATCATTTATTAATTACAGCAGTGCTTTTGTTTAAGTGTATTTTATAAAAATTTATTTGTTTAAAAAAGCCATTGTGAATGCACAAAATAATCAATTTGTACTGCAACGCCATTGTGAATCAGAGACTTTATCTACTGGGTTATAGATATCGCTGAGGGTAGTGGTGAAATTCTTTGCGCAAGGCCCGTACGGGTCCATCTAGTCTTCTATAACAGTTTTATATGTATTTTAGCGGCTCTGTTCTTATCGATTTTGTTGAAATGCAGATTACAGTATTGTATAAAAGTTAATTGGTATTTTTTTAATTTTCCTATGACAATAAATATTACTGAAATTTTTTTCCATCCTCACTCCTATAGAAATCCGAGTACTTTGCGTAATATACTAGTGGCAAGCGAATAAGTTTAGCTTTCTTTTTGTGTTTTAATAAAGCGTAGGCATATCACAATAATGATTCAAACACAAATTACAATTTTAATCTCGATTTGCATTATTAATGAAAATTAAGCGCGATTTTCATGTTCACTTTGTGGTTACAATGCCAAAGAGATTTTCATGTTAACCAACAATATTTTTTTTTAATCATTTAACATTTATGTTTGCTGTTTTCATTGGTTAATTTTTTATTTAAATTGCAAATAGAAACTTACATACAGCTCATTTTTTATAGAATTTATTGGCGGGTTTTTTCATATCCATTTGTGCTGTGGGCATCTGCCTTGTAGTATGTGTATTTGCGATGGCGCGTTTGTAATCAAGTCGTTTCAGGTGGTGAAGTCATCAGGGAAGTTTCACATTTTTTATTTTCAATGTAAGTGAATTTGGGAACAATGTGAGAAGGTTATATCGCTTCTTCTCTGTTCGGGGTATGTTTTAGAGGGGATTGATATTATGAAATTTGTAAATGTTTGGGGTAAATGCTTTATAGCTGCATAAAGCTATCAATGGTTATTTGTTATGCATTTGAGAACTTGTGTTTGATATTTCAGTTGAGTTTGTACAAAATGGTTTATTGGGTATGCATAAATACAAATATAGGTTGAATGTAGTAACTGTGTAATATTATATTATATAACTAATGTAGATCTCAGGTAAGTAGATACTCCCACTCAATACTACTCATTTTCCTTTTCGGGGAATAAAACTGCTACAAATGGTTGCTAGTGATGCAGTTCTAGCTAGAGTTGCAGTACCAGAACTTATGTACTAGAAGTGAAACAATGTGAAGGCAATAAATAAAATAAAATAAATTAAAATAAAATAAATTAAAATAAAATAAAATAAAATAAATTAAATTAAATTAAATTAAATTAAATTAAATTAAAATAAAATAAAATTAAATTAAATTAAATTAAATTAAATTAAATTAAATTAAATTAAATTGAATTAAATTAAATTAAATTAAATTAAATTAAATTAAATTAAATTAAATTAAATTAAATTAAATTAAATTAAATTAAATTAAATTAAATTAAATTAAATTAAATTAAATTAAATTAAATTAAATTAAATTAAATTAAATTAAATTAAATTAAATTAAATTAAATTAAATTAAATTAAATTAAATTAAATACAACAAAATAAAATAAAATAACATAAAATTAAATTGAAATGAAATAAAATAAATAAAATTAAATAAAATAAAATAAAATAAAATAAAATAAAATAAAATAAAATAAAATAAAATAAAATAAAATAAAATAAAATAAAATAAAATAAAATAAAATAAAACAAAAGAAAATAAAATAAAATTAAATTAAAAAATAGAAACAAGAATTAAAAAAATTTAAAGAAAAAAAGTTAAAAAAAAAAAAATAAATCAAAATAAAATTTAAAACAATAAAATTAAAATAAAATAAATATTAAATAGTGTAGAAAGGAAAGGAAAGGAACGGTTTAAACAAGAGAAAAGTAAACTAAAGGAAAATATTTGAGTAAAATGAACTGCAAATAAAGAAAAAGTCTGTGATTGAAATTCAACCACTGGGCGACTTCTGGTTAGCTGTTATCAGAGTTTCAAAAAAGTGCTAAAATGGTGGTAAAAGTCCACCTTTTGACTGAATATGTGATTGAAATGAACGGATGCTCGTCTATGACGTTTTAAAATACCCGATTATTTTACTACTCGCATACATACATCACTTTTTGTTATTGAAAGTGCTAAATGTAGTTTTTATGTAAAAGAACCACTTAACAGATATTTTTCATTAAGTAATGGATTATATTTGTAACTCAAAGCGAGTGTTTAACATTTTAGACGCATAAATTTTTAAATCGAACAAAAACAGTAAATTAGTATTAATTTAAAATTGAATTTTTTTCAATTCAGATTTCAAAGGCTTTGAACTTTTTTAGTTTTTTTCATGTTAGAAAGATGTTTGAGAAAAAATTGGGAACTTTTCATTTATGTAAAAGGATTTAAATAGTACAACGCGATTGGCCCCAATTTCATTGAACAAAACTATTCAGCAAGTTTCTAAAAAAAAAATATTCTTTTCGTAGTATGAATTGGTTTTGCAAATGAGAGAAAGAACAAGTTCACAATGCTCAAATTACAAACTGCAACACAGACTGGCGCTGCTGGGCTACATGGACTGTAGTTCCACAAGGTTTTTGTCATGGTCCAAATTAGCACTGTTCTTGGCTTGAATTCGGCTTTTCTAAAGAGTCTTTTGCTTGAGAATCAACTGATCTCTCCTCATTCTGGAAGAACTACATATGTATATAGGAAACCGCTATGGGAATGAGTACGAAACTCTTCGATATTATGACCTGTTGGTTCTGCAAAAGATGTTTAGAGTGGCACACAAAATTCTTCAAGATTTAAACATTCACCCTTTTAAAACCACATTTAAAACTTGTTACATCCCCAAATTATTTTCGCTTTATATGAATTGCATCCACAATAATTTAAGAAATGTTTGTTTGTATGTATATCACTTACCAAAGGCTTTAGTTAGTCCATGATTGGCCATTAAACTCTTATTGCGCGAATTTTCAATTAGACTGATGCAATTTTGTGCTGAACATCGTCGCTTAACGGCGCACTCCACACCAATATTTGCCATGAAAGCCTGCGAAAGAAATGAAAATAAAAAATATGAAAATTTTAAAGCCGTGAAATAGGAGTATAAAAAAATCTAAAAAGCGCTTGAAATACAAATAAAGCAGTTCAATTTCGGTGAATATAGCTAGTTGTGATATTTTTGAAAAATGACTGAATTTTTTATTTTTTTCTGTTTTATTGTAGAGTAGTGAAGTGCAATAACGCCCACAGAAATAATGCCCACACGCTTAATTACCAGAGCTGGGTAAATTCAATTCCATTACAATTACAATTCCATACCTCAGGAATTGGGGAAAGTAATCAATTCCTTTGCCCCACACAAAAGGAGTTCATTACACTTCAATCCCTCAAAAAAAAATACCAAATGTAATTTCCTCATTTTGAGGCTCAAGTACAAAAATTTTTTTTTTTTTGGGTTTGAAAAAAAATACCTTGCGCAAATGTAATTTCTTCTCAAATACTTTCGAAAGGAATTGAAAATGTAATTGACATTTTTCCAATTACATTACAAGGAATTATTGTTTATTAAAAAAACAATATAAATATAAATCATTGAAATCTTAAAGTAATTGAATATAAAAGGGAATATTTTTGATAAATAAAAACATTTTTGTGAGTTTGTTTGAACCGAACATGGGCAAATATCTAAATTTTCGTATTAGATTATTATTAAAATTAATCAAAATATGTTTAAGCGGGAGATTAACCATAATAGATGCTATAATTAATGGGAAAACGAATTAATATGTTGATGAAGTGAGGTGGCGTGCTGTATGGTAACAAGGATATTATCATACCATTACCAAAGCCTAGGGACAGTAAAATATTTTTGTGGTATGTAAAAAGATTGTGGCTCATTATAGGCAATTTATATACATAATTTGAAAAAAAAACATGTCACCCATTTCAGCCAACTTTTAAAAATTAAAAAAAAAAATTTTTAAATAATTTTTCCTTATATTAAACAATGTTTTCTGAGCCTTACTCTATAAAAAAGCTGAGAATCAAAGCATGAATTTGTACCGAGACCACTGGCGATTTGTTTCAGTTATACCAATTTTGGGGTCTCGAAGTATTTTTTTTTGCAGAAACTAGCCAAGATGGGAAATTTTTGACCACCGTTTCGTCAGCATAAAAAATTCGTAAGAAATTTATTTTGTGAGTTTTATGAGCTCAAGACCAGTTGATAATAATTCTTAGTAAATTATAATTATTTTTGAATTTGATAGCTAATACAGAGTGCTGTAAGTAGTCCTTATATGAACAAAAAATTTTATTTTGAATTTTTTTATAAAGAGTAAAAGAGAAAGTATCCACCAAAAAACATGCGAAGCTATTTTTTGGTCAAACGTATAACCTTGTATGTATATGCAAAAAGTTAAAGTGAGATGAGAAATGTGAGAATGTTTAATTCAGCTATCACTGTCAGCTTTTCTGTGTGTCAACACAACTGGGTATAAAATTGTGAAGTCATATGCAATTATCAAAAGTCGCTTAGTTCAAGCCGCCCAAAAAAACTCAGCAGTGATGCTTGTGAAATAGTGAACGCTAGTTTTTTTTTTTTTTTTTTTTTTTTTTGTTTTGTTGCAATTGTGTGCTGCATTTTATTTACAGTTGCAGCTTTAGCAATCTGAACTGTGAATTAATATTTCAGATTTGCGACTAGTTGGGTGCATAAAACAAAAATATAGCTACCATGTCGCCAGTTAGGTAAATAGCCGGGGTAGTTTGCACAAAAAAAACGTATAAAAATGAACTAAAATGGGGCAACTTTAAACAAATTAGCGAATTTTGAAAACCATATGCACTTTAGTGTTGTTTAAATATTTGATGGGAAAGCGGTGCGGGCTTATATCATAAAGAAGTTTATTTTTTAACAGAAAAAAACAGATGCAAAAAATGTGATTAATTAAAATATATGCGTTTTTATTTAATTTGCTTTGTGACTGACCTAAAGATTGACTACTTTTTCCTTTTTGATTAATTAATATTGTGGCGAATATTCCAAGTATGTACCATCCCTAACTCAATACCACCGCTAATTAACACAAAAGAGATACCGATGGATACAGTCATGCACGTATGCAGGAGGAGGAAGATAGCTGTACTTTTAGGAATATATGTAGGACAAATAGGACAAACGAAAAAACAAACGAGTTCCGAAGATCGTCTGGCGTCCAGAAGTAGGCTTCAGGTTGTATGGCAATATCTAGGGATGTCATAAAGGCATGCCATTCGGATAACTTGCATCTTAAAATAGTTAGAGGTTGATGGTGGCAACCTTCCCCTGGAAGACGCTACAATGACCTAGTGGCCTAACGTTTCTGATAATTCCGAGCTTCTGACAAAAACACCTCCCCTCCAACTCAAAAATTTACATTGCCGTATAAGTTACTCGAATACTGTTTTCGGCACTGATTAGCTATTGAGCTAGAACTTCTTTTGGCAATGCAACTGCGATTTTAAGCTGCTTGACGTTCTAGGACTTTTTCCCTGTAGTCGATATCGGGTTCACACAGATTGATAGGTAATGTACGCAAATACATCCCAAGTCCTATTTATATCTTGCCGGGCGCCGAGCTTTGTGTTGTTGTTGTATTATCGACTTTGGCTGAACAAATTAGATAGGGTTACACTGAAATAACAGCCCTTGGCCGGGTAAAACCCGGGTCCTTCTGGTACGTAGAACCGGCTGTTGTGGGAATGATCTACTTTGGCTCCTGTATGGCAGTTATCTTGATGTTTTGCGACTTCATATAGTTAACTATGTTGTTGTTGTTAGCAGTGCTTTGTCCTGCCTAATGGGACAGGTCACTCTAAATTGTCATCAAGCTCTTCTAACGGGAGTCCAAGTAAACGTGCAGTATAGTGAACTATCTCCGTGACCTCTGCGGGCCGTTCAGGGATGAGGCAACTCCGAGAACGTTGCAACATACGTATCAGTCCACAAGTTAATATCTCTAAGCTCAAAGTACTTATATCAGTAGATGATAGAGGCCAAGAAAAGAATTTGCAATTATATGATGCCGCCGTCACATAAAATCTTATCCGGCAATCAGTACATGTAGTTAAAGTGACCAGGATCTCTCGGTATGTCATTCCATGGTACCAACCATTTATTCATCTGCTTAACTAAGCCGACTCTTCTACCACCAATCTCACTACGGTGCCACCGTTCTGAGGATTAGAGGTAGAAGATTTAATGGCGAAGCATCGCTACAACAACAACATTACTGTTATCAGCATCTTCTAATGGAACATTGCGGTATCAATAGGGAGTCAAGAAGCGACCGTTCAAAGCCGCGCTTCATTAATACGCATATTGTCACTTGCGAAGCGAATACATTTGGCGAGTCGAACGGATTGGCGAACTCACCTAAAATTTGCATTGTGAGTGGCGAATGAACTTTTTCGCCTGTCATGTTATGTTGCCATTCAAACAAATTCAAAAAGTTCATCCGAATTTGACGTTTCTGTCATTTTTGTGTCATTTGCTTATGTTTTTATTTATTTATTTGTGCAAAAGAGTGCGATGTTTGTGTAATTGTAGCAGGTAGCGAAGATGATGTGCGTCAATTGGAAATGGCAGCTCATACCGAGATCATAAAAAGTGGTGCTAGTTCGGATACAGATGAGCTGGATGTGGGAAGTAGTGGTGCTAGTTCGGATACAGATGAGCTGGATGTGGGAAGTAGTGGTGCAAAGAAACGTAAAACCCACAGTGGCACCAATGGTGTTTTAATGATAGTAGAAGACGTTTTGCAATCACATCCACTTGAAAATAACAATTGGCAATATCGCAAAAGATGCGCATGAATACATAGTGGTGCGCCTGCGTTACTTCAAACGTTTGTGTTTTGCCACTGCAGCAACATTACAAAAAATTATACCAGATCTTATTAAATCCATTTAACAAATGTGGAACTCTCGCTTGAATTTAATGAATGTTGTTTTATTTTTGGTTAAAATACTTTTTTCTATCAAAATATATGAATAAACACAAAACTTGTCGCTTCTTTTTCTCAAATGCGAATGAAATAAGCATTCGCCAAATTTTGACACATTTGGCGAAGCGAATCTAAGTTTTTCGCTACTTGCAATTCGAGAAGTTCATTTTCGTCACTCATTCGCCACTTTTTGGCGAATTCGCCACAGATTCGCATGCCGCAATTCGAGACGGCGAAATTCGACAAAATTTTCATTCGCTTCGCATGTGACAATATGCGTATAAGCCAAATTTGTTTATTTAGTAAGGTACATCTCAAAGCACCCTTTTCCATTTTGTGCGCAGTTAGCTGCGCGATAAAGACAATCCAATTATCCGTCCATCAGTTGTGCTCAAAAATAAATAGCTATGTATCTCGTATAGAGTTAGACAGAATTTCGCCTGTTCCTCACAGCAAAATTTTAAGAGTGACGTTTGACAACACGATATGATCGCTGCCCACTACTCCACACAGTAGGAAATGTGCATTATGTCAAAGAGCACAACAAAATGTTGAATTTACAATTTCTCTTACTTATCGATACGTAAGCTTTGGCATTCAAGTAAATCAAATGTTGAGGTGAACATATTCTTCTAGAAGAGAGGCAAATCTGGTCCGCCTTCATTGGAATAAACGAGAGTGCTGACAAATAAATGAAGACATGCTGTAAGCCATGATAAAATAAGAAAAAGCATGATTCAACAACAATGAGAAAAAGAAACTAAAATGACTAGTTATTAAGTAAAAGGAACATAGCAGCCTAGATCTTTTAAGCTGCCAAAGGCATCTACTACTACCTTAACTACTAGTTTGGCAAACTCTTGTAATGTCGCCAACCTAGTAATGAAGGATGCGGAAATGTACATATTTGAAAGATCAGTTGGATGTTGGAGTTGGATCGATACGCTTAAATAAAAATGGTAAATTATCCACTTATGAACATAACCATACATACCTCAAACAATTTGCATGATTCACTATCTGTGAGGCCCATTTGCAGACATTTTCCGAAACTTTTTACAAATTCACATAATGTTTCGCATAACTGGGTCTCTTTACGTAGTGCTATAGTTTGTAGACAGGGCGATAGGCGTACAGCATACCATTTTATATTACGCTCCCTTATCTGCGGTGCATAATAAGCAAACAAATTCAAACAAATACGCAATGAACTGCAAATACAAAGGCGTTGGTTGAAGTAGTCTATATAAAATTCTTAAGTAAATAAACAAACCGATAGTTTCCATTACGCTTAATTTCGCCGTACAAATCCATAAGAATGCGACTGACACGTGTCTTTTCTAGTGCACGGAAGATACGATTGAGGTTTTCCTCTGCATTCATGCGTACCACTGGATCAAGATCTTCACAAAATAGGAGCAACACGGTGGTAGCCATATTGATGTGCGTGGCATAATTGATATGGCCCGCAAGTGCCGGCGACATAATACACTCGGCAATGTGTTGGAAGCAAGCAATTTTTTCTTTTTGGCTGCATAATTTGATAAAGTTAGTTTGTGTGGCAGAGGTGTGAAAAACATTTCCAGGAACTTACTTGCATTCCGTGTTGCGTAGCTGCTCCACATACGATGTAAATTGGTTTAGCATCGACTTATCCATGTTTTTTGATTCCTTTTATTGGCCCAACAAACTCTGGATAAACTTTCTCCACAATAGACTATTGTAACATTTTCTAATGCTTCAATAATTATAATTTTTCGTACTTTGAAAGAAAAACTCGCTAAGTAATCGCGTAATTGTTAAACACTTTTTCGTATTTTGAAACACAATTCGCTTTGATACGGTCATTCGTCGTGATGCCACACTAAATAAAGAGAATTGGTGAATAATTATTGCTGTGGTGAAAAATTACCAACATATTATAATCAGATTGTATATCAGTGTCATATTGAACTTTCACCTAAGTACAAAAATGCGTGATTTGCGAAAACATTTTGTGTGTCAAATATTTCAGAGGGGGTTTAAAAATTTGTACTTCTAAAGCAAAAGCAACAATTTATATGTAAACATAATAAAATAAATTATTTTCGTAGACATAATAGTATTATTTTTGTTAAAATTTGCCAAATTAAAGGCATTTGTGTTAATGGTACCTATCCGTAGATTCGTGTTTGCTGTTTTCTTGTTTTCGGCTATGTTCTATTATAAATCAACTATTTATTTAGCTAATCTGGCAGCACTATGTACTTAACTAGAAATTTATGGAATGGTGGAAGCAGAAAAAACAGATGATTGAAACGATATAAGACTGGAACATATAAACATTAACAAAACAAAACAAGACATTTCCAGCTGATTGAATCCACCCTGCCGGAAATGTAAGTCAACCAAAGTTAGAGATAATTTTCCAAATCCATAACACCATAGCCATTGCCATACCATATACTTATGGTGCTATGTTCGGCTTGCTTGTCATCTACAAACGAGGTGGTGATAACTGGAATGACTATTGTAAGTTTCTAAATATTTCAATTCAAGTAAGAAAACCCAAGTTTAATTACGGTAGAGTTATCACCATGGCGCATATGTTACCATTGATCTATTGCATAGATTTATATAAGGTAGAAGATTTTTATGTGTTTTGTTACATGGTTTGCTCCATAGACTTGGACCATTTGAATAAAAGCCGGTTAAGCCTAATCAATGGTTAAGGGTGGACACAAATGACGGTGGTGGAAGCGGGTAGGAAACCACCGATCGGTATTAAAATTTATTGTCGTAATAAAAGCGCCATTTATTTTTTTGTTTTTCGAAAGCAATATTGATTTGTATTGGTAAAGCAAATTGAGAACATTTGAACGAAGTGTGTAGCTCGTTCGCCCAAGTGAACTACATAGATGGTTCGTTGTATCCGTACTACGATTTACAGTACCTATTCGGACTTTGCCCCATTACGTTCGTTGAATTGAAATAATTTTTTTTTTTTTTATTGTATAGAAATATTAGTTAAGGTAGATAATAGATGTGTGAGAATTATATGCAAATTAATTTTAGTTATCAGATTAAGGTGTGCTTCTGATCTATATTCTGTAAGGCATGTATGCAAGTATGTATCTATTAGGGATGCTACGAATGTTCTGAAGTTTTTACATGCTCATGAAATTGTTTTATGAATCTTTTTGTTGTAATCCCGAAACACTCGTCGTAGGTTTTGGGAGTGCTACTGCTGTGGGCAGCGGAAATTAATCTTATGCTAATCGTACAAGATGATTTGAATATTCGAGTCGGCGATTTTATTTGCACCTTACGACAGGTATACCTTATCGTGGCTGTATTGCACAACCAGTCTCTTGGCCTTTCAAGTTTAGTAGAATTTCGAAAATACTTTGCTATTTTATTTAAGGTTATAATAATTCTCCTTCCCACTTTTTATCAATAGTACGTATTTGTTCTTGGTAAGTATCCGCATTCGCCGATGTCTAATATATATAGTACTCGCATCCTGAACAAGTAAAAGTGAATTTTATTCCAAATAAGAAACCTGAGCGAATACTTACGTGATAAACACCCCATGTATCTTCGATACACGACACAAAGTTTCGTATAGAGAATAAAATATTTCCCAAGCAGTTGAACTGATAACAGCGTGGAGATCCATATCCGTCAGAGAACTGCAACACTCCAAAGTAGTGGACAAGAATGAGGAGATGTTGATGAGTAGTACGAGGAGAGGGACTAGTAGTGAGACAAGGGAAAGGAGATGAGGATGTAAATTAGAAGGAATAGCAAATAAAAGTATCAGGAAACGGAAAGGAGCTAATTTTAGAAACAAAGTCATATTTAATTATTTATTTTATTTGACTTTTGCGACTTTACATACATAGCATAATTATATTTTAAAAATTACATACAAGTAGGTACCAGTAAACTTAATTAATTATGCAAATATGTATTTTATTTGTAGGTATTTCAGAAGTAATTAAGTACTTGAAGTACGTACATATGTACTCGTAGTATATACTTAAAGTTTTTGTCTGTACTTTAAGCGCCAAAGAAATAAAAATACAACAAAAGTAGTCTTAAATTTTTCTTAAAACAAAAAAGGGAAATTAAATAAAATCACAGTCCATTCGTAAAGGATTATGTTAGTGTAGTGATTTGTCATTGTTGATGTTACAAATCCTGGAAAAAATTAGTTACGTCATAAAATCGTTTGAAATGAATTAAATTTTCGTTTGGACAATTAAAGTGGTGTGGTAAGATGAAAATTATGCCAAATATGGACGGAAGTGGAATAATTTTTTTTTTTTGCTTAACGTAGAGCAGTGAACAGTTGGATTGGTGGAGTAGAAACGCAAAGCTAAATAATTACATATTTACATATCGATTTATTCGTTGTCACATACTTAATTTTTTTTTTTTAATTGTTCTTGTTGTTGCTTCCTTAACAACTTTGCTAAGCTAAATTCATTAAAACAATTGCATACACAACTATTTACAAAGGAAATTTTTACATAGACAATATTTTTTACTTAAAATTACAAAATAGAAATTATTAAAAAATAAAAGAAAAAAAATTCGCAAAATTAAAATTAAAAAATACAACCTAAACCTTAAATAACAGAAAACTAATTAACTAATTAAATTAAAATAATTTGTAAAAAATTAAAAGAAAGCGGTATGTGTTAATGAAACGAGCTGCTTGAAAAAGTATAAAACTTAAAGCTCAGAGTAAACATTTTGAAGAAGCAAAGCAGCTTTTACAATGAGAGCTTAATAAACAGTGGACTAAGCACATTCTTTATTAACTGGCTAACCACTTCGTTGAAAAGACAGTTAAGTTTAAATATCGGACCAGCTTCATACACGGCCAAGGACTTTCACTTGAGCAACATTGAAGCCTTTGCGTCAAAGGTTCGTGGTGCTGCCAGATTTTCTGATTAAATTGTTATACCGACGTCGAAGCTTCGTTGGTCGGTATTATTTCATATGTTAAGAATCTTCCCAATAGAGGGATCGAAATGAAATGGAAGCTAGGAAAGTTCTCAAGCTTGTCCATATGTGACAGTTCTGATGTAGAAATTTGGTTCAGTGATTTTCCTGCACGACCATGGTGAGTACTCTGTAAATGAAATCAGTTTCTGTTGCCAATTGTTTTCTGTGACATTTTGTAGATTTGTTAATAGAAAAAATGCTATCCTAGAATTATCCGCATGGACAGTTAAACGCATTTATTGAGCACTGAGTTCGAACAAGCAGTTTCGTCGAATTGTTAAGCTCTGGGATAGTTCTGAGCTAGTCCAATTTTCTGCAGGAAAGCTGTGTTGTATATGCGCTTGTGTAGTTATTAAAAATAAACTAAATAAAATAAGTACTTAATATGTAATAATGCTAATATTTAGGACAAGACACCTTAAAAATTTGTTTGTTATTTCCTTGAATTTTTTTTATATTCATATTTTTTAAAACTATAACTCAGCTAATTTTTGATCGATACTCCTTACAAACAAACTTTGAGCTAGATCATATGTATAATCTTTAAAACGATCTGTAACTACTATGTATGTATGTACAATTCGATTTTTCATTAATCCACAATTTCTTGCTGCCATTTTTTTTTTTTTTCATTTAATTTGTGTATAGTTACTAATATCGTAAATAAAAAAAAATTATAATATTTTAAATTAAATTTGTTTTCCCCCATTTTACATCAGCGACCGCCCGCAGGTGTAACCGTTGCATGCATTATCCACGCTTCGATCGCAGCACTACAAGCGTCAGTATCAGAAAACCAAAGATCCACGCCAATGTACTCAGAAAACCAGAATATACCGCTTTCTCCGTGATGGCCCAGCCACGTGTCAAAATCGAACGCAGTGAAGTGGTAGCGAGCGTGAGGGGCAGGCAAAGTGATATATAACTGGAGTGTTTTATGAAAATAGATAATGTTAAAATTAAATTTAGTTTTCGCTTTCATTCGTTCAACTCACCGCAGCACAATCGGCATTCCCTCAATTGGCCAAATGACACCGGATAGCAATAACGTTGGATAGAATGAACCCAATGCCAATTGTATAGCATTACGTTCCAGCTCACAAACCGATGAAATGAGAAAGCCAAAGCACATACCACATAGACCTTGGAGCAGCGTCAAAACGACAACCCAAAAGAGATCACCATTATTTGTCACACCGAAGACGATCAACATGAAGACGAGTACAAGCGTTGTTTGACCGCACATAACCACAAATTGTGTGATGACATGCGAGAACAATATTTCAGCGGGTGTAACACCAGCAACCCATGAACGATCGAGTAAGCCCTGAAAATTTCAAAAGTGACATAAGTACACAGAAATTTTATTCGCAATTTTTCTTCAAACATATATATAATATTCCCGATATGGCAACACTTACCTCAGTACGTTCAATGATCAAAGCAGATGACGTCAATGCAACAGCCAAAAAGAAAACGATGCTATCAGTTTGAAACGGAAATAAATAAACCGAAATTAAGGAAATAGTAGTTAGAGTAGTGACATAGCAATATTTGAAGAGAAACTTACGTCAGTATCACACCAGGCGCAACAAAGTCTGTAAACGATGGATTCATTGTGCCATAAATGGGCTCTCTAAATTGTATTGGCACATCACCGAGTTTAGGATTATTACCACATTGTTCCAGCAATGACATTGCGAAATCACGATAGGCCAATTGAATGTCACGATTCAACATAACACCTATTTGTTGATTAGACA
The DNA here is from genome assembly GCA_951509765.1 of Sphenella marginata. Taxonomy (NCBI): domain Eukaryota; kingdom Metazoa; phylum Arthropoda; class Insecta; order Diptera; family Tephritidae; genus Sphenella; species Sphenella marginata. Next base: position 94,878,949 of record OX608079.1, on the reverse strand, counting down.
TATCCAGCCAAACTTTAATTTCCGATTGTTCAATAGTCTCATCATCAGCATCGCGACCTTAAACAAAAATCGGAAGTGGAATATTATAATTCAGAAGTGGAATAACCAAAAGTGTGCAAAATAAATTAACATTTCCTCATACCTAGTGCTACACGCGCCACAAACGCATCAGTGAAGTTTTCCGATATGTAGAGTACACCCCAAGCTTTCCCCACTCTTACTGCATTTTTAGCATCTTCCAGCTCCGTATAGTAAGTTTTCTCCATCGTGCCGTTTATGTGATTCAAATAACGACAGCCAAGATTCGTAAAATGGCAAGAATCCTCCCAATAACAGATATCCTAAAATGAAGAAGCGATAACATTACTTTAACTAAATCGTGAAAGCCATTAATATTACTCACTGTATTATTCATTTCACTGTTAACAATCGCCAAATTCAAACCAGTCGGATCACGTCCAATTGCCAAACAAAAGAGTATCACCTGCATCACAGGCAACGCAAAGATGAACAACATAACGCCCACATTACGCCACATGCGCAGAAAGTTTTTAGTGAGTAATGCCTTCATTTTACCTTTAGTTGTGACCTAAGTAGTATATTATTTAAATATTTTTTAAATCTATAACTCAGATTTGCATTTCCGTTTAGATTCGTTCAAACTGACTTACCTTACAGACATTCGCAAAACAATCCTGACAACTTTCTTCATCGTTAGCAATATTGCGTTTCATTGGGGGCGGATCGTATGTTTCCTGATTTAGCTGTGTGTGTTTAAAAATATTGGTTTCGAGTTTGTTTTGTTTCATTTTTGTTTTGGCAAGAAAATGAGATGAGATTAGTTATGATCTTTACTATTTATTACTTAACTAAGTATGGGTGAAAATGATTAGTGCTAGCGCAGTTATGACTTGTGGAATGAGTCTTAACGCAAAGGCGCTCATGACCATCAAGTTATTACTATAAAGAGCTGTTGTATGTTTGTACATAACTACGACCAAGCTTAAGATGGTTAAGTTGTGGAAGACTTAAGCTTTACAGTAGGCCTTTGATTAAACTGATAGACTGTCTCAAATATTTCAAAATATTCTAAAAAAAAATTCCATTTGACTGATATCAAAGATATGTGAAGGGCCCAGAACCAAAAGGATCTAAGTGACATTTTTTTTTTTTGAAATTGTGTTATACCCATATTTGTATAGTGAAATATGGTGTTTATTTGTTGGCAAAGAAAAAAAATTTATCTTCTCAACCATCCAGCTTAGCTGTTTGCATACATACATATATTTATACAACCAATTCTATTCTAACTAATTTTCGAATAGCTTCTGCACAACTTCAAATACCTATTTCAGGACCATTGCCAAACTATTTCGAACATATTTTCAGGACCAATTTGTTATAAATTTACATGCTACCGCATCTTAGATATGCCATAGTAAATAAAAAAAAATTCATGATAATGATACTTAACTTGATAAGATGAAATAAACATTTTTCAAATAAATTTTGTATTTAAACAAACCGTAAAGACCGATCCATTCGTTTCGGTTATCAGAACTTCTTTGCTTTGATGAAAATTGAGTCCAACAACACCACCATCTTGACTCGAGCTGGGCTTATCCAATTTACTGCCAAATGCCAAGGCATGTAAAGAAATATTATTACTGTTAGTTAAAATTTATGTTCAAGGAAAACAAATATTTAAATACAATGCAACAACAATAACCACAAAAAGATGAAATTCATTTTAAACCGCATGAACGTAATGAGCACCAACCAAACCGTGCGATGAGTCACAATTTACGGTATATACGAATACGTTTCATGGTGTGTATGTACGAGTATGTAGGTATGTGTTGGTCGCAAATACGCAGTTGTTTGAACCAATTATTGTAGATCAATACGTTGAGGACAACAACAACAACAGCGATGATTGGCGACGTGTGCGAAATTCACAATTACAGGATGAGTTGTACAAATGGCATAAAATATGTGAATAAAAAAGTAAGAGAAAAAAAACAAAAAAACAAAAATCGTTTAATAATGTTGTTCATGCTGAGAAACACGCTGTTAACAATAACAAAAACAATTGCAAAAACACTTAAATTTAAGGTGTGAGCTACTACAGTACCTATATAGTATGTATACAGTCAAATCTCGATATAACTTGAGGATTTGTTCATTGCGCTGAAAAAAATGTGATTAGTCTACGATGCTTTCGGGATGAGTCGCAAAGAAGGATGCGAATAATACCTGTTTTGATCAAACTGTACCTATTTATTCCCGAATGGGTACGAAACGACACTTTCTACTTAAACGGGTACTTTTAAACCCTACAAGTATGCTAAAAAACGAAATTGACTTATACCCCTATGAGTATGCTACACAAATAAAAATTTGCTTATGTATATTGATTTATAACCAACTGAGGGCAAAATGTACTAATCGCTGATCACTCTCTTTAGAGATTATTTCAACAATCAAAGGTAAGTTGCTGCTAAGACTAGAAATGTGGAGCTCGATAGGTAATCTACTGATTTTACAGCAACAATAAATACTATCTGTTAATCAAGACTCTCGAAACGAAATAGGTTTCCAATTACAAGTTTTTTACCCAAAACGAGTTCCTTTTTAGCAAGAAAAGTTTGTGGAGATAGATGTCATGGAAAGCTCAAGACTTACAGGCATCCGTAGGCCGGTAGTTTCGACTATTATGTCTACATACCTACTTCTCAATTTGCCCTTAAGAGGAAAGAAAAGAAACCAATACTTGTTCTCGCTAATCAAGTCCTACGTCGTTTTCCAAGCGTGAAAGCTCGCTACTGAAAGATATATTCAGGATGTACACGGTCACTAACAACAGGTCCTTAGAGCTAGTTCGGAAAATTTGTGTACGGTATCCATTGATCATATAATGAATGTCGTCTGCTATCAATTTAACCGTTTTGACGAAAGTTCGGGTGCCCAAAAAGCTGCGCAGGAGGGAAGTTTTAATCCCAGAGATCATCAAAATATCCATTGTATGTGGCTCCTACTTAAACTCTTTGCAGTTGAGATCCTATAACTAATTTTACGCATTAGACGAGTGGGTCTATGTATGATCCTATTATATCGAGGCTTGACTGTATTTCTAGATGCCAACATTTTAGAATGCTTACTACTTGTGTGCATGTAAAAAAGTGTTTATATTTTTTTATGTTGTTTTATAGGTTATGTTTCCTTAAATTTTTAATTAGTGTCTATTATCATGCCAAGGTTGCTGTTATAAAAAAACATTCAAAACAAATAACAAAATTCAACTCACCTAAAATTCACATTTGGGATATCTCCTTTTTGACTTTGCATACGCGATAATTTCAGAAAAACTTCTTCCAGACTAATACATTTGTACATTGACAACAACACGCTGGGTGATTCCTCTGCTAGTAAGTGTCCAGAGCGCATAAGCCCAATCTAAAATAGAAGACAAAATATTTGTTTGTTTTTGTTATTCCGATTTGATATATGTAACTCGTATGTACCGTATGGGCTTGACGCGCCTCTTCTATGTAATGTGTCGTTATGATGACTGTCTTTTGTCCAGCCTTTGTGATGTGCACCAAATGATTCCAAATACTTTGTCGTAATAATGGATCCACACCTACGGTGGGTTCATCTAGAATCAATAATTCCGGATCATGCATTAGCGCAACAGCAAAGGAGACACGCCGCTGTTGGCCACCACTTAAATTCTTAACCAAGCGCTTTTCCGAAGGTAAATCAAGAAAGTTCAGTAGGAACTGCAAACGTTCCCCGATTTCTTTGGTGCCCATGCCGAATATCCAACCGAAATACATCATTGTTTCACGTATAGAGAATTCGCCGTATAGGGCAATCTCTTGTGGCATATAACCGACACGTTTTCCGGGTACGCCAGAACCACGTGTACCAGGTTTGCCACCGAGCACGAAAATTTCGCCTGAATCCAAACGTCTGCGACCCACAATGCACGAGAGCAGTGTCGTTTTGCCACAACCTGAAGCGCCGAGCAGGCCATAACTGTGAATGAGAGAAAGTGGTGAAATTGGGTGCAGTGAAATAACGCCCAAGGAAATAACGCCCATGGACGTTATTTCCCATTCAAAAAGGAAATAGCGCCCATGGGCCTTATTTCCTTTTTAAATGGAAATATCGCCCATCTGCAAAAAGAAATAAAGCCCATGGCTCTTATTTCCTTTTTAAAAGAGAAATAACGCCCATAGGATTTTACGCGAGCAACACGAATTGTTGATTAGCATTTTTTCACAAATCACCCTGTGAGAAAAGAGTGGGAAACGTGGCACGCGGGAGGACATCACCGTGGCGGTAGCCACGGCTATGGCACACACCCGGAGTTGGAATGGCGTAGCCCAGGGTTATTTTTTAAAGCGCGGCCGAAGGCCGCCTACGCGGAAAGGTGCCCTGCACATAAAAACGTGGATTCTGACCCGGGTCAATTTTCGGTTTTTCACTAATAACTTTTCACAGAAACAAAATATTGCTTTTCCCCCTTCGGATTATAGTTACGGAGGCCCGATCCACGATTTTTAAGTGCAGAACACCTTTCCGCGTAGGCGGCCTTTGGCCGCGCTTCAAAAAATAACCCTGGGCTACGCCATTCCAACTCCGGGTGTGTGCCATAGCCGTGGCTACCGCCACGGTGATGTCCTTCCGCGTGCCACGTTTCCCACTTTGGTTAACGTGAAATTTGTGTGTAACTATTCAATAAAATACAAAAAGAATTAGAATATTATTGTTTCATTAATAAAATGAAAGAGCAATAAGGCCTTTAAGACTTTATTTCTCTTTCGTAGTGTAATAAAGCCTTTTTTTAAATAAAGGCCTTATTTCACTTTCAATAGTGTAATAAGGCCTTAAAGGGCTTATTTCACAAGGCGCTATTGCACCCCGCCTTATAAAAAACATAACAAATATGTTAAAATTTATTGAAATAAAGAAAACCATATACTTAATTCTTGAATCAGCTTGTTTTAATTCGTTTTTAACGTCCGTGGGCTTTATTTCTCTTCGAAAAAGGAAATAACACCCATCAGCAAAAGGTGATAACACCCATGGGCTTTATTTCCTTTTTAAAAAGGAAATAAGGCCCATGGGCGTAATTTCCTTTTTGAGTGGGAAATAACGCCCATGGGCGTTATTTCCTTGGGCGTTATTTCACTGCACCGTGAAATTGTTACTTAACGGATTTTGGAAGAAAAAAATTTAAATTTGGGATTTTCTAGTAATTCCCTATAAATATTCAGCCGATTAGTCTTCAACTCTGTGAAATATATTTTCAAATATTTAAGAAATATTTGTAACCTCAACTTTGGCTAAGTTGGCAGGAGATCTGAGTGAGCTGTGACTGCGTTATTTTTCACTTATCCCAACAAAAGCGGTAAAGCAAAGTAGAAAGTGACTCCAAAGCGCCCGAGATAAATTCTCCTTAGTAAACCGACTGAGCGCCGACCATCCTCTCGACTGATGGTTATCCTAACACTGGAAGAGGTAGAGTTTTTCCGAGATTTGCTCAGAGCGAGGTACGTTTCAGTACTAGCCCGACTGCCGAGGAAACTATTTCGTGTACTCTAGAGCCGTGGTCTCCTATGACAAACATGTTCACATCCCACATTCTAAGTACCTTAGCTCGCAAGGAGAGGCAAAGTCCTTACTAGACTCTTGCTTCTTTTGGGAGCAGAAGTCCCAATTGATGATGTCGGTTCCCTCAATAGTCAAATTGTTTGACGGCAAGTTTCAGGTTTGAGAATACGTTTATTTATCGATTTGAACTTGAATAAAAATGTTTATTGTCAGTGCAGGTTTTGCACTTTGGTATTGATGGTTAAAGGTTTGTTAGTCATGTGTTTGCTTATTGACATACAAAACACTCAAGTCAATGTTAAGCATCACAGTTCAAGTTGAAATACGGTTCAAGATGATGATAAAAATTAAACCGAAAAATAAACGAACATACAACGGGTCAACTACACGTTGCGTCTAGGGATGATAATACTTTTAAGGCGGCGAAGATCACGGGAAATTTTCGGGTTTTGTATTTTTTATTTTTTTAAATGAACAGATTTAATTTTTCTTGATGTGTTTTTTTTGGAATATTTTAATTGTTTAGCATTCTTGTAGATTGTTTTAGTTACGCATTTTTTGAATTTATTTATTTTATTAAAAAAAAATGTATACATAAGGATTTGAAACTTAACAAAAGTGCCGATTTTGCTTGTAGATTTAAAATTGTCTCAGTCGAATAAAAAAAAAGTTTGCACTTATTGTAAAAGCAGATCCCGAAAGTGCCGGGATTTTAAAGTAGACATAATTTGCAACCCTAGTTGCGACCTCCCTTAAATATGTTGAAAACAAGTAAGGAATTTGAGGTTCCGGAGAAGCTGCACGGTATATACTCAGCTGTGAGCATTGGCAATAAAGGTGAAGTTATTTTTTAATTTTCCAATAAAAAAAACTTATAGATTTACTTTAAGTGACTTCATCTGTATTTTAGGGACTTGAAAACGCCCTGTAGGTAGTTCAGTTTCTGGTTTAGAGCTTTACATAAGAACTAGTTGGAAAGTAGCTACATTTTAACTAGTTAAAAAACGGCAGTTATGTAACCATTATAGTCTCCTTCACCCAAAAACATATATATTCTCTATTTTAGATTAAAAATATTTAAAGTGAAATGATGAAAATGAAAACTTAAATTCTAAAACATGATCTAGTAAAACAGCTTGTTGTATTAGAGCAGCTGATTTCTATTTTTTTCTAGTACACTCATTTCTGAGTACGATTTTGACAATAAACCTATTAATTACAAAAACAAAATACATGGCAAATAAATTGTTTCTGTATGTTTCTCTGAAGAAATAATTAAAATATTAATGACGCTTTCTTTTTTAGAAAATGTTTTAGTTTGTTGGTTGTTCTTGGCTCTTTCTCTCTAAAGTTTACTTGTACGCTTTACGTAACACATTCATATGAGTAAGCAGAACGGTACTATCTACAAAATAAACTATTTCTTTTCTGAGAATTTTCATGCACATTACTCTATATCCATCTCGCTTTCTTTAAACCGTAGCAACCTACCTCTCGTCGAATAAAATGAACGTACTCGTAACCTGTAAGCGAGGTTCAGGTGAGTATAATTTAAGCATACACACACACATATGCTTTCGCAAACGAACATAGAACAAAGAAAATCAATTGAGACCGCCTAACACCTTGAATTGAGCAAATATATATACCTTCACCAGGTAAATATACATATATATGTATATATGGGCGATTGGATATATGATAACCAAATTTCAGCTGATGTAAAAAGCTCAAGTCGTTTAAAGTTGTAAGGTTTTTTTCCTTGTAAGATTGTTAAAAAATGATACTTGAAGATATTTTTGGCAACGGCACGTACTTGGCACAATGGCGCTTTTAAAGTGTGGTTTACATTTATACAATAAAAGTTTGTTAAGCCATGCAGTTACATACATACATACATACATATGTAAGTATGTGTATTTGTAGGTACGTAATTGACGATGATTTTCCAAAGTTAAAACTAAAGTGCGTAAATTGTAAATTGAAAATTTGCCTAAATTTATTCTTGAGAAGGGAGAAAAAAAAATTTGAAAAACCTACAAATCTTAATATTGACTTCTAGAGAACTATCATTGCTAATCTAAATTTTGTAGAACTCATCAGAAATTTAACGCATATACATATGTATGTACATACCTAGTTTTTTAAGAAATTAAATTCACCATAAAACTGCGCTTTATGTTTTTTATAATATCATTTAGCGCCAACTTCTTAACGGCAATGACTTGTTGGCCAATAATTACTATGTCAGCTGTTGGCTTTAAAGTGTTCATACAAACATAGATTTAACTACGCTTACTGTAGTTTTGATTTTGCTAGTAGCTGCTTATGAGGGTCACTCAATTAAATTATATACGTATGTGTGTTTGTATACGTACCCTATAGGAACACAATGAGATAAGTTTCTGGTTAAGAATTAAATCTTAAGAGCCAAATACGAACTAGTTCAAAATAAACTAGACTTTCATTAGTTTTTTAAAAGAAAAATTTTCTCTAAAAAAAGCTTTTTATTTCAAGTGGGATTTTTCATTTTACATTTTCCAAAACAGAAAAATCTATTACAACTTTTTTAATTTTGATATTTGCACCAATTACAATAAAGAACTAGTTCGCAAAAAACTAGACTTTCATTAGTTTTATTAAAAATCTCTTCTCTAAAAAAAGCTTTTTATTTCAAGTAGGATTTTTCATTTAAGATTTTCCAAAAAAAAAAAATCTATTACAACTTTTTTAATTTTGCTATTTGCACCAGACTTTTTGAGAAATAATTTAATAACAATGATTATGGATTAAATTGTTTGTTTTTTTGAGCGATCATTTTAGAAACACGAACCCTGTGCAAATATCTCTGGATGGAGTTAAAAAATTTAGTTTCCATTGTCTGGTTTTTAATGCAAAACTATGTTAACTGATGAAAGTTAGTTCATAGCGAAGTACCATCCCTACATGGCATTAATATGTTTCCATTTGTATATGACTTGTATGCGATTCAACTACTTATTTAATATCAACACAATGCCATAAACACTTAATAATGTATTCGTAGACCGTTAACTTTGCTGAAATCAGAATAACAACTAAATTATCTAATAAGCTTTTAACGGCTTAAAGATTATGTGGCAACTTGTAATAAAACAAAGCTGGTTAAAAAATAGGAAATAAGACATAAAAGCTTCTTTTAAATTTTCAGGTAAACCAATCTTTGTGCAAGATAAAGTCTGCTAGAAATGATTTATATTGCACACAATAACAACAACTGGCTCAGAAAATAGCAAAATAATTATAAAAACCGTTAAAGAGTATCAATAGCAACATTTTCACATAAAAATATTTTTACTAAACGAGTTTTATTTACATATGTATTTGATACATTTAGAGATAAGACATAAGGCCATAATATATTAAATGAAAATATTTGTATGTGAAAATTTTGCAAATCTTAATTAAAAATGAATTGATGCCACACACTCACTAACACACACTGACCCACCCTTTCAACTATTTGCAAAACCACCTCAAAACTAGTACGCACGCCAATCCCAACTAGTCATTTTTCCATATAAGCAAATGGTATTTTTAACGCGACCATAGCCCACGAGATGTCAATTGTCATAAATAGGACAAAAATATACCAGTCTCAAACTAGTTCGAAATAAACCAAAAAATTTCAGTTCAATCATGGTTAGGCAATATACATAATTTAAATGCCATCTGGCTCAGGGGATAATTAGTCGATTTACATCGGCGAGGTCTCTGATTCGAGTCCTAGTGAAGTGAAAAGAAAGTTTCTAATTAGTTGCTTTACTTGGATTTTCGAACTCTGGGCATTTTACAGACTAGTTTGATGCTTCACTGCAATAACCACCATATTTATTTAGGTATGAAATTCAAAAAGGTTCATAAAGGAACACACGCCACATTATGATTGAACAAATCGCTCGCCTCATTTGAGAAAAGATATAAGCAAGATAATAGAATCATTTAAAATAACAAACTACATAAATGAGCAAAGATAATTAATCTAAAATTTACTACAAGCAATTATCGACACTGAACTTGCACGCAAATCATTAAACGGTTGAGTAGTACAAAGCAATTATCAAATCAAAATACAAATAATGATAATTGTTTGCGAATTCAAAGGAACCTGCAAGTGAAAGGAATATAATATTTGAATAAATTCAATAAATTTTGTGCTAAGCACTTTGCGTTAAATTATTTGGAGATTAATTTAAATGAACAGTTTATTATACGTTAGGCAAGATGAAATGACTTCACAGTTGACTGCATCAATATGCAACCATAAATGACTTTGGAACTTAGCGTTATCCTGCATCCATTTCTTTCCTATTCTTTTAGTGTTTTGTACCTTTTATTAATAATACATATATAGTCATCTTCGTGCCCCCTCCCCCTAAATCCAGACAGAAAAAAATCAGAAATACAATTTTTCGAAAATAGTTTTTCGGAAATCATTTTTCAGAAACCAAAATTTCAGAAACCAAAAGTTCAGAATTAAAAATTCAGATTCAAAAATTTAGAATCAAATTTTCAGAAACCAATTCAAAATCAAAAATTTAGAAGCACATTTACAGTCATGCATTAACCCACTCGTTATCTACATTTTTATTTTTATAACGATATTATGAACGATTTTTTGGTTAGGTTTGAATGGGTTTTGTGCTTCACTTAATTGGTAAATATTTAAAATTATAACCCATGAGCGGCCATACGTTAACCCATTGACGACCTCTATTTTCTTTTAACTCTGAAATCAAATTTTTCACTTCAAACTAATTTAACATAGGCTTAAGTAGTTGATTTTAAGGGGGTTAACCCTTTAAACCCATGCCTTAACCCATTGTTGACCAACATTTTTATTTGTATAATTTCTAAATAATTTTTTATATGAAAAAATAAATTGCTGTACACTTCAATAGTAAATATTTGAAGTTTTAAATGCATGCATTAATCCATTGACGACCTTAACTATTTTATTAATAACGAAATGCATTAACCTCTTGGTGACCAATTTTTTTTCATTAGAATTCAAAATCAAATTCTTTAAATAGGAGTTGCTATAAATATTTGTAAAGAGCAAATGTGTAAGGTTGCTTCGTGAATCGTGTTTTTCACTTATTTTTAAGCCATTCAAAAAGTGAAATTCAGATCTTAAAGTTCAAACAGTAATGAGGCCGCAGAAAAAAAATAAAATTTTGCGCAAAATTTTCTGAATTTTTAGATCTACATATATTTAAATTGCTGAATTTTTATTTAGATTTGCACATATGTAACAATGAGTAACTTATTACCAATCATGAATCACATATGACTCATTGAACAGGGAAGTTTTGGTGTAAAACAAAAAAAAACTGTTACTAGGAAGTAGTAAAAATTTTACAAATTTCACTTTAATTCATTTAATATTACGGATTTGTGTCAACACAAAGTTGCTAATTGAAGTTATCTACTATATTATGCGAGGAAATTGGGGATTTTCAACGTTCACATTGCTGCTTGGTTATAAACAAAATATTAAAAAACTACTTTCAGCATAACTTACATTGTGCCCTTTGGTACGGTCATATTTAAATTATTTAACACTTGATTGGCATTCTTCTTCTTGCCATATGCTTTGAAAGCATGCCGCACGGACACAGCCGCTTGTCGATGTGCCGTCCCGCCATCATTATTTGTGGCCATGGGGGAATCGCTGGGACTGTAATGAAAAAATAAATAAAAAATATTTCGTTAAAAAATTTGTTAAATTATTTGTTGATTAAATTTGCATTGAACACAAATAAGCATTTTCATAAGTAAATATTTTATTTTTAAAAAAATAAAAACAAAACCAAGTTCGTCGCTTGAGTCTTTCGTTCCCATAACGGAATTCATCATGTAACATGTACATACATTTGAATCGTTTTCGATTTTGTATTTCATTACGACTTTTGAGCTCGAAATATTTATTAGCATAAAAAGCCAACCAACGGCTAGTCATATTTGGATGAGAAACAATAAGATCACTTTTTAGTTCGTTCGAGCTATTGAAATAGTTCTGGTCCCAAAAAGTCCTTTTATAATCACCAAAATAATTTTGAAATCATCCGGTAAAATCAAAAAATGATCCCTGACCTATTCTGAAAAGCCTAGTTTGGTTCACCAATGATCCCGAACTGAATCAAGGAAGCTGAATTCAAACAGAAATACCCGTTCTCCCACATTCATTGAAAATAGAAAGTGTTTATAAAGCTCTTATAATTCAAAATGTGTATGGAAATGTCGTTTAAGAACCCCATATCATTTTTTATGAGTATTTTTTGCATATGGGTATAATTTGGCTGTATCTCTCTGTGCTTTTTTGCTTTCAAAACCTTGAATAAAAATTTAAATTTTATTCTTCATTCAAAATCTTTTTAGTAACCAAGAACTCACCACTCAAACATTCTTGAATAAAATATAAAATTTTAAAAATCAATTTTATAAAATTTTATTTTTTATTTGAGTAGTTTTTTAAATTCACCAACCCTGGTCTATACCATGCAAATGGAAACATGCACTAGGGATCGGGTGGTGTTCCTACCGACCGGCAGTTTAAGTCAAATACTTTCGATATTACCGCTAAAAATTTTGTGTTCTCGAAAACCATTTGGAAAAAGGTAAACTTCTTCTTTATTTGTTTTCAAACATTTAATTACTATTATGCCATAATTCATGGTACAAAGTAATTTCATACAAAACCATACAACATGTTCGGGCATGAACAAGAGCTCAAAATAATATATTTCCCACTAACGATTTCAACACAAACCGATAAACATAAATACAAAATTGTATTACTATTGCTTGTGTCTATGTTTAGCTATTTATATTCGTGAGTACCCAGCAAAAAATTGTGTAAGTACTTGTAAGTCACTGCTGCACCTGTTTGCTTCAATGAACAATTTTTTCTGGTTAGAGTTTATACTTTATTCTAGGGACCGGGACTTTTGTTCCCTTTAAAATAAAAGTTCAAAAGAATAACTTTATTTCTGGAACTTTATTTTATTGAGACAAAAATAATACTTTAATAATACACTCATCAACAATAAAAGTTATTTTGGCAAGATATTTTTAAGAACAGAATATAAGTAGTTTTTAATAATTAACAAGCCACTAATATAAATTATTAATTGATACCAAATTTATACAATTAAGATTATTGGTTTGGTAGATATTGTCCTTAAAAAATATCCCGCAAAAATAGCTTTTATTGCTGGCTCAAAAAAAACAAAGAACCAGAATTTTTAAAAATTTAGAAAGATTTACTGTGGAGAGGATCTTGAACCAGGGTAGTCGTAAGGAAACCCAATTTAAAAGCATAGTTTATAGCGACAGCGCTGTAGCAAGCCTCACAAGGTGTATGAAAACAACTCACTGATTTCACGCTTTCTGTTCTTAAGCTTTTCACCAAATAAATATATAAGCCTTATATCATGAGGTGCAATATTTTTGGTGGGTATTTCTGCCTAGCTTACCTGCAGTTTGCAGTCACAATCAACTCAACTCAACTCAACTCCAAGAGTCAGAAAAAGAGTGGAGCTGAGCAAAGCAACAAACACAACACAAACAAAAGCAAATAAAAGAAAAAAGTATGTCAGCAGTGCAAAAACTCTGGCTGCAAGTGTGCGCCACCTCACCAATATCCAACTAAAACGTCACGTCTCATACCACCATCTATCTACGTCATTTGCTTTTGTAGCCAACAGACGTGTCTATAAGTATGTTATGACCAACAACAATAAAACAAAAAACTTGAATAATTATGCGCGTGAAAATTGTTTGTGTATTTTTATTTTACCATTGCAATACTCGAGTTTCGACGCTGTTGTCGGCAATCAAATGCAACAACAATAATAACAACAAAAGAAAATGTAAATAATTGTAAAAATACGATTTTATTATTGTCGTTAGACGGCAGACAGATTTTGGCTAATCGTCGTAAAAGTGCCGACAGTTGACAACGAACTGACAAGCAGCCAACAACAACAACAACAACAACAAAACACACTTCATTTGGTCAGTTGTTTGGTCATTTGTTGCGCTACTTGCTGGCTTTGGGTTAGTGGGTTGCTGGTTTTAGCTATAAAACTATAGCTATTATAAATGTACACATGCATGTGTGAAGCTTGTTTTGCAGTTCTTTTGTTTGTTATACTCAGCTGCGTAGAGCTTAGTGAATATATGAATTTTATTCGCTTAAAAGTAGTTGGTAACATATATTAACCAAATAGTTGTATAGAATACATCCAATTAATTAAATTTTGAAAATTTTTGAAAATAGGCGTGGTACCGCCCACTTTTATTAAGTTTACAAATACTATTGTTCGCAGATTCAAAAACATCTTAAATAAATTCAGACCACAGATTATCTTTACTACGAGAAATGTGATGGAGGAAAATGGAGCAACTCTTCCTTATCGTTAAAAAAAAACTTAAAAAAACATATATTTTTGAAAATCAATTTAACTAGTACACTTATTTACATATAATATACATGTTTAAATATGAAATGAAATATCTGTAACCAAAGAGTTGCACACTTAAAATTAAAAAAAAAGTGCAAAAATATGAAAAAAATGTAAGGGCGTGGTACCGCCCATGTGTGGACTCTTTACTTGCATTCCAAAACAATGCTCTTATCTAGAAAAAAATATTATCAACTTAATTGCTCAAACTCACAGCTGAGTATATGATATTTCGTTACACCTGAAATTAGTTTGCACTACTTGTTTTATTTATTTTTGTTTTGCTTTTGTTGATTGCAATGCCAACGAAATGCTATGACGCGTATCTATTGCTCAATAAGATTGGTTTCATGTATGTGCAAAATTCACAGATAGAGAAGCCTGGAGGCTCTACTCGTATTGACAGCTGTTCGTATAACTTTATAGTGTGAAGTAAGAAATAAATGCCTTGGAACACAAAATTGTATACCCAGTAGTAACTTCAAATCTTCTGAAAATAAAGTCAACAACCCTCGAAGAATTTGTATATCGAATGCATGAGAAATTTTACACGTTCTACGAAACGGTAGGTTATTAGGATACAATAAATCAAACCGAACCACGAAAACAAATAATCACAGCAAAGTTCTGCCGGCTTTAGTAGTTTATGTATAGTCCTTTCAATTGACATCACTACTGGGTATAAACATTTTTCACGCCATACTCTCTTCTCTGTGCAGAAAATTTTGTATTTGCGAATGCTCACTTTAATGTGAATAATAAATAACAGCCGATGAGTAAAGATGAAAGTAAAATCGTGTAAATAAGCTGCAAAAAGCTACTTGTTTAAATTGGATTTGTATTTGTGCACTTACCAACTTGTTTCAAATGAAAACAAGAAAAGCAAAATTTATTTTTGAATCATAATAATTACATTAGAAATCTGCGAATGTGTGGTGTTGCAACCAGAGCTGGAGTTGCATGTGGTATGTGATGAGGATTACATAATCAAGTTGAATGTTTAAATTAGTGCATATGTAACTGATTAATAACACGTTCGTTCATGCAGATTTTAAGAAAAAAAACTAAAGATTTATTTGACACATAAACGTGAGTGGATAGAAATATAACATATTACATAAAACTAGATGTCATTGCGGTTTACAAGGGATATGAACACACAATGTCTAGAATACATAACAAATATGTATGTATGTGTTATTAGGTTCGAAACTAATCAATTTCACGAAACTTAATCTTTAATAATATAATAAAATAAAATAAAATAAAATAAAATAAAATAAAATAAAATAAAATAAAATAAAATAAAATAAAATAAAATAAAATAAAATACAATAAAATAAAATAAAATAAAATAAAATAAAATAAAATAAAATAAAATACAATAAAATAAAATAAAATAAAATAAAATAAAATAAAATAAAATAAAATAAAATAAAATAAAATAAAATAAAATAAAATGAAATAAAATAAAATAAAATAAAATAAAATAAAATAAAATAAAATAAAATAAAATAAAATAAAATAAAATAAAATAAAATAAAATAAAATAAAATAAAATAAAATAAAATAAAATAAAATAAAATAAAATAAAATAAAATAAAATAAAATAAAATAAAATAAAATAAAATAAAATAAAATAAAATAAAATAAAATAAAATAAAATAAAATAAAATAAAATGAAATAAAATAAAATAAAATAAAATAAAATAAAATAAAAAAAAATAAAATAAAATAAAATAAAATAAAATAAAATAAAAAAAAAAAAAAAATAAAATAAAATAAAGTAACATAAAATAAAATAAAATAAAATAAAATAAAATAAAATAAAATAAAATAAAATAAAATAAAATAAAATAAAATAAAATAAAATAAAATAAAATAAAATAAAATAAAATAAAATAAAATAAAATAAAATAAAATAAAATAAAATAAAATTAAAAAAAATAAAATTAAAAAAATAAAATAAAATAAAGTAAAATGCAATAAAACAAAATAAAATAAAATAAAATAAGTAAATTGGAAACTTTTTGAGCTCAAGACCTTTTTATCAAAATAAAATTAAATACAATTTTCATTTGTTTTTATTTTTATTTTAATATAAAACGATATTTCGATCACAGTCTGTGATCATCATCAGGCATCAACTCAATGTATTTTGTCGACTTTATTTATTTTGATAAAAAGGTCTTGAGCTCAAAAAGTTTCCAATTTACATATAATATCGAAGACCAATAAATAACCAAAAATAAAATAAAATAAAATAAAATAAAATAAAATAAAATAAAATAAAATAAAATAAAATAAGATAAAATAAAATAAGATAAAATAAAATAAAATAAAATTAAATTAAATTAAATAAAAAAATTTAATTAAATTAAATAAATAAATTTAATTAAATTAAATAAATAAATTGCTATTGATCATTTGGAGTTGGACCAGGTATAATGACTTGCGAAACCATATCAAACGAATAAAATGTGTACATATGTATATGTGTAAATATGTACCTACGTATGTGTTAATAATCAAAATTTAATAATTATACACTAAGTAAGTGATTATGCACGTGTAAATTCACAATTAATAGCTTCGAACATAATAATTACCAATGTAGCAATTTGGGTCAAGGTGAAGTGTCTCACTTTCGATTTTTACCAACGAAAAGTCAATGGACTCAATTAATAAAATTGAAAATATTTATTAATGAAGATGCACAAATTTATATAACTACGCAACAGGGCATAATTACGTACATATGTATATTTTAATATACTTTTGAAATTTTATGTATGTATATCATTATCTTTTTTTGATTCTCTACGTCACCTTTAAAATTTCCGAAAAAAGTAGTTCAAGGCCAAGCCTTTAGCGCGACTTTGGTCAAATACATTAACACACAAACAGTTAATTATGTAGGCATACAGTCGCGGTGAAAATATTTGTAGTGCTTATTGTAATGTATATATTTATATGTTAACACGTGAATAAAACAACCGAATAGGTAGGCAGAGAAAGGGAACCTTCCCAATGACAGTGTTGAGTATTTTTTCTATGCATGAAGAAAATTGACTTTTGCATGGAAGAAAACACTCAACAGCTTTTGACAAAAGCGAGTTCTTACTTGCACAATGCTAAAATTGAGTGGACGGCAAAACTGGATACTTAAAAATTTTCTAGAAATTGTCACAAATTTTTTTGAAAGTTTTGTTTTAATTTTTTTTTAAGTTTAGCGAATTTTTCTGAACTTTTTTTAATTTACTTTAATTGAAACTTCTTTTTATGTGGATTGTTTTATAGAATACGTTAAATTTTAAATGAAAATGTTTACAAACACTGCTTTCTCCTATTGCGGCGTGGGATATTCACTGCTTTTATTTTGCCCGCAGCTGTATGATGTATATGCCTATGGTTTAAAATGCTGTGATCGCCAATTTTGTGTGGTCAATGGACGCTAAGGCAAAACCAAAAATGTAAAAGAAATGGAAAAAATTGGTAATATAAAAATTTTAATATACCTCTGGCTCTATACAAAAGCGATGGACATAAAAATATACACAATCGTGATATATATACATATGTAAGTAGTTCATGATAACAAAAGGTGCAGTTAAGCCATTAACACCCATTAAAGTGTGATCATAAATGTGTATGAATGTGTGTATGTGCATGCTTTAAAGCGAAAATAGGTACTCAACGCATATTTACATATAAATCAAAATGCATTTAAACAAGTACAAAAGTCATTTATCATAAAATCTGGTTAAGCTTGTATTTTGTTGTATTTTTCGTAGCAAAATTCCGCTGAGAATTCATCAAAATATCATCGCATGTGTCAAAATAAATGTTTGTTTTGAGGTTTTAGTTATTTTTAGTTGCACATCATTTTGCCTCTATTTACACGCTTAATTTATACTCACGACCGCTGCGATGCACATATTCATAGTAATTATTTTGTAAGACTTGCAGCCTTTGAGTTGCTCAAACAAAGAGCCGGACAGTCACACCACAAATCAACACATTTCATAAGCTCGTCTTAAAGCTCATTTCGTTGGTGATTTTAAATATTTGTTGTGTGAAGAAAAATATCAATATTTGCATTTATAAAAACACTATTGACTATGTTATACACTACATAAAATGTATACTACTAGTGTGTGTGAGTTCACTTTCTTTCAAACGGCTTGTTCAGAATCCGAAGCCATTTGAGTATATATCGAATCCAATAGTAACACCATATCAAGCTATGGGCTATACCAGCACTCAATTAATCATGGATAAGGCTGTTTACTGCGACTGACTGTCTCCTTGGATAGTTTCAACATATTTATTCTTTCGAGTAATGCCTTGTCGGGCGCATTAGGCCACTGCGCGAAAGAGGCCACAAGTTCAATGTGCTAGACGACTTTAGTGCCTTCTTCGCTAGCGTAAACACTTGGGAAACACTTCTCTGTGCATGCAGGGTAATCTAGTTTTTTCTAGCACATGGCGGAAGTATCTCGACCGCGACCCCTTGAGAAATCTAAAATACTTTGACTTGAAACGCAGACTCTACGAAGTTCAAACCGGTGGTTATGAAGGTTCAGGGGAGTCTTATTTATATAGGCTCGGTGGTATGTAGGTTGGAGCCCGTTTGCTGCTGAGGAACTTGTTTTAAGGCCGTGGATAGTTATACAAGCGAGTCTTTATCAGCATCACTCAAAAACGGATGAACAGAATTGGATTTAGTTTTCATGGATATATTCCTAAATATCCAACATAAAGTTTAGAATCCAGTTGACGTCACGGAAATATGTTATTATCGTTGCATGCAGTGGGCACAAAATGTTTTTATAAACATTAATTAATTTCAACAGGTATCTCTAGATAATATGCTAAGCCAAGTCAAAATTTTAGTTGGATCAGCAAACGCTTTTAATTTCTTTCTTGACGTATAGAAGACATTTACTCCCTGCTACGGCATATAATCATTTTATTTGGTCGCATGGCGAACATTTATAGAGTAATAAAAATGGCAATTATTGTTACCGAAAACAATTTTTGTATGTGATTATGTCGCAATCATTTTTCATTAGGTTACTCTCAAAAAAAAAACGAAAGCCTCTTAAAGCTAGAAGGATGAATGAAAATTCCCTTTTGGCATATTTTACGGTCATAAAAATTTAATAGACAATAAATGCCT